>JBAFTC010000006.1:2540955-2551875 GCA_037177435.1 Melanotaenia nigrans | reverse complement strand
TGGTCCAGACAACTGCTGCTCACTGGATATTTTCTCTTCTTCAGACCATTCTCTGTAAACCCTGGAGATGGTTGTGTCATCTCATTCATGTCTACATGTTTTGTTTCCTCAGTCTCAAACAAAAACTACAGCCTGTTATCTGGACATGAAAAAAGTCTGTTCCTCAACCACATTTCGCAGCTGGTTCATAGTTTCGGTCCAAGCATACGGACACCACCTTGGGAGACAGATTCCAGTTTGTACATTCCAGTGCTGACACACTTAAACTGTGGTTCACAGGTGGGAGGATGTCACACCAGCTGAATGAAAGCTTCTTAACACTCGCCTGCGCATACAGCTGTGACCTCTCCGTTTCACCGCTCTGCAATGTAGGCCAGTCAAACAGCCTCCGGGGGACGCTCCAGCACACACACCCAACACAGCATCATGAGAACCAACGCAGGCACAAACAAACACAACAGCAAACCCACATGGGAAAGAACATTCCTGGACACACACATTTCCACACACTCCAGTGAGCTGATTGACTGAGCAACTTGTCTGAGGGCGTTCGGCCATCCTGCTTTCGCTTGGCTGAAAGGATCAGCGGCAGAGCTGAACGGCACACGCCTCAGAAAACAGCTCACAGCCAGAGAGGTTCACCCAGCAGAGGTCTGAGTTTTACACCCATCTGAATGAGACCGAACCACCACAGAGACCTGCAGACCGCTTCCAAGGCGACTGCTCTGTGTCATTGTTTCTGTGTCTTCATTCGGTGTCCTTGCAGCTGCTCTGGAGCTGCTTTATCCTTCACGCTCCTGGTCTCTTTTGCAGCGTGTCGGCCATGTTTGTGGTCATTTTCTGTTCTTCAGTGAGACATTTATGGACGTTGTCTCGTGTCATGTCGCTGTGATGCTGTGTAACTACACTGAGACATTTAACTTCCTCTGTGTTGTAATGTGGTGGTGATTTAGTTTTGTGTCTGAAGTCATTTCAGATTCCTTTCTGTCGTTTTTATTTTTAATCTTTCTGTAAAAGTCTCTTTGCAGCTTCTTTTTCGGTCATTTTTTGTGTCCTTTAGGATTTTTTTATGTTTCTTTGTAGCACATTGTTTCTCTTTGGAGTGGTTTTTTGTCTCTTTGTAGTCGTGTTTCATCATCTTGCATCATTTGTGGACACTTTAATTCATGTTTAATCTTTGTTAAAGCGGCACGACTGAACTTTGTCAGACTTTACCTCGATGACGCCACCCGACGACGGCTAATTCAGTATCCATATTGCAGCCTGTCCCTTCTCTTGCTAACAAATAAAAAGACTTTGCTGGAACACTGAGGACTGTCAGTCCTCCTGTCAGCTGAAAACCTGAGAGCACTTTCTGCTTTTTAAAAACACAAATAAGCTCTGTGGTTAGGACCAGCTCTATCAGTTGAGGCTGCTGGCCAAGAGGAAGCCTAACCTGCTTTTATTAGTACTAGACTGGACTATTATGAGTCTTTTAATGTGGCTCTACGCCAGTCTTCCTTACATCGGCTCCATCTTGTCCAAACTGCTGCTGGGCGGCGGTTGACTGGAGCCAGAAAGCGTCTCGCCATCACTGGACTGACTTCCAGCTTGATTCAGGAAAGTTTTGAGATGTTATTGTTTTGAAAGTATCACCAAAGTCCTTGAATCAGTTGAATGGAGACATTCCCAAATCCAGGATCAGACGGAGCCTTTTCTGTTGATGTGGAACAAACTTCCATCAATGTTTGATCAGCTAAGACTCCGGCTACTTTAAACCTTATTAAAGACTTATTTTTACTTTTTACCTTTTAGTTCAAGCTAACATGATGCTTTGTACATGTGTTTTACATTTCTAGCATTTTTTCTGTTATTTTTATTATTTTATGTTAGACATGTTATCTGATATAGTTTCATTTTATGTGTTTTATAAATAAATATTACCTTTTTTTAGTGGTGTTGGTCGTTTTACACTTAATTTCTGATTTTGTGGTTCTTTTTAGGATCATTAAATTATGAAAACAAGGTTTGGTTTATGAGTAAATTTTAAAAATGTGATGAAAAAAAATTAAATGAAAATATAACTAAAGAAATCTTTGGTAGAAGATAAAAAACAGGTCCAACGATACGACCACATGCCATCAGTTGCAGTTATTCTAGAAGTTACTGACACGTTTTCATCGTTTAAACTCGCTAATTGACAAAGTCGGGCGAGAAAACGTAAATGAAGCACTCAGATGTAAAATCTATCTGTGTGAGTTTAAGATAAAATAAATAAAGTTTAACACCAGAGATCAGACTTCACGCAGCTGGCACAGCTTCAGCTTCCCTCAGTGAATGTTCCCATCATGCATCACCTCTGAAATTAGGCAACACTGCGTTTAAAAGCCGACACCTGCTCCACATAATGACTGCTGACCTAAAAATAAACATCATCTGCTGTTTATAACCTGCACGACTCCCTGCTCCTGCTAAACACAGACAGATGCCGCCATCGCGGACAACGTAGACGCTTCATCTCACTTCGACTGAGCAGTCTGTGTTTGTCTTTTCTTTCTGCTGCAGACATTAATCTTGCATCTGCACCGGGAGCGTCTTCACAAACACTGTTTTCACATTACAGCTTAACCTCGGTGTCGACGAGCCTCCTGCGAGCCACCGATTCCCAGAACTCAAGTTAAAAGTTTGGGTAAAAGTAAAAGCAGCATCTTTAAATTATCGTCTTCAGCATTTCACACAACAGTGTCTGGTTTTTGTTTGAAGGCTGATGTCTTTTATTTCTCAGCGTTTCTATGGGGGAAAAGCCTTTTTAGGACTCGGAGTGTCTTCCACAGGCAGCAGGAGGTGAAGATTTACACAAAATGATTAAAACATGAAGCTATTTAAAAACAGGAGCAAAAGATCAGAAGCTTTAAAAACCCAAACTCAGAATATCTAATCAGCACGCTGGTCGCAGGCTGGACACCAGATGGATGTTAGATCCAAACATTTACAATCTGCAGCTGATAATTTCTTGGTTTGGTTGACTTTGTTTAGTGAAGCCAGCCCCATGCAGCCTGTGGCATGATTAAACTCTTTTTTTTTTCTTCCATAATCCAGTTTAAAGAAGAAAGAACAGCTTTATTTTTCTGATGAATCAATCATAATCCCCCTCTGGGACAAGCAAAGTATCATGCTAATGCTCGAGTCTCCGTCCTGTAGAGACGATGTCATGCTGAGGACAGTCTGTTGTCACACTAATGTGGGAGATTTTGACTTGATCAGATAACTTCAGCTATGTTGGCTGTTGTGGATTTAGCTTGGAGATGTTTTGTGTTTCTGAAAAAGAAAAGCTTGCCGCAGCGCTTCAGTCTATACACCTAAAAACCACCAACCAGGTCAGATGGGTGGGTGTATTGATGGGCTCAGACCTAAATTTTGAATAACGCATTATGTGCCCCTGGTGGATTTATCTGATAATATGCGTAGTACACAACCAAGTATCTGCACCATCCTGGACTTGACACGTGGGAGGCAACCAACGACAGCAACAGGCGAAACTCATCACCACCCAGGTGAAACCGAACAAACGGGACGTGACAAACAGCAGCGATGACAGCGCCGCGCATCAGACTCTCAGATCACTTTTCTCCAAAAAATGATATTGGAGGGAATATTGAGATTTTCAAACCAGTCTGTGACAGAAGAGTCAGAAGATTTTGCTCAAATTCACAGAAATCTTGCTGTTGACTCTACTGTACAAAAGAGAAAGACAACCCCGATTTTACTAAATAGGAAACAGCATGATAAATACAATCCATTGATGGCAGACCTCCAGGCTGACCAAGATAACTCCAGGACCTACATTCAGACCTACGTTTGCTGCTGTGCAACATGGCTGCTTTTTTATTTACATCACGATCTTTGTATGAAGTATCATAAACGATGGAAAAGTCAGACACAGCTACTTACTGATTGGTTGTAGTGCCATGCAACAGTGACAAAAATTGAACATTCTTCTATTTTCTTGTGTCGCAGCCCAGCCCCCATGTGCACTTCTACGCAAACGGGCACAATATTTCACATGCACAAATGTCGCCTGTCGCTCGGCTGGATGAGGACAGTCATTTTGCGCCTCATCGTGCAAGTTTCATTGGAAATGAATGGCACATGTAATGGCACATTACATGATGCTAGTTATAAGTGCAAACAAAACATTACAAAACAAGTATATACTCAGCGTAAGTGATAAAAGTTCACACTATGTGCTGTGAGAGAATAGCAACCCTGTCTTTTTACAGTAGTCATTATGGCAAGTTTACTCTTTGAAATGACAGCAAACGTTGGAAATATGTATGAATGACTCACATTAAGGGCCAGAAGTTGCTTTACAGATTATCCTCTATACTGTGATACTGCAGCAAACTTGTGGGTACCAGTCTGGTCCTCAAGGGCCACAGGCCTACAGGCTTTTTAAGTTTTCCTGCTCCAGCACACCTGAATAAAACCAATGAGTCATTGTGCAGAACTTCATAGGTTGCTGGATCCATTCCCTTTGAGGCAGGTGGTTTGGAGCAGGGTAACATTAAAAACCTGCAGGACAGAGGCCCTCGAGGACCGATTTTGGACACTCTTGACATAGAGTTGATGGTCAAAATAACAAATGACTGTAAGAAAATTCTCACTTTTCCCTTATTTACACTTAACAAACTCCTGCCTTTGAGGGCCAAAGTCCTGCAGGTTTTAGATATTTCTCTGCTCCAACACAACTGATTTAAATGAAATGGATCCAACTGCTTGTTGTCAAGTTCTGCATTGTGACATATTTATTTGAGTCAGGTTCTTGAAAAAGGGGAAAATCTAAAACCTGCAGGACAATTTAAATCTTCCAAACAAATTATGTTTATGAGAGAAAAGTTTCTTTCATTTAAAAGCGTGAACAGAGCCTGGTGACTCCCTTCAGGTTTGACAACTGAGCCTCAAGATCCTCAAGCTAATCCTTCCGACACAAAAACTGATGCTTGTGTTTCTGCTAAGTAGGTGGTTTTAAATATAACTAATATGTCCTTTGTTTGATGGCTGCACAACCTCTTCTCATCATAAAGTACCTTTGTTTACCCTGCTGACAGGAACAGAACAAATCCTCTTAAAGGTGTAATCTTCCGTTCACACTGCACACTTGTTTACATTGTCTAGTTTCTGACTAAACTTAAAATTTAACACCAATCTAGTCTTTAAAAGAAACAAACAAAAAAAAAAAGCAAAGAAATATTAGATAATTCTCTGGAAGCAAAACACTGCCTGCAGCTGTGAGTCCTACTACACAGACCTACAAGACTTTCAGCGGACGTCTAAAAATCTGTCCTAATCTCTGTGGACAACTGTATACGACCCGGGTCAAAGCCAAGAGCTGCACTTATTAGAAAACATAAAGACGCCTCGACATGGAAACACGAGATGTTTTCACTCCAGAGCTAACAAAGTGTGGTAAACCCTTATAACTTAACTGTATGAGGCTCTCTGAGGTTTCTGCTGAAAACAAAGTGACTCAAACAGACATCAAGGATGAAATATCATCAACATAGCAGCAGGACAGAGCTGGGCATGAAGGTGATAAAAGCAGCTGAGAAAAGACAGAAAATCCTTTAACCATATAGATTTCCCTCTGTTATTCATCATGGACATGCATTTGAGGCCACTGGGTGTTAAACTTTGTTAAAAATTATCATTAAATGATCCAGTTTTTGCCTTGTTAGACCAAAATCACTGGATAAGAAGGTACGTTATCCAATCATGAGCTTCGTTTCCCTGTATGCTGCATTTCTAGTCTTATGTTGACCACTTAAAGAGCTTTTATACCACATGTAAACCAGAAATTCATCTGCTGAACCTCTGGCTGTTAGACGACTGCTCTTCTATCTGAGCTACAGCCTTATTGATGCATGGATGGAAGGACAAGTCTCTGCCCGAGTTTTCGCCACCATTCGCACAAACAGCAAGGGGATCAGTCCTCTGTACTCTGAAACAAGTTAAGGTCAACCCCATTTTCACTACATTGGCTCTGCTGTTTCATTTCTTGCTAATGCGATTTGCTGTCCCTGGTGTCACTCCTCTGGTTGACAGAGCTAGCGCCTCTGGCTAGCACTAGCTAGCAGCAAAGAGCATTGCTAGCATTTGTGTCTTCAGTCAGAACGTCAGGAGTAAAGAAAAGAACGGAGGACATCAGAAGTTTTATTTCGGTGTGTGTGAGTCAACATAAAAGTTTAAATCACTAAAAGAAATGATTTTCTTATACTTTCTCATGTTCACATGGATGTTGGGGAGAGCATTCCAAGTTTCAAACACAACTTTGTCCAGTTTGGGGAGGTTTTCAATAACACACCATTTGTGATTCTGAGTGATTCAAGGTCTGCTGCCAAGCGTTAAAACTTGGACACCCACATGTCTTTGTCTGCTATGTCAGCCAGTTCCATCTCAAGATCAGTGCAGTTGTATTTAGCGAGGATAGAGCGAGGCATAGGGGAGCGACAGGGAAGGATAATGTAGTTTTTTCCCTCTGAACTCAGAATCTTTTCTCAAACGTTTGTGGTGATTGCAGAATGTAAATATTCTGAATTTATCATGTGAGCTTCTTTGCATTCTCTTAAACTGGGGAAGTCAGACAGTTTACCTCTCTGTAAATCTCTGGCAAGCATGGTCAGCTTGTACTCGGATGCCAAAACCTCCTCCAACATGAGCAGGGGTGTGCGTCCTTTTCCCTGAAGGGCTGTGTTCAGCCTGTTCAGGTGCACTGTCATGTCTACCATGAAGTAGCGTTTCCAGCCACTCTGGCTGATCCAACTCAGGAAGTGTGATCCCTTTGCTGCTCAGGAAAGTTTTCACTTCTTCCAGACATGCGGCAAAGAGTGAAAATTTTAATTGAATACACATGAATTATTTTCAAAAGCCAGGGAGTCGCATCAGAGGGATGAAAGAGCCGCATGTAGCTCCGGAGCCGCGGGTTGCCGACCTCTGATTTAGTCATCATTAATGGTGATAACAGTCACGAAGTGACTAAAGTCTTGTTTCTTCAGCATGAATCAGTGTGAGTAAATGTTTATTTATTTTGTCTTCAACTTAGAACTTTACATAAAGCATTTATTAAATAATCCTGTATTCGGTATACACAATAAACCTTGACATCATTGGGTAATAAAATATTGTGGATTATAAACTTTTGCTTGTTGAGAGTTTCTATCTGCCCTAAATTACATTGTGTTGCATGTATTCAGGCACTTCTGGGAGACACTGACTGCCAATGTCAAAGTCAAACCTACACCCTTGTTATTTGCGTGCATGCTTGGCTGTCAAATCCTGAACAGTTCATATAAATGACTGAGTTTCAGGTCCTGAAATAGCCACAAAAAACACTTTTGTACCTTTTTCTAAAAGACCTGTGCATCACAGCCTCTGCTATCTGCGTAGTCAGTTTAGGAAAAATCAAAGAGCTAAACTACGTTATTAACTTGCTTCCACTGTCTCCTGATGCCTCCCCTCTAACTGCCCTCTGGGCCAGCCATGTGCCCCAGTGATGTAACTGGAAAACCAGAGACAAACATAACAAGTCCTTGAACTGATGACTAATTAACTGTCCAAGTAGCATGCTAATTCAGCTGTTAATTGATTTCTTTATTAAACACTCCATTAGACTTCCAGGTTACATGTTGTCAGTGGTAAATAATGAAGCTTTATCCCTGATGACAAAGTTTTAACCCCAATACTTTCTAGTAATTTTAGCTATTTTCTCTGAATTATTATGACATGAACACATTAGCACAAAAGCACAAGAAAGATTTTATTGATTTACAGCACCATGTGGTGGTGAATGGTTATGAATCAATGTTTAATCAGCAGAAATCGATTAGAAACCAATTCAGCTAAGAAAAAGGCTTCCAGAGGAGTAATAATGACACCATGACGGATGTCTGAACACCAGAACACAAGCTGCTCAGATCATTTGCATCCTCCAGTGTCAGTCGTGGATGGAGCCATGAAGCCAAAAAGAGACTTGCAACGTGAAACAGGATTTGTATGAGGCTCTAGTTTGTGGCAGATCCTAACTTCTCATCTCCACGTTAACAGTGGATAATATACTCGTATTCAGTTGCATTGTCAGCTACAGGGAGCTTGACCAGAGGCACTAGGCAGGGTACTGACCCATAGTGGGTGGCTCTCTGGGCCTTGGGTGGCTTCCGGGGCCCTGGATCCTACACTCGACTTATGCTTGGGGGGCTGGTGCACCTGGTCTCCTGGGGCCTGCATTCTGTGGCAGCGGGGGGACTCTGGCTGGCTCCGACCTTCCTCTGCCTCCTCCTTGTGGGTGCATGGCTGTCCCTACAGTGGGCTGCCTGGTTCTGTGCTCCCTGGTGGCTGCTGGTTGCCCAATGCTTGTGGGCTTCTCAGCCTGCTTCTGATCCTTGGGAGGGGGCATGGTTGCATTTGCAAGATCACTCAACACAACTCAAAAAAGTAAAAACATTATCTTGTGTACAAACACACACACACCCACAGTTGTTATCACTGTTCACGGTTTTTACAATTTTTCTTCCTGCAGGTGCTCCTGATGATTGTCTGCTTAATTAAAATCTTCACTGTTTCTTTCCAGGTGGAGCAGCTGGTTGCCTGGTTTTCCTGTTTGGGGTTGATGCACAGTTTTTGTGGTTATTTTCTAACTTTCATCTCTCTCTTGTTTCTCCGCTCTTTACTTTTTCCTTCTCCCCTTTGTTCATCCCCTCGCTTCTGTTCTTCCTCCGGTCCAGCAGTTTAATGTAAATTTGGCAATTAAAGTGTTATTATTATTATTATTATTATTATTATTACTATTATTATTATTATTATTATTATTATTATTATTATTATTATTATTATTATTATCCAATTCAGATTTCTCATATGAGACCCGATGTAGACTAACCACAGTAAAAAAAGCTAATCTAGGTGGTGTCAGTGTGTGTTCTTACCGGACTGTCCTGGTGGAGGTAAGCCCGAGGGCCCGGATGGTAGGCACATGAGGACAGTCAACACAGCAGCTTTTCCTCCACAACACGGCTCCAGTGCAACAGGTTTAGGCACGCCCTTTGGAAACAAGATGGTGGAGAAAAACACAATACTTAGCCCAATTTAAAGAATATTTATGAAGTTATTTTTACTATTATTTTAAGTCCAACTCTATAATAAAACATAAAAAAACTCAAATATAAGAAACTACATCCATTTCCTGAACAAACATCACTAACTGAAATAATTTATTCACAGACTGCAGCAAAAGTGCAGCACTGAGGTACGTGAACTCATCCTCTGTTGGCTGATTTGGCTTTATGAACTAAGCTCAAATCCAAAAGCACACGTGTACGTTCTCTTTTATTGGAATTTTAAATGCATCTGCTGCATTGTAGTCGAGATGCCCTCCTCCTGAGACAAATGGTTTGATTGGTCACACGACAAAAAACACTAGTGTCCCTGTCAGAAAGTCCACGTGTTGAGACAATGACCTACCCTCGGACTTAATGGCCAAAACTGCTTGTCTCAAGCGTGAAAAACATGTCATCCTGATAATGAATGTCAAGAGTTTCACAGCAAGCTTGGGATGAAAGGACAGAAATTGTGGAATAACAACATGTCTGAATAGATTTAACCCCCCCCCCCCTCTCTCTCCCTCTCTCTCTGTGGCTGAATTTAAAATGGAGATAACAGAAGCAAAAGAGACAAATGGGTGAAAAAGAAGGGGTCTTCACAAGCATAAAAACAAGAACAAACGGGGAGTAGGATGCAGGCATTTATTTTAAAACTCTACAGTGAGATTTCTTGTAAATTTTGCCCAACAAAATAAAACACAGATGCAAATTTGTGATATTTATATGCATTTTAAACTGCCTTAAAACACATTAACATACTTCATATTAAAGGTGCGCCTCATGGTATAAAGTGATAGACACCGGAAGCATTAAAAAAATAAATATGTTTTTAAGTAAGTTGAATAGGAAAATGCCCCATGCAAGTCCTAAACTTAAAAAAAAGAAAAAAATGCTATCATGTGTCCTATGAGGCAGTGTCACTACTGATTAAGTTTTCCATATGAAGGTGGACAGTGGACATTATGTTCCAATGTGGACAATAAAGTGTATCAAATTGTATCGTACCATGTAGTGTATTTAAGATTTCTTAAAACCATTAGCATAGCTGCTAACGCTAGTTAGCTAGCAGGTCACTGTAGTTAGATCTTGTATTTCAATACATCAGTTACTGCTTTAACCTTAATGCTCACATAAGTAGCTAAACTATCTGTGTGGAGTTTTACTTTGTAATACTTGAGGATTTTAGAAGCAAACAAGTACAGAAAACATGTTTGTCTACATATGTACATAAGCCAGTAGCTCTGTAATTCTATAAAACTTTGAACCAACAATACCTAGCTCCCAAACAGACATTGGCTTTAATACTCACTGCACATAAACAGTAAAAATGATGTTTTATATACAAATTTTCCAATTAATTGTAATTACATTGCATATACGGCTAAATGATGATTCTATGGAGGACAAAATTAGATTTGTCCATCAAAATAAAGTCCTCTGCACAGAATTCAAACCCAATGCTTTAGACATACTGTGAAAAATTAAGCGCAGGAAGGCTGAAATGGAATTTTACCCACTGCTGATGTTCATTGTTTCACAACCTAATTAGCACACATGATCAGAGCACATTTCTCTCATGCATCTGCTAAGGCACAGTCATGATGGAAAGGGGCATATTAAATCTACCACTGACATATGAGTGCTATCAAATCTGCTGCTATTTCATGGCCATGAAAGTAATTCTGCTAATGAATAGCTGTATGAGAAACATGTAGGCAAGGCAGTTTATTTGTATAGCACATTTCTTGTACAGGACAATTCAAAGTGCTTTACATAAAACAAAGGCATT
>JBAFTC010000006.1:2525003-2539323 GCA_037177435.1 Melanotaenia nigrans | reverse complement strand
CAGGTGTGTTGCAGCAGGGATGCAGTGAAAACCTGCAGGACACTGGCTCAAGAGGTCCGGAGTTGGTGATCCCTGTTCTAGATATTAGGGATAGTCGAATGAGCTGATGATAACCTTGCCCGGTCAGAGTGCTCCTATGAAACCACTGTAAGCCTATAAAAGAGACGTTGTTTGGGTGGGTGGCATGAGGCCAGGGGACTTAGAAGGAATCAAATTAATTTATGTGCTTTTTCCAAAAAACACACAGTCCTAACTGACAGGGTTTCTAATGTAATTTATATTTTATTACATGAGAAAATATGAGTAATCACTGTCAGTGCCTTTTTTTACTTCTTATTTATATTAGAACTTTAACACAAGAAAAATTTGGATCATAGTAATTTATCCTTTGAGGGATTGCATATCAGCCACAATATTAAAAGCCCTTTACAGCTAATTACAGCTTAACTTATTTCAAAGAAACTGCATTGCTAGCAGAGAAAATGTTGAATTTGCAAAAGTTTATATTACTTGCCTATAATATCCATATTTCTATTTTCTTAATGTAACCTACGCTGACAGGACCACTGCCAATGAACTAAAGCTGATGTATATTTTGAATGGGTTGCAATACCTAAAAGTAGTCGTTCTCATATTAAACTTGCTTTTGGCCTTTTTGTTTAGTCTTTTTCTCAGTTTGGTGTCAATCCAGTCATTTTAGGTTTCATCATCTGAGCTGCACAGGTAACTTACAAACACCGTCTCCCATAAAGTTCCACCACTAACTCAGCATAAGACTTCCAAGCCTAGAAATGAGATTTTCTGCCTTTTACTGCTGCCTCTGTTGACCCAGCATTTGCACGGGTTTACCTGTTAACAAGCATCCCATATGCAGACGTCGATTTTGAGCATAATCCTAAGCTTTTTATAAAGCAAGAGAAATATTCTTGGAAACCATCTGGCTGGATACATATTTAGTGCAAATTACCCTAAGAGTCACAGTACAGCATACATTTCCAATTTGAGCAGCTTAATAGACGCTATAATAAATGCTGCTGCAGTAGAGTCTATCGTCCTTACCAGTGCAGATTAAAAAGATTACTACATTAGGTAAAATGCTGCTGCTTAAGTATATTATGATTTTAATAATGAATATCAGTAATATCTCAGTGATAAAGTTCATCCATTCAAATATAGAAATTCACTCAAATGAAGCAGGGTAAGCCATCTTGTAAGCTGTTTACAGTCAAATTATTTTTAACATATGTTCAACTTCACACAGTTATTTATAAACTCCATAATGGAACATTTACCCTAGTGGAGGATAAAGCTGTCATGTACACATGGCTTAGTGCTGCTGAGCTGGGTGTATTCTCTTCCAAATCCCATTCATGCAACCATTGGATTTCAGGCATGGGTGATGTCATTGTAGTGCAATTCACCACATCCAGATTAGCTTTTGAAGCTAAAACAGGAAAGGGTGAAGCAGTCTGAATTTCCTCTCCTTCCAGTTGCGGTCTGTGGAAGTAATTTTAATGCATATGGTAATCGATCATATTTACTCATATAACAAGCTCAAGTGTAATCATTCTTTTATTAATATAATACATTTATTCATTTATTGCCCTCAATTACATTTCATAATGTGTATTTTCCTTATATAGAACATTGAAGTTATTATTCTCCTGTCTTGTGTGAGGTCAGGCTGACCACTTTTCTTCCAGACTCGTGATATGGGGAAAGTTGAGACTGATGGGCAGCTGCTAGATACAAACAGTTGTTTAGAAAATAGCAGCCTGTTTGGGCGAGACAGTAAGAGAGCGGGCGCCTTCTAGTCTCCCTTCTCCTTTTTATCAGTTTAGAGACTGGCCTTCAGCTAGGATCAGGTTGAATAAAACTGATTCCGAAAGTGCAGCAAGGCAGAGTCCTCTTGTCGGCTTCTGGGGTCAGTAAGATAGCTCTCGAACTTGCAAGTATTGCCTGTATTTTATACTTCTCCTGTAATAAACTTTATATGCTTTCACTCATCCCAGACTCTTGGTAATTTTTCTACAACACAATGCATTTGATCAGCATCACATGGCTGCTGTGGACCTTCTTAACTTGGCCAGAAGCAGAGAAGCTAGACTCCATTTTTAACAGATCATTTTTTTAAAAAAGACGTCTTGAAGTAAAAATTTAAAATCGAAGGAGGACGTTTTCTCTTTCAAAACACTTTAACTCACTTCTCGGTCATTCTAACACATTTTATGTTCATCACATTTCATATTGTGTAACCATGGCAACAAGTCCACAGAACAATTGTCTTATAACCATGGGAGAAGTGGTTTGATTTCAGGTGTCGGCCTCACCTGACAGCAAACTGGCAGATAGAAGCATATTTGTATTGACCACCATGCTTTCCTCCAGGCGACCACGGTGGAGGATATGGAGGCGCGGTTGGACTGCGGTTTGGTCAAAGGCCACGCCTACGCGGTGACCGATGTCCGGAAGGTGCGACTAGGACACGGACTGCTGGCCTTCTTTAAGTCGGAGAAGCTGCACATGATCCGAATGAGGAATCCCTGGGGAGAGAAGGAGTGGAGCGGCCCATGGAGCGACAGGTATTGTCAACGCTGCCACCTGCAGGCAGGGAGGAACCACAACATCCTTAACCCCTTAATGCCTCAGTTTATTTACAATTATATAAAAACAAAATAAATAGAATTTACAAATTTACAAAGCCCTCCAGTAAGTGCAAAACTGAATATATTAAATAGAATAATTCCAAAAAAGGAGTAAAAATAATAAATAATGTGAAAACAATTACAAAAATAAAGGTAAATAAATTAATTAAGACAATAAAATAAAAAGAAATTAAATGTAAATAGACCAGAAGCAATTAGTCACAAATAAGCATCAGAGGGTTAATCATGAAGCTCACTGAGCTCTCCTCATCTAAAATCACATTTCCATGACAACATAGATAATGAATTAATCCTGCAGTTTGTGACCTTGTTGTTCATCAGCTTAAACAATCCCACTAATTACATTCTTGCAATATCAAAGTGAGCATTATCCCTGGTCCTGTTTAGTTTGACTCGCTTGTCCCGCATGTGATGAATGAGTAAACACCAGAAGACTGGACAAAGACCATCTTCTGTTTAATGCACACCACGTAGTCAGGAAAACATCTAAATGGGAAATGTCATGTAGACAATGAAAAATGAAAAGCAATCAACCTAATGGGCCTCAGAGGGAATAAGAGCAGGTTGCTGCTAGTTTCTGTTGGAGCTCTCACAAGAGGAGATAACACAGAGATCTCTGACTGCTGATGAAACAAACAGGGAGGTGGTAAAGCTGATTGATTATGGAGTCTGAATTTTGATTTGGTTGGAAGCGATGGATATCATTAAAGAGACGTCATCTGTGTTCTCTCAATCATTCGTTTGAGTGATGAGTAATGCAGTTTGGTAAAAGCTGTTATTGTAAACGGAGATGAAACATGAACTGATGTGGCTCCTCTGATCAGGCTGGAGCTTCATGTTTAGTTGTGATTTACACAAACAAGAACTGCATTTATTTTCCCAGTGGTGCCTGAACACACAGTTACCCTGCTTAGTCTCATACTTCACATTGTATTCATGACCCACCCCCTTTTTATCAGGTCCAACTTACTAGAACTGGGTTGGACCACCGTTTTCCTTCAGAACTGCCTTAATTTGTGGTTTCATAGATTCAACAACCCAGATAAGAAAAAATGTGGCCTTGACTTACAGCGTTGACAAAATGTGAGTGTAGCTGCCAAAACACAACCACATGACCACCAGAAATGGCCCACAAGAAAATTGCCTTAATTGATGTCCAGGAAGGCTTTCTGTATTAGGACCCCCTCCAGGCCCACAAAATACTACATCCAGAATAACAACTAACATCTGGGCCACATGTGACCCACAGTAGACGTTCCATAATCCAAGCCATGCTGGCAACTAACATCTGGTCCACTTCTGACCCACACAACACTTGCTAAAGCCATAACTGTGCCAAAAGTAGCCTGGATTCAGCCCAAACATGTCTGTTATCTGGGATCTGGTGACTGTGGAGGCCATTGGAGTCCAGTGAACTCATTGTAATATTCTAGAAACGAGATGAACTGAGCTTTGTGACATGGTGCATTATCCTGCTGGAAGTAGCATCAGAAGATGCTGCACTGTGGTCATGAAGGGATGGACATGGTCAGCAACAATACTCAGGTAGGATGTGCTGGTTAAACCATCGGTTCAACTGGGTGGGGAATTCTGAAAAAAATCACATTTTTGTTTTGTTTGGTTAACTTTCACTCTACACTTTATTCAAACAGCCCAAACCACCTGAACAGCATCATATAGCAACAGCTGCTCACCATCAACGACCACTGACCAAGAAGAATATCTGGTTCACTGATTGGCCAGGACGGAAAATTGCCAACTGTAAATGCGTAAATTCATGAGACTATACAATATTAATTTATGGGACAATAGAAACAGACTTTATTATGGCCCAGATGTTTCAGGTAGAGCTTTCTCGGTTCCTTCCTATATAGTTTCCATTCAGTTCTTTAGAGATTCAGCACCCTGTGTTAGCAGGTTTTATGTTAAATATTAAGTCAACACAGTGACAACAACAAGTAGTTGTGGTTCCATAAATCCATGGTTCTGCAGTTATTCCATGTGTTACCATTGTTATTAGCCTCATTATTTCAGACGCAACCTGAGTGGAGCTTAATGGACTTGGGAACAAGAACAAGGACAAAAACATACTTTAAACCGTGATAAGGCTCCATTTCTTCATCAAAAGGATGCATCTATACCTGAAAACTCTTCCTCTGCTAAGCCTCCTCTCATGATCAGCGTCACCGGGATCTTCTAAAAATGAGCGGGACATTTTCCAAGAGAACTAATTGGTCAGGAAGTGGTGCTTTTATACTCGGTGATCTCTTATCCAGACCATAACCTGATCTGGAGCTGGTTAGCCGTTCAGCGTAAGTTACCATGGTGATATACCCGGTAAGAAGTGATCCAGCTTCTTTGTACAGGAAACCCAGGCTTAAAGTTATCTGGATAAGAGAAAATCCAGCTTCTTAGTACCAACCTTTGGTGTTTCTGTTTTTATTTTGGTGTTAAAACCTAATGCAGTTTTCACCTGGACCATGTGACTAGTTGCTGCCATGTTTATTGGCTGACTAGATTTTTGTGTGAACAGGTAATTGAACAGGTGGGCCCGATGATAACGTGCTGGTACAGGTGTAAATCAGATCACAGCTATAATAATAATAATAATAATAATAATAATAATAATAATAAAAGAAAATACCCACACTGTTTGTGTATTTTATGTGAAGCACAAACAAGAGCTCCCGATAATCCCTCAGAGGCAGTTCTCCAACAGTATCTTCACTTTAACAGCACTCACCTTTATCCAGGTAATCACTCCCTGACTGGACTGATGGATTCAGAGCCAGCAAGCTCAGTCTCGCATTTCCCCCCAAAAAGAAGTAAATAAATAAATCTCACTTGAGAGCGGCAGCCTGAGGATTACCGTCAGATTGACGATTACAGATGGACACTCAAGCTGCTGTCTGGCACAACAGACCAGTTCTATCAGCACTGTCTCAAACGAGCATTGAATACATTTCCTAAAACCAACTACAGAGGAAGCGCCTTTCAGTGAAGAAAATATAAAAAGTCTGTGTAGGGGCTCTGGGTGTTCATGCCATCAGCTGCTTATCAGGAGATAGATGTTCAGAGAGGCATCTGCTTTTTCAGGTCAGATTTCCACATATTGGTGGTAAATATGCTCTTTAAAAAAATCAATCCAGGGCTCAACCAGTTCATTATGATGATGAATGCTGACAAGAGGCCAAATACCTAGATGTGGTCCACAACAATCACCATGAAGGACAGCTTTTACTTTCATTTATCTCATTTTCAACAGAAAACAGTAAATTTCTTAAAGAAAAGACGAATCCATGATCCTTTAACAGAAAAAGCATTTTTGCTAACATTTGTCCAAATACACTCAAAGGATCCATGCATGCATAACTCAGTGGTTAAACTCATCAAGTATTACATGTCTGTCTGAAAGATGCTGAAGTTGTCATAAGATTTGGATTTACAATGGACAGTTATGTTCATGGTATAGCGGATGTCTTGGAAAAAAGACTTTTACATCGTTGTTTTAGCTATTCGTATAATTTTAATAAGATCAGGTTGATTTGTTAAAGATCATAAGTTATGTCAATAAAACAATCACTCATCCAAAAAAACAACAAATAGCTGATTCATCGACCCCCAAACTGAGGTCTGAAGTCAAGAGTTAGCTATCCCTGATACAAACATTCTGCAGCATTGCTACTTAACCGAAGTCCTTGAAGGCCACCGTTCTTCAGGTTTTAGATGTTTCCCTGCTCCAACACACCTTAAACATCTAAAATTCCAGGATGGCGAGCTGTGAGGATGGAGTTGAAAATCCCAGTCCTGAAATCTGGAACTCTTACAGACTGTAGTTTCCTAATTCACACAGACAAATTTTTAAAGTTTCCCCACATTTCGACTGTACAGCCCCTAGTGTTGACGGCTTTTTAACACTCATTAACAGCTCACTTATCACATTATAAAAAATAGTTAAATTCACCATTAAATTTAATTTACTGCTTTAATGTTTTTTTTAATGATTTATTTTTCATAGTTTATCTTGTAGTTTCCAAATGAGGTGGAAAGGGGGTATTTACTGGAATAGCCTGAAACTTCAGACTGCAGCAGGGCTGACATGGAATAGTGGGTGGAGCCTGATCAGACCACTGAAGCCGACCAATCAGAGCAGACTAGCCTTTTGGGAAAGGAGGAGGTGTTGGGGCTTGCCTTTGTGGCTTTTCTGTCAATTGGCATTTCATGGAAACATTTAAACCAAACGTTATGCATTAATCATATTTTTCTGAAATAAAAGAAAGCTGCCAGTCACTTAAAGTTCAAATCAAACTAGAAGCATTGAAATGTTGGAGCTAATTGCTTCACCTCCAGCTGTTTTCTGACATTTAAAATCACTTATCCTGAGACGGTACGTAAATCTTTAAATCTTTACCTTAGCTGCACCTCAGGTAGCGAAGAGTTGAAAAAGTATGATTTTATTGTGGCTGCAGGCTGTTTTTCTAATTGAACCAGCATTTAATTTTAAAAGGGTGTTACTGCTGATGAGTTTATTGATTTTTAATGAAAATATTGATTTCTAAGTCTTTACTTACATGAAAGGACTTGTTATGAAGCTTGTCTCTTTTTCATGACAACTCTTTTCCTCTCTGTCCTCTTGGTGTTGGTCTCCGTTTGACAGAAGTAATCCTTCTAAAGGAAACCCTTAGCCATTGGCTAGAAGGACTTCAAAGCTCCATTCCCATGGACAAATTCATATTAGCTTTAAAAGACGAATCCAAAAACTTCAAAGTCCAAAGTACCACAGAGGATTTTCAACTGTAGTAATTTTTTGTCTTAAAGTAAAAAGGTTGTGTCTAATGGGACACGAATCAATCTGAGACGTTACGTCCACTTTTTATTTAGCTTTGGTTTGATCTCCAACACTTAGCTGCTAAGTGTTCCAGCCCTCCTCAATAAGTCGTTTCTACCCGAGTCCGTCGACTGCTCGGTGCTGAGCAGGCAGGATGAAGCCAATTTTAAAGCTTGTTGAAAAGAGCCGCTTGCTGCTGATAGAACTGTGTCGCAGTGACCAAAACAATGTGCTAAAAGACGTTAGCTCCACTTTAACAAATTAGGTTCTAATGACTTTTCTTGCTTGTTTTTGACACTGATTTACATGGAGCTGCGCTTGTTGGAAAATTATGTTGAATGAGTCTAAAAAGGATTACAAGAGAAGACCTTTATGCAGTTCTTATTATTTAATGTATATTTGAAGATCAGCACCAATCCCATAAAACTGGGAAAACTTCTAATAAGTATAAAACCAAATAGTTTTTGCCATGTACATACTAGGCCATTTTTCTTTTCCCCCTTTTATCATCTTTCTGTACACTGATATTCAGTTTGTCTTTCCACATGCTACAGTAGGTTTTCTTTCAAGTTTAGTAGATCTTTGAAAAGAAAATATTTTTAAAAACTATACTTAAATTCGTCACCCATTTCGTAAGGTTCACCTGTCCAAGGACAGTCAGCCATCACGTGGCAGCAACTCCACACATGTAGTCATGGAGACAGAGTGAAGACGACTTGATGAAGTTCAAACTGAGCATCAGAATAAGGAAGAAAGGGGGCTTTGAGCGTGGCCTGGCTGTTGGTCTGAGTATTTCTTTGCCCACTTTGGGCCTCTTAGTACCAATGTGGTCTGGTTAAACCACCACAGCCTACCTGCTGACCATGTCCATCCTTTTATGACCACAGTGTAGCATCTTCTGATGCTACTTCGAGCAGGATAATGCACCATGTCACAAAGCTCAGATCATCTCCACCTGCTTTCTAGAACGTGACCATGAGTTCACTGGACTCCAACGGCCTCCACAGCCACCAGATCTCAGTCTAGCAGAGCAGCTTTGGGATGTGGTAGAACAGGAGATTCTCATCATGGCTAGTACTACTGATAAGTTTATTGATCTTTAATTAGTATTGATTTTAAAGTCCTAACTAAGCTGATAGGATTTGTTATGAAGCTGCTCCTTGTCTCTTTTTCCTGGTTCAACTCTTGTTTTTATTCTCTTCTTGTGTCCGTTTCCTCTCCGTTTTGTCATCTTTCCTCTTGGTGTTTGTCTCTGTTTGACAGAAGTAATCCTCCTAAATGAAATCAAACCAACCCTCAGCTATTGATTAAGGACATCAAAGCTCCATTTCCACTAAAAATAACATTAGCATTAAACTCCAAAGTTCCATAGAGGATTTTTTTACTGTAGGAATTTTATCTGTGTCAAAGTGAAAAGGTTTTAATTAAGGTTCATGGTTTAATGGTCATTTCTACTTTAGAAGGTGGTCCTGATGAAGCGTCTGGTGGGTATTTTTTAAGAAAACACCAGAAAACAGTCCTTAATTTATCTGCTGAGAATCATTAAGCTCAAAAAGTGAATGCATCAAATAACTTTTTTACTTATATGAATTTGATTATTTGCTGACTAAAGTGGTAAACTAGCAGCTAATAAAAAGCATGAATCTGGTTCTGTACACAACAGCAAAATAAACAAAATGTTTAGCAAGAACCCCCCCCTCAAAAATTTATCGAGACGCATCCAAAATTTTACGATAAGAAAATAATCTGATCCCGGATAAAAACAGGTGGTGGGTGTCAATATTTAGCTTGAAGCGCGGGCAATCATCCCCTAGAGTCTGAGGAGGAAATGACCTTTTTCATTAAGAGCAAGAGGAGCTCACATGTAGAACCTCACGCTCGGTGCCTCCAAACACTCAGCTCAGTGGTGCGTGCTTGAGCTCAGCCTCTTTCTGCTCGCACCAGGACCGAAATAGAGGTGCTGCAAGTTACAGACAAGTGAGAAAATGGAGTGATGAATAAATCAGTGGATGGCGATGAGCGGCTAAATGGAGATAGAAAGAATACTATAGTGGGAAGAGAGGTCTGCAGACTGAGAGGCTGAGTTTCTGAGTACCACTGGAAGCCTGTAGATACAAAAAGCACAAATGTTTGAGGGAGTTATTCAGTACTCAGCTCAACTGACAAAGGATCCCTGGGATTTTTTTCCTAAATGTCTAAAAAGAGAAGCATAAATATTCAACTTTTCAGGGCAAAGAACTCCTCTCACTGCAGGACTTGCTGTTATGTAGTAAAGGGTAAGACAACGCCACGGTTTTACTGTTACACACTCATGTGTTGCCCTTTCCTCCGTTTCCAAATCTACAACCCCAGAACAGAGTGTAAGTTGAGCCCTCTGGGAGGAACTTGTGGCTTCGACTATAAAAGTTCTACAGTTGTTGAAAAGCAGCAGGACTCACTGCCATCCTGCAGGACTCTGACACTTGATGCTGATCAACAGCAGACAGATCTGAGTCAAAGCCAGGGTGTAAGTCAGAGCAGGTCAGAGTTCAGACAGTGAAGCATAAACCTGCCAAGAGTCGCTGGGAAGATTTATTTTAGTTGAAAGTGGAGATCAAAGGTCATACATGTGATTCATGTGCTACTAGCTCTGTCACTGGATGAGGCATGCCCCGTGTCTCTTCCTAAAGTTTTATATGAGAAGGGAAAAGAAAAAATGTCTGGGGCTCTACAACATTCAGGTGTGTGTTAGGCCTGGTACACACATATCGATTTTTTTAATCTTATGAGATTTTTTTATTTGGTCGACACCTCACACTTGAATATAAAAAAATCAGTTTTGATTGTAGTACTGTGTGTGGTGTGCTCTGAAAATATAATCACAGAACAACACACACATAACGATGCTGTCCCGCAACTCATCTACAATCTAGTCCTCCGAACCGGACAAACGTTGAAACGTAGGAGAAGAACCATATCAACATCCGGCAAAGAAAGAAGAAGAAACATAGTAACAACCGGAAAACACAACACACAGCATGGAAGAGGATATATAGGATGAGGGAATGTTGGTGGTCATGGGACTGTTGTTAGCAGAAAAAGTCAGAACTGAAAAATATAACAGACTGGAGATGGCATGAACATGGACTTGTCGGCTACGACCTGTTGCAGAGCGGATTATCGGGACAAATTGGCTCGTAACACACCTCAGACCAAAATAATAATTGGACAGGGAAATCTCATGATGATCGGCCATTCGGGAAGAAGCAAAATCAGGACAAAAATCGTTATGTGTGTATCAGGCCTTAAGACAATGCCAAGGAGGAAAGACATCAGAAATCATTATTGAGAAGCAACTGTTGCTGCCCATCAATCTGGGAACCACTGATCATTTGGAGCCCGTCATTCTACATAGAAAGTCGAAATAAAAAAACATGCAAAACAGCTGGTAATCTTTGCAGGAGATACCCTAATATCCGACCTGGCCCATCCTACTTTTTTGGGACCCTTCCGTTGGGGTACCAGTCTAAATCATCTGACCCTAAACGGTGACGTTTGGCACACTGTAATCCGTTGATTGATTCAGAAAAAAAGTCACTTCCCGTCCAACCTGGCTTAGAAAAAAAAAAACAACAAAAAAAAAAAAAGAACGACTCCTTGTTTAGAGCAACAGATTATTATATTTCCATTAAAAATTGTGTTATCAAGCACCGATAAGATGAAAGAACACAACCTGATGGATGACGCCGTTCTCCTCTTTTAAGTCCTTTTTTAGATTCTACTTTTAGGAAGGATTTGTGCTCCGATGGCGTCATGCTAGCTGAGGAATTTAGCGCTATCCAGCTGAAACTGAAAGGTTACGGTTGGCTGTGAGTTTTCAGACCCCGCAACATTATTGCTCTCTGCAGCAGCGTCCATTACAACTATTTGTACCAGGTTGATTATGCAAAATAGATGATGACTTCATTTAGTGGCTTTTAGGACCGCCAGTAGATAATTGCCTCACTGAGGAGTTTCAAACAGCGATAAAGTTTATTCGGTACTGACAGCTCTGTTGCAGAAACTGCTGATTTTGGGAATATATCCTGTCAAGCATCTGAGAAACACCCACGCAGTCATGTATGATTCACTTGTTCCGTGCTTTGAGATGATAATGAGGATGATGATGATGATGGCCATATTGGTCATAAAGTTTACGCAATCCCTAAAGGAGTTACCTGCTACTCTGCACAGAACATATGAAGGCATAAAAACACACTGCTGATGGGAAAGGGTAGATAAAAAGTAAAGGAAAGGAAAAAAAGGTGGAGATTAGCAGGAATAAACACTGGAAAAGATGAGTGGAAAGAAGGTGACACGTGAGCAGATTAACTGCTGCCGAAGTTCTGCAGCTGCTCTTAAACGCCTCACCTGCAGGCCACCTGGCTGACAGTTCATGTCACTGCTATGCTTCCAAACTAAGATAGACTGAGGTTTGATTAAATGTAGGGAAGAGGATGGGAATGGCATGTCAGCTCTAGCCACCAGGAAAATTCCTTCAAACTCAGCTGAGCCAGAAGAGGCAGGAGGGGATGGATTTAAGTCAGTAAAGACTCTTTTACATTAGTGAGCGCTGTGGTGCATGAGGCTCCATGGTTTTATATCTTTGGATCGCATCCAGTATCTGTGAAGGGCTGCTAAGGTAAGATTAAGAGAAAACACTTCCAAATTTACATATCAGATTTGCATTAGGAAACACTTAAAGTCTCAAGTGTCATCAGTGAGTGCTACACAGGAGCCCTAAGCTACAAGGAAAAGTCAGCTAAACTCCTCTGAAGAGGAAAAGGATTCAAATTAAAACTGATTTTTAAAACTGTATAAACAAAATGGAACCACCAGTTTAACAATGTTAACCACTGAACACCAGGTTTATTTCTGCTGCTATGCTGCACAGATTTAGAGCCTGGCCCTTTAAATGCTGTCGGTGTTCCTCAAGGCTCCATCATTGGTCCCCCCTTCTTCCCTCCTTTTGCATAATGCTGCAAGTCCAAAAATGAGAATATACTGTATATCTTTTTGTAAAAGAAATGGCTCATAACGGCCCCTTTAGGGTAAAACCAGTTTTTTTTAGTGATGCAGAGCCATACATGTGGTTAACTACATCATGAGAAAATTTTAAAAAACTCCACAGCCCCTCCCTCCAGATGCAGATAGACGGGTCCTTGCCCTCCAGGCAAGGAAAGCCACGCCCACCAACGCATGTGAAGGGATGTAAGGTTATCTGGTGCAGATTTGCTAGTTTCAGACTTCTATTCTTTCACATGATCTGATAAAATGTTCATGCAATGGGACAGATTTGTGCTTTTGAGGGGTGTAAAAGTAACACCGGACTTTAATTTTTACCTGCCGACCCTCAGAGCAGCAGCAACTTCCAGCAGCACTTCTTGCTGTATGCTACAACCTGCCGCAAGTTTCCACAGCTTTCCAGAGCTGCTGACAGGCAGCTAACAGCGCTAACGGCTCAGACTGATATGATTCAGGACCACCTGGTTTATGTGCAGCTGAGAAGATTCAGAAAGGGAAAAGCCTTACACCTCAAAGACGCTCTGTGGTGTAGCTGCTTTGTCAATTTCAATTTCCAACTTGCCAGTCAGCTGAGCTGCTGTCTGTCAGTCATTTCTGCCTACACATCCTGACCCGCCCACCCTCCACTAGGGGTTGCATGACTTCAGATTTTTTTAAGTCAACACTTACGTGATGAACGTCAAGTCGACGTCGACTAGTCGCTGGTGACGTCATTGATATTTTTTCAGTAATTAAAAAAAACACAGGAGGAGGGGAATGCTTTGCAACAACCTGTATTCACTGACAATGGTCAGCTGATACACAGAACTTATACATACCAGCATTTAGAATGTTATTTTTTTTTACGTTACATACCTGCATGTTATGTTAGGCTACATCTCCCACAGGTGCAAAAGAAAATACTGTAATGCACAAAACAATTTGGGAGGACAGCAACACACAGATGAGAGCCTGCAAGCCTGGTCATCTTCTCAGTCCTGCTCAGTCCCAGGTTTTGTTTTTCGGTCCTGGTTTGCGTGCAAGAACACAAGCGCATCGACGTGAGCTGGGTGAAGGCTTGCCCACTGTCACGTGATGGTTTTTCTGGCCAGTGAAAAAATCCTCTCGCTCGGTGTGCTTGTCGCTGGGACAGCCAGGTAACATTTGCACAGCTTGGCCAAACAGGGGAATCTGTCCACGTTCTGAGCCCACCACTGCAGCGGGTTCTGCATGGTGGGAATTGGCGGTGTTCGCAAATAATCGCGGACCTCTTCGTCTGCGGTGGAATAATTCCCCGCTCTCCTTCCACTTTGATAGTGCGGGCCAAAAAGTTGTTCAAAACCCTGCTCGAGCCTGGCTTTTTTCCCCTTTACTGGTTCTCCCTCACCATCATCCATGTCTTCACTTTGCACACCCGGTCCCTCACCTAGAAAAAAATGAATGACTAGTTTTATCAAAACTGCACATTCACAAATAAGACGATTTAAATCATGAAGGTGATGACTAATTTCAATTAGCGCACTCACCTGTTGCTGCAAGCGGCTCTGCCTCCTCCTCCAGCAGGGCTTTCAGGTGGCTCTGGGCGGCCTCTCTTTTACTCTCCGGGATGAACTGAAGATGCTTGAAGCGGGCATCAAGCATACAGGCCACAATAGGTATGGATTCCATCAGGTCATCCGACTCCAGCTTGAATCGTTTTTCTAACTGCTCTCGAACCGTCATCTTGTAGGTGCGCACTGCAGCAAGGTCAGATGCTTGAACACGCAGGGTGGTGTTGATCATGTTAAAAATCACTGGATATATG
>JBAFTC010000006.1:2511227-2524903 GCA_037177435.1 Melanotaenia nigrans | reverse complement strand
TAAGTGACCAGGAGTCCTTGTTCCTAAATTTCTTGCCGGTAAAGATAAGAAAAAAAGAAGAAAAATGCAAGCAGAAAAGAGAGCAAAGCAGGAAGCGTCCGCACGGCAGCAAAGCAGGAAGAAAACAGTACACGTACCTCATGGTTGGTTCAGAAGGTGAGATGGCACGATGCTTATATCCCAGTGTGTCAGAACTGCAGTGCCACAGAAGGCCCAGTGAGGATTCTTGTGGATCTGTTTCATTAGCTGCCAGCTAATGGCCAGCTGCCATCTGTAGACATTGCCTCTTCAGGCAGATGAGAAATGACGTCCGGCATGTTACTGGCCTATTGTCGTATTTCAAAGCCTCCGCTGGCGAACAGGGCTCTCATCTTGTTTATGAGGTGTCTGGCTTGTTCCTGTGAAGGCAGAGACTGTAGACAGTTATCTACATAGATAACTGTGTGGATGCAGTACAGATTCAACTACCTCTTCATTGCCCTCACTGTGGTCCTTTACATGGCGCTGGAGTGCATATGTAGCACAGCATGGGCTACGTAGTCCCAAAGGGTAGTACACACCAGTCATAAACATCTGGGCAGCGTTCTTTCTCCTCGTTATGCCACAGGAAGAGAAGCAGCAGCTGGTCTTTGGGGAGGAGACGCACTTGGTGGAACATGGCATGGATATCTCCACTAATAGCCACAGCATGCTCCCGGAATCTCAGTAAAACACCGAGCAGTGTTTATCCCAAAACAGGACCAGGAAGCAGATTGTTGTTCAGTGCGGCTTGTTGGTAGTTAAAAGAGCAATTGAAAACAACTCTAGTCTTGTTGTTATGATATACAATGTGGTGAGGGATGAACCATGATTCCTCAGAGTTGTTCACTTCATCAGTGCTGATCTTCACTGCATATCCAGCTTCTTCCAAATTGTTTATTTCCTCATTGTACTTCTGTAATTGCTCAGGTTTGTCAGACAGACGGCACTTTGTAGCTCTGAGAAGTGACACCATAGCAGTAGGAGGTCCTTTTATGCAAGGTGCATTACCTCTACGAAGGAGTGGTATGGCATACCGGGACGCCCATCAACTGTAACTCGGACAGTATTTTGCTCCAGCTGCTCTATAGCTGCATTGTCTTCTCTGGAGCGGACTGCTTCTTTGCTGGTTTGGAAGGGCAGTGAATCCAGTTGCCAAAGTCTTTGGACATGTTGCTGTAACTCCTCTGGAGAAGGAAGGCATGATAAATGAAGACAGCTGCTCTGATCTGAAGATTGATGGAGGAAGGTGGTTGGTCCCTGTATGGTCCATCCAAGTGCCGTGCACACAGCTACAGGGCCCCCAATGGGGCCTGTACGGCTTGGGCATGTTGGTACTATGAGGTGTGGATAATCAGAACCAATGAGTATCATGGGATGAACCTTTTAAAAGGATTGCAGTGGGATGCCTCTAAGGTGTTTATATCTTTGTGCCAAGTATTCAGCTGCACATGACTGCTCTGCTAGTGTCAGTCTTGCTGCTGTGAAAGCATGATGTATGTCATGTTTTTCTCCTTTCTTAGTCATGGCCGACACTTGGAATGATACTGTAGCCCCATTCAGTTGTAGCATTTCCTGTCGAATTGTCCTCAGGGACAACACCTCAGCCTTTCCTGCAAGTCCAAGATGTTGAGCAGCATCAGGTAGTATAATTGTTCTTTTGGAGCCATCATCCAGAACAGCATATGTGTCCAGTGTTTTCTTACCATTCTGAAGACAAATAGGAACCTCTTTGAACATTACTTTTCCGGATTGGCTGGCTTGGCCTTTGAGAACAACACTGGGGGAAGTGTGAGTAGTCGAAACTGTCCCTGTCATGGCCACATCATGCAGTATCGGCAGGTGTTGTCCTCCGCATGTAGGACAAAGCTTCTTTAAGGTGCAGTTTTCAGGGGAATGTCCTCTCCCACACCGCCAGCATTTCTTCTTCTTCTCCTTTATCCAGCAAGCTTTAGCACTTTTAGTTAGCTTGGTAAATTTATCACAAGCATTGAGGTAGTGCTCCTGATTGTTGCAGTAAGTTTAAAGTGATTACGTTTCTTAGATTGTGACACAGTGCTGGAACTAGGGGTTGCATGACTTCAGATTTTTTTAAGTCGACACTAATGTGATGAAAGTCAAGTCGACGTCGACTAGTCGCTGGTGACGTCATTGATATTTTTTCAGTAATTAAAAAAAACAAAGGAGGAGGGCAATGCTTTGCAACAACCTGTATTCACTGGCAATGGTCAGCTGATACACAGAACTTATACATAACAGCATTTAGGATCAAGTATTAACGGCAGCTCTTAACAATGTTATTGTTTTTTTACGTGACATACCTACATGTTAGGCTACATCTCCCACAGGTGCAAAAGAAAATACTGTAATGCACAAAACAATTTAGGAGGAAAAAAACACACAGGCAAGAGCCTGCAAGCCTAGTCATCATCACAGTCCTGCTCAGGCACAGGTTTTGTTTTCCGGTCCTGGTTTGCGTGCAAGAACACAAGCGCATCGACGTGAGCTGGGTGAAGGCTTGCCCGCTGTCGCGTGATGGTATTTCCGGCCAGTGAAAAAATCCTCTCGCTCGGTGTGCTTGTCGCTGGGACAGCCAGGTAACGTTTACACAGCTTGGCCAAACGGGGGAATCTGTCCACGTTCTGAGCCCACCACTGTAGCGGGTTCTGCATGGTGGGAATTTGCGGTGTTTGCAAATAATCACGGACCTCTTCGTCTGCGGTGGAATAATTCCCCGCTCTCCTTCCACTTTGATAGTGCGGGCCAAAAAGTTGTTTAAAATCCTGCTCGAGCCTGGCTTTTTTCCCCTTTACTGGTTCTCCCTCACCATCATCCACGTCTTCACTTTGCACACCCGGTCCCTCACCTAGAATAAAATGAATGACTAGTTTTATCAAAACTGCGCATTCACAAATAAGACGATTTAAATCATCATCATGAAGGTGATGACTAATTTCAATTAGCGCACTCACCTGTTGCTGCAAGCGGCTCTGCCTCCTCCTCCAGCAGGGCATTCAGGTGGCTCTGGGCGGCCTCTCTTTTACTCTCTGGGATGAACTGAAGATGCTTGAACCGGGCATCAAGCATACAGGCCACAATAGGGATGGATTCCATCAGGTCATCCGACTCCAGCTTGAATCGTTTTTCTAACTGCTCTCGAACCGTCATCTTGAAGGTGCGCACTGCAGCAAGGTCAGATGCTTGAACACGCAGGGTGGTGTTGATCATGTTAAAAATCACTGGATATATGAAAGACAACCCCACATGCAGCTCACCACACATTATTTCAGTAGCCTTGGCCAGGGGCTGCAGTACCGGAATAAGCTGTTCCACCAGTTCCCACTGTGACGCTCTCATAGCGAGTGACTTCTGGACAGTTGGTTTTGTGACTGTTTCGTCTGAAAGCACAGATTGCACAGCAATTCTTTGTTCGAACAGCCGCTGGAGCATGACGACTGTGGAATTCCACCGGACCGGGCAGTCAGTCTGGAGTTTGTTGGCTCTTATGCCAAGCTGTTCCTGCCGTCTCTTTAAGGCGCAGGTGGCCAGTGCAGAGTGGCGAAAGTGGCTCACAACTCTCCGTGCTGCATCAATGGCCTTCACCACATCAGGTAAGACTAAACCAGACTTTATTGCCAGCTGCAGCGTGTGTCCGGTGCATCCCAGATCTTTGGGGAACTTTTCACATATCTCCATGGCTAAGTTCATGTTACTGGCATTATCGTGGACCGTGCAAAACACCTTTATGTCCCACTCCTTGATTATCGCAGACAGACGATCGGCAATATTTACAGCCGTGTGCCTTTCTGGCATCATAGACGTGCACAACACTCGGGCCTGCAGTTTCCAAGCATCAGTGATGTAGTGAGCTGTTACAGTAATGTACGGGTCCATGGTGGAGGATGTCCACAGATCAGTTGTTAGCGACACACTCTGGCCTTTCATTTCTCTCATGATATTTTCACGCAGGCTGTCGTACTGATGTTTGATAGTGTTCCATAGTGTGTTGTAAGACGGGACATCGTAACCAGGTTCAAAAAAATGAAGCATTTCCTTGAAGCCCTCTCCATGTACTGCAGCTAAAGGTCGAATATCTTTGACGATGAAATTCACCAGCAAACTGGTGATTTGCTGCCGTTTTTTCTCTGTGACCGGAGGGCGTTTGGTGAAGTCATTAATTGACTGCTGACGTGAGGATTTAGGCTGTTCAGCTAGTATTAGCGGGTGCCTTTTTAGATGGGTGTGCATAGCACTTGTGCTCTTGTTGTATTTGAGCACAGACGTGCATATTTTGCAAGTGACCAAGCTACAGTTCTCATCTTTGGTAAAATATTTCCACACGGTTGATGTACTGCTGCTACTTTGCTGAGCTGACCCACCAACCTCGTCACCTGTTGCCGTCTGCGAGGCGTCCATATTGTTAGCGCTAAAAACACGTGGTCAGCGATTAGTCGACGTCACGTTCTAAACGTCCCGTTAGAATATTGAAGTCGACAAATCGACTAGTTGACTAGTCTGTACAACCCCTACTCTCCACCGGATCATCCCACACCTCCCACCCCAACCCTTGCAGTTTCAGGCATTTTTCAAAGTGGGCAGTGGGTGTAGTTACACTTTAAATGAAACTGTGACAAAGCACAACGCTCAACGTGTTACACGGTGTACATCATCAACTTTGCTTCACTGTTTCTGATCACAAACGATAAGATGATTGCGAGAAGAATGTGTCAAATCTAAAATCACCGGCATGGACTGAACAAAACATTTTTCCTGTGTTCTGCAAGAGAGTGGAGGTAACCATTTTATACTGGGTGCAGCATTGGAAGACAGGAAAGACAAACATTTTACTATAACAAAAAACCACCTGAACATGTCTGAAAAGGGCAAACAAACCAGACAAATCACCAGAATGGAGTTTATAACATCCAGATCTGCAAATATTGAACTAATCAAATTAAAGAGTGCCCTGCTGAATGGATCATTATGACCAGTACTTCTACTTGAAATGCTAGTTCCTATTCTCCATGGCTGTATTAGATAATTCACTGCACATCGATGAAACAAAGCATCTGCTGTTACAGCACATACTCTAGCATCTCAGTCTTTCTTCTTCTGGCACCTGATGTAAAACTAGAAGATACACTTTCAGTTACAATCTGGTTTTCTATCCTTCTGTTTTGATGAAATGGATCATGAACTATATCTGGAACAGATTTACTTTCTACATTTAGTTTGTTTAGGTGCCACATGGAGAAAATATCACATGCGCTGCAAAGATGTGGCAACAACACACATTATTCTCAGCACATTACAGAAAGTGAAAACCAGATAGATAAAACTTATCAACAAAGACTTTAAGCCACATTTAACAAGCCATACAAAACACAACAGTTAGTATGTGTAGACTTATTAAAATCTGAGACGAGGACAGCATCCGTGTGGCTAACGGAGCGCTTACAGCCCCTTTGAGAGTCCGGGTGGGAACGAGTTGTTGATAAGGAGACGAAAATGGCATTTTATGGCTGAATGTTCCCACCAAATCAGCTGTAACCTCAACAATCAACTTTAATTAATTCCCCTGATAGATAAAGGAAGGAAAATGGGAGGAGGGAGGATTAATATGAACTCAAACAGAGGCGATAACGGAGGCCTGATGGAGAAAATGTGGTGGCTGAAATAGCCAATGTGAAAGCTGGAGGAGGTGCAGTTATCCACTAAATATCACCAGAAGTTAGATTGTCCATATTTAGTTCTGAAATGATGAGTTTTGGGGATCTTGATGTAAAGATGGTTGCAAGTTTTCTGCCCCATTTTCATTTCTGGTCTCATTTGAGAGCAGAAGGGAAATCTAAGCTAATGAGTCATAAAATATGACACAATGAAAAAGTCCAAGGCTCGATAAAAAGAAAAATGTGTTTGTAATGAACTGACAAGGGTGAAACGTGAAGAAGAGGCAACCGAGTGCGAGTAAATGACACGCTTTGTGATAGCTGACATGCACAATATTCAATGAGAACTTAATTAACCTGTTTGCCATGTTTCCCTTGCCGTCCTCAGACTGACAACACGCTTCGATGAGCACAACAAACATCCTCAAAATGATGTCAATGAGCACGAATGAAGCCATGCGGCCTGTATTTAATTAAATGTGGTGCATAAACACAACAGCACCACAAGTAATGCAGGAAGCACATGGATTTATGTGGATTGTAGAACATGTGAAATTAAACTGAATAGTTTAAAATAAACTGAAGAGGTGAAATATTAGAGTTTTTCTGACTCTTAAAAATAACTTACTCAAATGTTAATGTTCTACTTTCCTTACAGGACTAAAACCACATCGTTCACAAGCCAAATCGTTTCCTTTGCTTCTGTGACTCGCTCTTTGTTATAATTCAAGAAAGACTTCACACTTTTATGAAGTGGAAGCATCCATCACTATCCGACCAATACGCCACCTACAACAAATGCAACAAAGTTCAGGATTTACCACACCAAACCATCCCGTGCTGACCTGGACTCGCTGGAGGAAACATGGCTTATAAAACCTCTGTCACTTCCACGGAAACCAGCAGGACCTTCACAATTCATTTCAATCATAGACAGAGTCATAGGAGAACACACTAGCAGAGTTTTTTTTTATAGCTGGAATTAAACTTTCACCACAAAACAGCAAAAGTAAGCAAGATTTCTGGTTCTGGCTGCTAGCTCCAGATTTTCTGTGCCACAGTGATGTGACTTTGTTACCAGCCGAGTTTTCATATGACTCCTTGTTTGTGGAGACGGGATTTATGGCTCTTTGAAGGGAGCCGGATCTTGAGGAGCCGTTCCTTTCAAAGAGCCACTCAAAAGACTGGCTTGTTCTCACAATATCTTACAAAATTTCACAAGACATAAGTTGTGTCTCGGTTCCCATCGTTCGTTTAAAAGAGCCGTTCAAAAGAATCGATTCGTTCATGAATGTCACATCTCTACTTGTTTGTGTGGTTTGCTTGAAGTGGAGAAATTGGCAGAAGCTCTAACGTGAACAGAGCTGTTCTCGTGCTTTTCTTACATTCTATATAACTTCTTGGTGTTTGAACTGTGTTTTGTTTGGATGCCAACACTTGGTATAGTCTCCCCATCATGTTGCCATGCTACATGTTAGCATTGCTGCTTCCTAGTGTGTACTAACATCTACTGGTCTGTTTTATGCTGAATAAGTTTAATACCTTTAACTGCATTCTTGTTGCAGCATTTTATAAAATGTATGATGGAAAATAAATAATCTCTTTGGTGTTTTGTGACATAATTCAGACACTTTGATGACAATATGTACTTTTGTCCCTCGGAGACAGATGAGGGGACATGACTTCGCCACCAGCCTCCAACACACATGTGGGGGAGTTGGAGGAAAATGAACCTTTTGGGACGGGATGGAGACCATCAGGACAACTGACAGGGGCCAAAACGCGATGAAGGGCGGGTCCAGAGCAGAGCGCTTACTGCCACAAGGCAAAGCGTTGCATGTTGAAGCTCAGCTGCCAGCAATCATTAGATCATCCTCGGTGTGTTTCTGTGGATGTGTGTGGGTGGGGGCTGATGATAATCATGACTTTAACTGCCCAACATCTGTAGTCCTGCTTTACTTATTAGACGGGTGACAGAAAAACACAGACTCAACTGTGGCATATTTCCAATTACATACAGATGTGTGTGAGCATGTGCTGGTATCCGTCAGTATACACCCACAGCAGGGCGATGTTAGAGGCACAGCAAAGCTGCAGGCTTTTTCCGATTATGTAACCATAGGAACAGATGCACTCATCACTTTTGGACGTCTGTTTAGAGAGGACAACCGTCCTGCTTGCCGGTATGGCGTTAATCAGCAGTCACAGTTTTTGTTCGTATCTGATTTGCTCAAATAATTTATTTAAATTGATTTAAATTATTTAAATCCTGGTTTTCTGATGCCTTTAACCCAATTCTGTTCAGCCATTAGAAAAAATCTGGTTATTCAGTATCAGAAAGAAATAAAAAGTGGTAGACTTTTCCCTCGTGAAGCAAACAAAAACATGGCATGTTGAAAATGCACTGTAAATCATGGATTATTGGAAAAACTGCCTTAGTCAACGACCCGTACTATTCTAGCAAAAGTTTGAGTACCGCTCTAATCCTGTATGAGACAACAATGCGACAATATTCTTCTCCAAAATGTCCAGCAGCTGATCTCGGCATCCAATATTCTGGCGTTTTGGGTATAACTGGCCATTTTCAGCTACTTTAGTTTCCCTTTATTTGCTATCTGAGTTTCATTCTTTTCAGCAAAACCTCACACGTATAATTTACTTTTATTTGGTCTTTACATACTGTATTAACACACTGGACACAAAAACTGAAAACGTGAAGCAGGAAAAGTTAGACAAAAATAATTTTACAACCCTTTTTTATGACATTTAATGGGTTATGTACAAATTCAGTAAACAGGGTTATTTACATTTAATTGCAGGCAATGCCTCGGGTGTTTCTTTTGTACAGCTATTTACAAAACAATCAGGTGCCACATAAATTATTTGTTCCACTGCTAAGACCTGTTTCTGTCTACTAGAAGGGGGGCCTTGGAGTCCTGATACTTCCAGGCTGTCAGCCCTCCTGTTGTCCACCAGGTGGCATCACTTCAAGCACATTTGGTGGCTTTTGGTCGCTGTTGCTCCCACAACTTTCCCCTCTTCCTCAGCAAATGTGTCACATTGTCATCTTTTTCTGATTAGTCGACGTGGTGTGTTTTTCAACCAGTAAAAGGTTTCATGTTTTTTGTGGGAACTGTACTATTGAATAGTCTGCTTTCACCATTTCTTCCAGGACCAAATGTAACAATATTACCGAAAAAGTCTTCAGAAATATCCCTGGTTGTACTTGACACATCAACACAATTTAAAAAGTGGTGGGTTATTCAAAGTCCACGCTGTCAAAACCAGTTGAAACAAAGACTCTGACAGGCTGAATTTTGCTGCTACCTCATCTTAAAATGGATCATGTGATATGTCCGTCAACTCCAGATGATTAGATAATATAGGCAATTTATTGTCCCACTTTCTATATTTTTTCTATGTTCTGTCAAAGATAAAATATTTACGATTTGCAAACCATTTTTTTTTTATTTAAATTTCATACTGAGTCCAAACTTTATGGAAACAGGGTTGTACACTGAAACAATGTACACTGACTGTGTGGATGGTGATGTGGTACGGAATGTAGCCAATCAGAGAGCGAGCTGGCTGGGAACAAGGAAGTAAATAAAGTCCGTGTTCACGCCGTCTCCAGTCTGTTATTTTTTCAATTCTGGCTTTTTCTGTTATCAATAGTCCCAAGACCACCATCATTCCCTCATCCTCTATATCCCCTTCCATGCTGTGTGTTGTGTTTTCTGGTTATTACTGCATTTCTTCTTCTTCGATTTTTGCTATGGTTCTTCTTCTATGTTTCGACATTTGTCCAGCTTGGAGGACTAGAAGGTAGATGAGTTGCTGGACAGCATTGTTATGTGTGTGCTGTTCTGTGATTAGATCACTGGTGCACACCACACACACATAATCAAAAGTGTTTAATGTCTGATTTTTTATCTTCACGTTTGATATCTCGAATTGATTAAAAATCTCATAAGATTAAACAAATCGTTATATGTACCAGGCCTTAGATCACCTGCAGCAAACACTGGAAACGTCTTTAAGAACCAAGAAGTCCAGCTGTCTTTATTCAACCTTTTATTTGGATGACTGAGAATCTACACCAGGGATCTCTAATCCCCACTGTCCCTCAGGTTTTAGATGTTTCCCTGCTCCAACACACCTGATAAATGGATCTAACAGCTTATCAAGTTCTGTATAATGACCCATTAACTTCAACATTTCTGTAAAGTTTAAAACCCAAAAACTGTTGGTCCTGCCATTTGAGTTTGTTTTTATGTTCAGACCAATATTTTCTATACTGGTTTTCAACACGTAAGACAGTACAAGCTACTTTGTGTCCCGACTTTTTTAAGCCTTCAAGCTTTATTTCTGAACTTTCCAGATGTACAAATGACGTGCACACAAACATCAGGATATATATAACTGAGAACAGATGGTGCCAAACTGGCCAAAAACAGAAATTTTGGAGACCTCTGCTGAACCTCTATAATGTAGTTTTGCTTCACTTTGTAGCGAGATTGTTCAAACATTGAACTCTGATCTGACAGAGGTTTAGAGTTACAGCTGTTTTGTCTCCGTGTGGATGTGGCCCAAGTTTGAAAAACACACTTTTATTTTCTCCCTCAATCTTTGTGTATCCTCAAGACAGCTTGGAGAGTTTTTATTTTTCCAAGGATTGACTATCAAATGTTGCTTATGTACAAGAGGAAGAGAGACTTGAAAAAAAAAAGTGCTGTCAATCACATTGGGTCAAAACATTTAGATGTGTGAAATCCCCAGAAACTACAAACAGGTTCAGGAAGATGCGGCGGACAGGTGTTGAGCCATGTCTGAGGCTTAAAAATGTCTGATCCCATTCACATTGCTCTGATCTCAGGACTGCCGACCCTTCAGATCTCAGCAGGGGATCCCTCCTGGTTGCAGGCTGACAGAGATCTGAAGTTATCAATCCCAGATACAGATACATTCTGAGAGTTTCATTTCTGACATGAAAGAGAAACTCATGTCCGAGATACTGAGATAATCACCCAGTTTCATTTCACAGGATGTTACCGTGTTTTGGTTTACTATAAACACTCCCCAGCCACTTTATCAGCTTCACCTGTGCAGCTGCTTGTTAGTTTAGCAGATCTTTTAAAAGAAAATATTTTCAAAAACTATAATGAAACCCACACTGCGTGAGGTCCACCTGTTCAAATACAATCAGCAGGATTGCGGCCCTCATGGACTGGAGCTGGAGAACCCTGTTCTGATCGCTGGTGTATCAATGTAAATGAATGTTCGGTGGCGGTTGGAGAGGCCGTAGGCGTAGATCTAAAGCTGCTGTCTGGAACTATCAATTAGCTGACTGTACTCCAGTGGCCTCCACAATCTAAGGGTAGTACAACCGAAGCTTTGTGAAGCACTGAATCACTTTGACACGTCTGCCATGAAATCGATTTGCTGCCTCAAACCATTGGAGCAGGTCAGAGATTGCCATCTGCTGGCCGTGCATGTGTGATGCATTTGAGGGAAAAGGTTGTCAGGGCTTCAACGCCTCTCGGCTGTACGTCTCACCTTTGACTGTTAAATAAAGGTTACAAAATCGTGCCCTATCGTTAACAGAAATGAGGTAAGGGGGCCGTTAGGTTACTGTGATGATTGTGAGATGATGGACTAATCTGTAGGCTTTTCCAGCTAAACAAGTACTTTTAATGGGGAAAGGTGGGAGAGAAGGGTCCTGTACAGCTGTGATAGTGATGTGTTAAAAGTTTTAGCATAAAGGATGAAACTCCTTTTAAAGCCTTGAGACATTGGCGAGAGCAGAATTTTCACATGCCTGTGAAGCAGCTTGACATGTACATGACGTAAGAAGACCTTAATTGGTGTGATCACGTGACTGTTGGCATGCTAAAGCAGCATATCAAAGTCCTTCTGCTTGATAAGTATAGCCAGTGATGGGTGACTCATTCCTTTGCATTTCCTTGAGAGATGTGCAAACAAATTAAGGTCTCTGCCTCAAATCTGCAGCCATTGTGTGAAGCTATCGAGTTAATTTGGAGCAAAATCTCTGAGGAATGTTTTCAGCACCCCGTTGAATCACCTATCGCACCAAAAAAAGGAAGGTAGTTTTGGAGGAGAAAGAAGCTGGACCTTTATTAATTAAACTACAACACATTTAAAGTAAGCCGTCTCTCTAACAGCACAACCGAGTGATCGAACCGACTCCATTTAAAATCCAATTACAAGATTATTTTCTAGATCATAAATTTCACTTCATTACAAAAACGACTTGACTAAAAGCTACTGAAACCGACTCCATCCATCACTCTGTGGTGTTAGCCGTTGAGGCTTCATAGTGTCAGACATCCATGTTTAAACATGAGATGTAAAGTCATGTTTCCTGGACTTCGCCTGCTCTGCTGCCTGCAAACAAACCTGAAGCTTTCAGCGCGCTGCAGCTGATCAACATGATGAACAATCCTGCTGCAACGGTGTCTTGATTTACTAAAGATTTCCCAAGAAAATGTACAGCATGGACAAAAATATCATGTGGAAAAGCTTTGATTGACTTCCTATCCTGATAAAATAAACCCCCCAAAAATCAGTGGAGTTTAACTAGCAACAAATCTATAAATAATTAATGTATCGGTTAAATGTATAAGATCTTTAAAATCAGTGAAAGGAAAAAAATGGGTTCAGAACTGTGTGCCAAATGATTTAAATTTGATAAATGACTTCATCTCCGGAGCCCCGGTTAGTTGCTGCGTCTCTGGGGAAATAAGCCGCGAATGAGAGTCGGTGGCAGCCGTGGAGCCAAATTTTTCCTGCCCCGAGGAACTCCATCCACCTGGGATTAAAGATATTCTCTAAAGTATAAGTCAAAAATTTGTGTAGAAATTTTAGTCTGGAAAACATTTCTGCCTATTCAGATCTTTTAGAAAAAACTTCTTATCCCAATACCACAGACATAATCAGTGCATCTCCTCTCTGTATAAGAATTCAGATAATAAGAAGTGGAAATAGAGAATTCACAGGAAAATCCTGCACTTCCAGGCAGATTAAAGCCAGCCTGAACTCCCCATTTCTTTTTTTTGCTTCCCACCACCTTATTATCCACACCAGTCAAACCCAACCAGTAACAGACTGGAAAGCGTGACCTAAACAGGCTGAACCAACATGTACTTTCTGTTCTCTCGTCTCTGAGCTGGAACTTTAGTTTCCAGAATCAAGGGGCACCATTTCCCAGCTGGATATCTTAAACTTCGGTCCAAGTGCACGGTTAGAGGCGAGTCTCCAGCTGTCAGCTCGGTGGGGAGATACTGCACCTCATTAAGCCGGTGATGTGATGGTCATCAGATAAGAAACCCAATCCGAGGCCAGAGCTTCGTTCGCAGAGAGCAAGCTTTATATCTGCACTTCATCTCCTGTGATGGAGGGTGACCAAGCAAATCCCAGCAAGGGAAGTCAGGAGAGGAGATTTCTACTGGAAGCACTGGTTTAATAATTAAACTGCAGCCCATTCTTATCATACTGTGGATAAGAGCGGCGGCGAACGTCTCTGGCAATCACAGCCGGTTGTTTCTCTCTCATTTAGCAGCACATCAGCCGTAGGGGTGAAAGTACGGATCTCCATCACACATGAAGCCTGTCACCGTATTTAGATCTTTTTCAGTGATCTTTACCATTTTTCAGTTTGAATAAAAGATTTTTAAAACTAAGACATGAGTTTTATTTTTAGAGAAAAAGCTAAATATACTGAACGTGTAGAACACAATCCAGATTATTATCTCCAAGGTTTTTTATTTGGCTTAATTGAATTGGATTATATGTTTAAAGCAGCCTTTAAATAAAGCTGACAAATTTAAACTGACGTTATTTGGTTCACTTTCTTTTCGCTTCCTTTATTTCTGGGGCTTTAATTCAGTCCATAGTTTGATTATTTTAGACTTATGAGAAAGAAGGGAGGAGAAAGGAAGAGAGGGAGCAAAACGGGGGAAAGTGAGGGGA
>JBAFTC010000006.1:2405695-2416579 GCA_037177435.1 Melanotaenia nigrans | reverse complement strand
CAGTGGAGGTGGTCCTGACAGTGGAGGTCTGCAAGGAAGGGTCCTGACAGTGGAGGTCTGCAGCCAGACCCCTCTCGCACTTTCTGCTTGGTAAAGAGTTTTCGTACGTAGCACTTTCTGCTCGGTAAAGAGTTTTCGTACGAAACACGTTCAGCTTGGTTAAGAGTTTTCGTACGTAGAACTTTCTGCTCAGTAAAGAGTTTTCGTACGTAGCATGTTCAGCTTGGTTAAAAGTTTTCATATGTAGCACTTTCAGCTTGGTTAAGAGTTGTTAAGGGTTAAGTAGTTGTAAACAGTGTTTTAGATTGTTAGTCTGTGCATTATGTACACTTCTGACAATTAAATTAGTGTAACCTACAATACCATATTTTCCAAATCCTTGTTGTTTGTTTATTCTATTTTTGTAAATAATAGACTGCTGCACACAATATTCTATCCTTGTACTTTTTTATTGTATTTTTTGGTAGTTTTTTTTCTACTTCTACTGTTTCCTTTCTACTTGCTGCTGCAGCATCTGAATTTCTCGCCCTAGAGAGTGAATAAATTAACTTATTTATGGATTGGTGGGGGGGGGGGGGGGGGTTCCTGCTGAATACACCTGACTGAAATTAATGTGTCATTGTAAAGATGTTGATGGAGCCATCTGATAAGAATCAGGTGTGTTGGAGCATGGAAACAACATAAACCTGCAGGATAGCAACCTTTGAGGGCCGTAGTTTGACAACCCTGATTTAAGCTGTCATACATGAAAACTGAGAAGATAAAACATTCTGTTGAAATCCTGCTGTTAGCACCATAGAAAGATCTTATCCAACAACATGAAAACCTGTCTCAGTTCATTTTCATTCTTCTGCTTCTGCACTTTGGTTTATATTAAGAACATGAAACGGTAAAACACTTCACTAATATATAATATTGCTGCAAGCACACAAACTGGAGAAAATGGTGCATTTGTTGGGACTCAGCAAATTAATTTATTTCTGGTGATGTGGTGAGTAATCGAAGAAGCATTCTGTCACTTCAGGAAGACGTTGTCAAATGTCATTCATTATAGAAAATAATTGAAAAAGTAAAGCCATGCTTCCTCTAAGCCATGTTAACTGTTTTCATCTGCTGGTGTCGAGTGTGTCTAAACCACAGTAGCTGTAAAATAAATTAAGTTTTTCCTTTGCAGTCTCATTGTCTCTGCATCCCTCGAGTTACCATGATGCTATTTAAGCTCTGCTTCCTCAAGGAAATAGATGTGAAAATAATGAAGTGAATGAAAATGAGAGTTTTTGAAAACAAAGACTTAATTTTTGCACTACTAACAAAGACAAATTAGCAATGGACAATCATTGATGAATCAACAACAGATTTTTCAACAACCAAACCAAGAAAAAAAGAAAAGGAAAATAGACATATCTTTCCTTGGTCGTGACCGGATGGTCAAGTAATCGTCATGGTCTGTATGAAGTCATTTGGGAACTCCTCATCCTGAACACAAAGTCTGTAGTTTACTTTAGAAATAAACGGCTCAGCTGTTTTACTAGTTTTACTAAAGCAGCGTCTATCTTGTTAAATGCTCTGCTTGCCTCATATAATCTAGTGTGCAGTTTTCTGCTCTGAAAAGCCTCATACCATAGCAGAGGAATTAATACTTTCCCCCGCCAGAGATAGGTTATTGGCTATAGCTAAAACTATAAGGCCTATTTCTTTGCCGCCAAGGCTGCCCTTTGTCACAGATTCTGTTTATAAATTTTATGAACAGAATTTCTAGATGCAGCCAAGGTGTTGAGGGGATCTGGTTTGGTGGCCTCAGGATTGGGTTTCTGCTCATTGCGAATGATGTGGTTCTGTTGGCTTCATTTGGCCATGATCTTCAACTCTCGCTGGGGTGATTCGCAGCAGCGTGAAGCAGCTGGGCTGAGAATCAACACCTCTAAATCCGAGAACCATGCTCCTCAGCCGGAAAAGGGTGAAGTGTAGTTTTTCTTCATATGTTTCATTCCAAGTGTTGAGCGGCTCGGGGTATTTGTGGTGGAATTGGGGAGGACTTGATGATGTTGCTGACGAAAAAGGGGGCCCTACAGAAAGAAAGTTTGCGAATGATGTACACTGCTACATTAAACAATAGTCTAACAGAACCCAATGCTAATATCCATCATTGGTTTTGGACCAAACCCAGATGGACCTAAACTTTGTGGGTCAATTTACGAATGGTGAGAGAATTTCCAAATATCCAGGGCATCCATGTTGCATCTGACTGTCCTGCTTTGCCCATACACTGAAGGGCAGGAAACAGTTTTCAGATCACCCACTAGTCCTCACAAATAAATAAATAAATACTGCATGTATACCATGGCTGTTTATGAAACCTCCTACTATATATTATACATACTAGGTACGCGGCACGTTGTACATTCTATACAATATTCATTGATAGCGCATAGTGTGCGAACTAATGAGAAGCTCATTTCATATCATCCTACAGTTGTAAAGAAGGAAAAGTAAACATTGCCAAGGCTGCCTTTACCTTGTTTATTGCTCATCTACAAGACTAAATGCATTGAGTTGCTGCCATCTGATTAGCTGATTAGCAGTTTAACAAGCAACTGAATGTATGTACTAATAAAGTGGCTGGTGAATGTAGATTTGAAGTTGTGTTGTATTGTAAATTTGGGTTTTTACCGACTCTCCCATTTCAAACAAATAACTTAGGTTTAAACTAACTAAAGAGCATTAAAAGCAGCATCCAGGTGGTAAAAACTTGTATTAAATCCGTCTGAACCATTTTCTTTCAATTTTCTTTTCAAGACAAACTTTTTCATAAGGTTTGTTCGAAAGCTTTAATCAGCAGTAGTAGTTGTGGTGAATCAGAGGTCAGTTGCTACTACAAGACCGCACTTTCAAGTTTTATATGACAAATTTAATCCTCAGACCTGGAAGTGAAGGTACCTTAAAAGTGGTTGTTTTAGTTGGACTTGTAGCTGTCGGAATCCTACGACTGATCCCATTCATCTTTGTTGCTCTTACACCCAATCAGAAAATAAATAAAGGAGATGGAATAAAAGATGGAATAAGCGAGGAAAGGAAAGAGTAAAGCAGAGGTAAAACAAAACATGAAAGACAGTTCTTTGTTGCATAACAGGATTATTACTTGCGACATAGGAGGTGACAGCAAAGTCGTCACGGGGTGCAGAGATCAACTCCTCTGATGCTGAGCGACTGTATGATGTACATATACTCCTCTTCATCAGCTAAAGGAGCCCGTTTCTACCTGCCCACACACTCAAATACATAGCCGCCGTCTCCCCACATGACTCAATCTGTCAGATGAAGAGCCGCCGAGAAGCAGCAGACCTTTGTTGTCTTGTGTCTCCTCAAGGGAAACAGCGTGTTGCATCAGATCTAGAGCTCTGTGATCCTTTCGTCTTTCTTAATACCTGATTTTCACAAGATGTTCTATTGGTTTGGGGTTTTAGTAGAGATGCTTAACCAATGGGACTGAAGGTAAAGTCAATCTGTTCACCCCCACAACTGGCATCAAACTGCCATGCTGTAAGGCAACTTCTACTAATTTTATACAGAAATGAGACTAACCATTTATGGAAAATGAACTATTTTCATGGTGGCGCATGAAAGATACACAAAGACACTGACTGACAGCAGAGTGGTGAATGAGGCTGTTGCTAGGAACCTTTTGCTATTTGGTTTCCATCGGGTGTTGCACAGACAAGGACCCATAATGGTGAAATACTGTAGAGATTTACCACCACAGTTCTCATTTCCGCTCCCTTATGTACATAAATGTCAAACATCACCGCCCACATACTCCCATGTGTGCTTTACGTTATCATAGTTGTTAAGCATTACATCTACTAGAGGGCAGAGCTCTGACATCAGTTTTGGAGAAAAAGCATGACGATGTTGGAGGAGATCATAATTTACATCCTCAGAAAAAGACATTAGAAGCATAGATGTTTATATATACGTACACGCACATTCACACAACCTTTCTTCAGATAATTCTGCCATTTCTGTTGTCTTCCTCTTTCTTCCTTTCACTGGTCACACACAAGCTATGCTGCTCAACAGTGCCCCCAATGTTTTCTGGTGGTACTGCACTATTTGCTGAATTTGGGTACACACATGCAGAAAAACCACAAGTAAAATTTGCTTTCAACTACTTCAGGGGCCATGCTCCAGCTTTACATCCAGAAAGCAGATAGAAATCAGATACCAATATTATATATATATATATTTAATTCAGCTTTCTGAAATTCTCTGACATAAGCAAACAACAAAAGCTTTCATACTATTTCCACAATCTTCTCAAGTTACAACTTAAATATGTACCAACAAACACACTAAGCAGTCGAGTTTTCAATTGTTCTTACAACTACTATTTTATGTGCTTTAAAGGGGTCTGGCTGGTATGTATTTCCAACAACACAACCCCAGTACAACTCCAAACACCACAGCTTGTAATCTGTTGGTGTGTGGTGTATGTAAAAATCAGGCATTGTGCTTTTCAAGCCCAGCTCTGGTGTCTAATATCTCAGAGGTAGTGGAAACAGTTTAGATGTGCCATCATTAGATACATATGAAGCAAAATAAAATAATAATAATAATAATAATAATAAGATGTGGGCTTTTTTGTTACTTGGGAAATTTTAATTCTCCCAAACAAAAAGAGGAGGAGCAACCACATCTGTATGTATGCTGTCTTTATATGACCACACTTGTTATTTCAGCAGCTGTTACCTTGTCTATGTTTTGGGCCTTAGCAGGAATCTGTCCATTGATTGGAAAACCTCCTATTGGGCAACATGTTTTATCACAGTGATCTTTGTGACTCTGTGTTGTTTTACGTTGTATTCCCCGCCGTGTGACATGGAAAAAAAATTACTGACAAACATAAAAAAAAGGCAGAATCGCTGCGAACAGATTTAACCCACATGAAACATGCTTTCCTAATCTTTGTTAGTGGTAGGTTGGCGCGCCCTGGACCAGCATTAAAGTCCCACTTCCTGGTTTGGTTGACATTCATGTCATCCTGCTCAAAGCAGGACATCTGGCTCCCCTAACCAGATGTCCCGGTGGTGGGATGTGACGAAAAAAATATGTATTTTACTCACTTCTAGTTACCTACACATTATAAACCATTGGAAAGCCACTGATGTAACTATAATCATACAATCATAGCTAATCATAACACTCCTGTTACATCAGCTAAGCTCCAGTAAAAATAGTCCAGTAAAATAGGTGATCCACAACAATTCTTACCAATGAAAAGTCCTTTTAAGTGAAAGCTGAAGGATTTTAATGGAATTAAGGTGGTACAGCTAATTTAAATTCAGGTGTTTATATTAGAGAGATCTGTATTCATTTGAAAATTTAATGTTGCAGACAGCTGTACAGTATACACATTTAGCACAGAACCAAAAGTAAAAAGCACACACTCACCTGTATTTCCATAAATGCAAACAAAAGATACGTAGTGCAAGGGAGAAAAAGAGCGGTTATAAATACTATGCAAATAAATGTGTGAAGGCAGTGCAAAGTGACAGTTATTGACCAAATAAATAGGTATTAATATAAATTTGTACTGTTTTTATGACCAGATATCACCAAAATCAATTTTCTGGAAAATGTTGCAGGCCTGGAATCCTGAAACATGGAAAACTTGGCCTCATCTGTGTAAAGTTCAGAGTTCCGGTCCAAGTTCTGACGTCAGTTTCAGAAAACATTAAACATGGTGAGGATGGAGATCAGTAGACGGCAGTGGTGTGTGGCCTTGAAATACGCCACTGCAGCTTCTTCCTTGCTCTTTTTGTGGGTCGCACATCAGCTATGCTGCTCAGCACTGCCCCCCATGGTTTCCAGTGGTACCACTCTGTTTGCTCTGTTATTGACAGATTCACAAGGACCCTGAAAACGGACCAAATTCCATGCGTATACGATGCAGAAGATGAACAAAATGCATCATATATCTGTCTTTTGTACAGAGCACAAACAGGTTTTTGCCTCAGGAGGCCCTACCAGAGGTTAATACCCCCCACAACCTCCATCCATCACGATCATGGAGGTCCACCAACCACTTCATTAAGGTAGCAACAGATACACAAAAATAAATCAGAATCCAATCCAGACAATATAAGAGTCATTTTACCTGAGAGATAAACACACTAAATCCCATTTAGTTTGCAAAGCAGTGTGTCAAACCTAATTTATTTTCACAAACAATATAACCAGTCTGGAAAATCAAATTCAAACGATTTATTTCATCCTAAAACTGTAACATGCACACACACCTATGAGGTCTCAAAGAGGAGGCTTAAGAGTAGTTAACATTCATGAGGGCGAAGGCATTATTCACAACCGCCGCAATAATATTGTCATGCCTCCCACTGTGTGTGATGCTGTGTGTGTGCTTGTTTGCAGCTTCATAGTCAAGGTGTGTGACCTTATAAATTGCAGGATTGACTCTGCCTTTAGAGCAAATATAAAGCTTCTAATGGGATACAAACACACACACACACACACACACACACACACACACACACCAAAAGGTCCCTTTCCTTAAGGCAAAGGCAATTTTCTCTCACTTCCCACTCAAACAAGCACACAATGCAAACTCTCTACACACTCCAGCCTCTAAGCTCCCAGCAAAATTAGAAATTAATCAAATGTTGGGATGGAAGAATTAAAAGTATGGAAAGTGGAGAAAAAATGATAAATAAGCTCAATGTGTATGTACTGAAATTCTTTACCTCATGGCATCAGAAATATCAGCTCCCTTCCTCTTTTCTAAAATTTACCTGTTCAAAATCACCTATCCCACAAATGACTCCATTCACTCTTCAGTCATCACTCTTTTTATCCTTTAATTTTATGTTTATTCCTCTTGTTTTGTTTTTTATATTATGGTGTGCTTGTGTGTTTTGAAAGGCACTTTTCAAATATATTATTATTAGTGATGAAAAAGTTCTGGTTGTGATCAGGCCTTAAATACGATTAATATAACCTATATAACAACAAACCAAACCAAAACCAAAACAAACCACCTTTACTGTTTCTACATTAAAGTGGAAACAGTTAACAAATTAACATTATTTACTAGACTGAGTCTTATTCTTTTCAACAATTATATAACAAACGTAACAAATATAAACACATAAAAGAAAAACTGTCCTGCTTCGCTGGTTGACAGCACTGGAAAGAAAAAAAAGAAACCCTCCTGTCTCCAAGGTCTGTAGTGGGCATTTTCTGGAGAAAGAATACATAGAGTAGAAGTTTAGCAAGCTAGTGGTCTGCTCGACCAACAGACTAAGGCCCAAAAGTCTCAAGCAGCTCCGAGTGTTTTTAATTGCCTATAACCTCAAATAATTCCACATTATTTGTCATTTCATCCCTTGGCCAGAGGTCATCAGAAGTTTTGTCAGTTTGCTGCTCTGCAGGATTCATGTGGGTTAACACAATGCCAAGGAGGAAAGACATCAGCAATTATCTTTGAAAATCAACTGTTGCTGTCCATCTGTCTGGAGTAAAAGGGTTTATTTGGAGTCCATCATTCTACAGACAGATTTTTTACAAGATGAAAATTTTGAAGACAGCTGCCAGTCTTCTCAGGAGTGGATGTCCCAGCAAGTTCAGTCCAAAGGTCAGACTGTTCAATGCTGAACGAAACTTTAAAATGACCCAATAGCTACATCTCAGCCTCTCCTAGTCTCAGTTAGCATGCTAAATGTTAAAGTTCATGACAGTCCAGTTAGAAAACAAGTAAACAAGTACGGATTGTTTGGAAGGTTTGCATCTCCATGAGACTTCTGGAACAATGTCCTTTGGACAGACCAGACCAGAGTGGAGATGTCTGGTCTGAATGCAGGAAAAACAAACAGCATATCAGCACAAACACATCACTTCTACTGTTAGCACGGTGGATGATGGTGGATGATGGTGGATGATGGTGATCTGGGCTTGTTCTGCAGCCACTGAGTGGACCATGAACTCATCTGGATACCAAAGTATTCTAAAGTCAAATGTGAGTTTTTCTTTCTAGCTAAAGCTTGGCTGAAACCATCTCATGCAACAGGAGAATGATACCAAACACAGCAGCAGATCTACAATAGAACACCTGAAAAAGAAAACAATCAAGTGGACATGATCCAAACTCCAGGCCTGATTGAAATAATGTGATTGGACTGTTAGAGAGCTGTGCAGAAACCAATGCTAAAATCGTCTATGACTAGCTAACAAACAGAACACAGTTTGTCAGACTGGAAGGTTGTGTGTCTGAGATGGAGGTCAGCATCACCGGAGCACCACAAGGTACTGTACTCTCACCATTTCTCTTCACACTGTACACCTCAGACTTCCAATCCAACTCTTGAGAGGACTACAAGTACCTCCAGTTCAGCTAGACAACAGGCTAGAATGGAAAGGCAACACAGAGGCATCAAGAAGAAAGAACAAAGCAGACGCTACTTCTGGAGGCAGCTAAGATCATTCACTGTCTTCACCAAGATGTTTCATATCTTCTATAAGTATGTTGCAGCATCTGCTGGGGCAGCAAAACCAGAACCAGAGAATTAAAGAGATTGAACAAACTGACCAAGAAAGCTGGTTTTGTGCTGGGATAACTGGTTCTGGTTCTGTGCTGGGGATGACTCTGGAGCTCCTAGACCTGATTGTCCAGCGAAGAATGCTGCTAAAATTTCTTCAGATCCTATCAGTATGTTCAGTCAGAGGCTTCTTCATATTCACTGCAAAACAGAAAGATATAGGGAATCGTTCCTGCCAGCAGCCATCACCCTCTGAAATATTTTGCATGGGGGGATAAATGAAGTGTTCAATTTCAATTCATGCTACAGACCTAAATGAACTGAAGCAATGTGGATGAAAATTCCTCCACAACCATGTGAGAGACTGATAGCCTCACCCAGACAACCATTTCTTCAAGTTATTGCTCTGAAAAGAGCTTTTACAAGCTGCTGGATCATGAGACTTTTTTTCTTGCATTTTGGTTAATTTTTTTCATATGCTCATTTTTTCATAAGTGCTGTTCTAATGAGACTGTATTAACATCTTTTCAGGACCTGGTGAAGATCATATTATAATTTCATTATGTTCTGATTGTAAAACCTTAAAGTTGATTAAGTCAATGAGCCTTAATCAAGAATTTAAATTCCTGCCATTTTTAATGATAAATGAATCATTTAAATTGACATTTTAATAATTGTTTTTCCTGGAAAAGGCAGAATTGTTTTATGGCAGATAATTAAAGTACGGAAAGCTTCAGAATACAACCTTTTAATGCTGCTTATCTTCTGCTTTCTGGTATGTCAGTATCTGAAAAGGTCTCCAATTTCCTCTAACTGATCACCAGCTATCTCTATATAATAAACAACATTCAGTTCAGACAGAATTCATCATTTTCCATTTTGTGTCAAACATTATGTAATTCGGGGTGTTTTTCTGTTTTTTGGCTTGACGTGTCATGTGAGGTCTGAATCTTCCTATTAGCAACATTGGGGGAGAATCAATGGAATCAATCGCTTGGGGAGAGTGAGGAATGATTCACTACTTTTATTGTTTTTGAATGCAAAAGAAATGGCAGGTTGAGGACATGCTGAACATTGCAGAGTAAATGGAGACAGTGCTCACTAATGACGGCACTCAAGATAAACACACTGCTGTGCATGAGCAGATGGGAGGCCACTGAAGCTGTAAGAGGAAAAATCGAAGCCTCTCAGTGTCCATAATGAGTAGGACACAGACAGAACCATCCTCAAACCACAAACAAGACGGGTTTCCTTTCAGCCAGTGAAAGTGTGAACAGACCTGTGCTAATGGCGCTGCAGCCGGCGGGTTACAATTGCCACTACCACTGAAGTTTCTGCGCTTCAGGGTTGGATGTGTTGTAGGTCTGAGCTGCTTTTCTGTTCAGCTCGGTGTAAATAAGCTTTCAGTCAGCTCCAGCCACTCTGACCTTTAACCCTTCTCATTACCTGGAGGTTTGCCTCCACAGAGCTGCCACTCATGCTAATGGTAATTTCCTTTGAAGCATTGTAGGTAGGTAAACAAGTTGTTCGGTTAAAATGCAGGAGACAGGAAGGCAAGGCAAGTTGTTTTGTACAGCACATTTCAGATACAAGACAATTCAAGGTGCTTTACACAATTATTCTAACTTTTATTTAACCAGGAACAACCTCATTGAGATTAAAATCTCTTCCAAAATTGTCTTAGCTAAGACAGCAGCTGGGCAGTTACATAAAACATTAAAAGCATTACAGCGAGGGGACAGGAAACATTAAAAAGTACATTAAAAACCAACTTTAAAAAGTAATAATGGGAATTAAATAAAAACAGACCAAGCTAAAATAACAGATAAAATGCAAGAAATAAAAGTTCCAGTGAGTAATTAAAAGTTGTTTTGATAAAAAAAAATAGAAAAGTTTTTAATTTTGATTTGCATTAGTTGAGCGTTTTAGCAGATCTGCTGTGTTCTGGAAGCTGAATGCTGTCAGGGATGGACCTCACGGAGACAAACTAATGGTTAATAGAACTTTACTTTAACCAGAAACATAAAAGAACCATCTTACTGCGACAGGCAGCAGGAGGGCTGACTGGAAATCCTTTTACCAGGAGCTGGAGAGGTGGAGAAGGCAGGTCCATGCTGGGGTGAATAACAATAGGGTCCAACAGGGAATGACTGTGATGCTGGGGTATACATTGTAGGGTGAGTGAATGGGAATTAGGTGTGGCTGGTTAAGAGTCAGGAGACTGAATGGCTGGAACAGGTGTGGTGGGTTAGAAGAGTGATTGCTGGGGAGTTTGGCTGGGCAGACTGACACAGGGAATGGAGCGGTTAAGACAAATGCTGCTTCATACATTATAAGA
>JBAFTC010000006.1:2392573-2405595 GCA_037177435.1 Melanotaenia nigrans | reverse complement strand
TAATTAGAATCAGTTTTGTAACAAGAGATTCAGTTAATTACCAAATCTTACCTTTTACTGTTAAACACTAAAACTTTTAAGAAACTGACAACACTAAAATAAATAAATAAAAAAAAGACATGCCAACATCAACTTTTAAAAAGTGTACAAGAAATGAAGTTAACTAACAAAAACACCACCAGTTAGTGTGACCAGTTTCCCATGCACATTAGTATGAGATATTCCTTTTTAATAGTCTTCTACAGTTGCCCAACACAGTCCTTCCATTCCTGCATGCATGATGTTGCCAATCCCGTCACCATTTCCCACACAAGCAAGGTTAAATACAGAGTACAACAATCATAACCCTGTGATAATTTTCAAAAGCTAAGAAAAGTACAACACAATACAAGAGCAGTGATGATGTGTGCTACAGGCTCAAAACAGAATTGAAAAAGAGTGCTCTCCAGGGTTTCCATCCATTATTATTGCAACTTTTCCATGACATTCCCAAAATGATTCAATTTATTTTATTTATTTATAAACCTATAAATGAAATATGAAAAAATAAGAAAAGAATAAAATAAATCTTTTAAGAGAAAAAACTTAGGTTCTTATTGGAACAGTAGAAGAGGAAAAGGAGATGAGAGGAAGGGAGAAAAAGTAAGAAAAGACAATCAGAAAGAAGACAAAAGCATAAAGAGATATGGAAGGGAAGAAAGGCAAGAGCAGATGAAATGGAGACAGAGAGAAGACAACAGGAGGCTGAGAAGGATAGAGATGGAGGGTAGAAGAGAAACTCATTGGTGAAGATAATGAGGAGACTGGCGATGAGAAGGAAGGAGCAGAACAGTAGGCAAGAAAGAGGTGGCAAAACGAGACAAAAAGTCCACAGTCTTGCAAATTAAAATTATATATATATCCATGATAACCCTGGGCCTTCTTTTAAAGACTGTATGCTACTGTAGACACAAAGATTTTTACATTACCTTAGAATACACAGATTGATCTCTTCAAGGTCACCATCCGCACACCCCAACTACATAGGCAACCAGTGGATACTCATCAACCAGTTCAGAGATTTCCACAAGAGCAAGTTCTCGTGCTGGAGATGGAGTCAGCTGAAAGGCTCCATAGTGCTCACAATACCATCCACACAGCAGTTTCAAGACAAAAAATAGTCTCTGCTGCAAAATGCAGATTTGATGGATTTCCCCAAATTCAGGCAAGCCACCCTCAGAACCATATACCACTATCATACCTGGTCTGTAGTTTATTCCCTTGCTGCAAACATTTTTTGATAAGTTTATTTCAGATACATCAGGATCTGTCTGTTTAAAAGCATGAACTAGCTCTTCCTTCAAAACATCTAATGGGACAGTGGATACATCTGACACATCCAGCACTGGTTTATCAATATTTGGACTTGACAAGTGGTAACCAATCATAATCTGATGTTTCACAGCAAGGGATAGAGGCACATTTTTAAAGCAACTTGTGTGTTTCATAACTTTTTTAAAGAAACTGTGCTTTGCCTCAAACCTTATAGTCCACAGTCCCACAAGAGGCCCAAAAAGATGTATCAGTTGTGGGTAATGCTCTAGGTAGTGGTGTTTGGGCAGCAATGTTTTGTTAGGAAACACTTCTTGATACCTCTGTCGATGATCTGAAATTTTGCTCTCAAGGTAAGCAACAGACTCGTCACTGTGAACAGGAGCAACCACTAGCTCAACAATTTGTTTTAGGTCCAACAGGACCTGCCATACTGGCTCATTTTCAGGAATCTTGTGGCCAATTAGAAATGGGAGCAATCTTAACAAGCTCCAATTTTCATGGGCATTGCCCCCTATGGTTTTCCTGGTAGAAAGATTTTGTGGCAAAGTATGAGGCTTATTGGTTTTGTCTGTCCACTTGTATGGGAAATGCAGAATGGAACTGTTTATATTATCCAAGGTGATATACTTCTTTGATATTAGTAAAGTGAGGCAATGTGCTATTTCAACTGGCACAATGCCTTCGAAAAGATCATGAGCAATGTCAGGAGGGTAGCCACTGACAACATGAAAAGTAGACAGCGCTCCAGTAAAAGGACAGGCTCTTTTAACTCCAAAAACACTACAGCCACTATCTAGCGCTGCTCTGACATGGGTTTCATGTGTTTCTTTTGTTCTGAGGCTGAAAGTTCCTGACCTAACCTCACGCAATTGAATATCTGAAGCTGGTGCTGTACAAAAACGACAAAAGTAGGGGCCGGTAAAGTTCTCCACAAAACCTGCTATTCCATGTGCTCCTAAATTATCAGCAGCAATAGTCTGCACTGTACCCTTCAGTGTTTTTTTCAGTTGTGTAACAAAAATGCCATCAACTTCCAATGACCTCAGGTCACGTATTAGGGGCTCTAAAACCTTGTCATAACCAAACAACTTTACATTGTCTGTTTTACACAAAATGGCCAGGTAAATTGAGGACAAACTAGAATGAGACCCTGCGGGAAGGTTACTCAGTACCCAATAAACAGCAAAAAGTTTGTGGGTTTTGCGGGAGGTGCCCAAAGGGTTACAAACTTCAAAGTCGTCAGCATACAAAGATATGGATAAACTTAGGTCTTCCCCCGACAACAAACAATTTTCTTTACAATGCTGACCATCCTTATAAGACCTGTACACAATTTCTTTTCCAGTCTCTGTCTTACTTTGTGTTTCGTGATTACTAACTACCTTGTCCACAATATCTTTCCTACTCAGCAGCACTTGCAGGGATTTAACGATGGAGACATACTGGAATGTTTTGTTCTCTTTAGCATCCAAAATATATTCAACTGGTTCAACAACATTAAATTTAGCCTTGTAATATTGCTTACGTTGATATGCAGAACTCAAAGGTCCATCTTTCTCTACAGCCTTATTTAGTGGATTTGCAGAGCACAGAGAGGAGATGATTTCATCTATGACAGCTCTGTTAACTTGGAGCTTGTGTGTCTGAAAAATGTCAACTAGAATACTTTCTGTATGGGATTTTGAAAGACAGCCAGTTAAGTGATTAAGTTCTACCAAAAAATTATCGATTGCTCTGCTTGGTACATGTGAAAAATGTTCTAATTTCAACAAAGCTGCTGCCAAACTGTGCTCGATTATATCTGGAAGGTCATTTAGAGCATCAGCACTGCTACCTGATTGAGTATCCTCACAAATGTCATCATCAGATGTATTTGAAGCAGATTCTGTGGTTGCAAGGGTGGCCGATACTACAACTCCTGATTTAAAATCTTCTGCTGAAAAAGACCTGTGTTTCCTACTCTTGTGGGATTTAAAAGATCCTAAGATGTTTGTTTGAAATTTACAATCCAAGAACATACACGTTACAACCTCATTTTTTTTCAAATGTGCATTAATATGAGTCCAGTAATCCCTCTCAGACACAAGATCCTTACAAGGACACAAATGGCAACTAAATGTACATTTCTCTGTCTGATGACGACTTGTTTTAATTATATGGCATCTATTCAAATGAATTAACAGTGCATTCCACGTTCTAAAAGTGCATGGGCAGCTTGCATGCACACATGGAACACGATTGTTATTCCCAAAATGTCTATGCCTGACTCGATAGTGCTTCAGAACATGGGACCTACTTGAAAAAACTGAAGGGCAGGTCTTGCATTGCCACATTCACTCACTGGAGAACTGCTAGCACCATTCACTGTAAAAGTGGAAACAAAGAAAGATTAAAGGCATGGTAGGAGATCATGGAAAAACAGTTCAAGCAGGCCACATTTTGAAAATACACAGACAACCCGCTTTCCTCAGACTTGTCTCTGAAGCCACGCCTCCAGAGTGCAAGATCCCACACTGCTTGTTCAGCCTTGGGTTCACATCAGGGTGAAGCCACACTACACACGACAGTATCAGGGAAGCTATATCGCTCACATTTGGAATACAGTGGATTGCTTCACGAAGGTATCACCAGCACCACAGCATAGCTAACTTTCCTCCAGCTTTCTCTCATGACTCATTCATGCAAAAGAAAACACCTGATATCACAATAAACTATCCAGCATCCAGCTTAGAGCTTCATCGTCACCTAACAGACTGCAGCATGGTACATATCACTGGCGTTGTCTGTTACGCAACATAACTCAGTAAAGATGATTGGTTGGTGCTTGTCCATCCCACAAGAGACTAACATTGTTATTTTTACAAAAAGCATTTAATTACTTAGTTACAATCGGGTTGTAAAGAGGATTTCAGGCATTTCAGTAAAAAGTGCCACAGAATAAAATCCCAATCATACTTTCAATGCCTAGTTAGGGAGACAGATGGTGTTTGATTAAAAAATGCATTCTTGAAATATCAAACATTGAGAACAACGAGAGAAAGACATCCACAGTAAAAGGGTGAACTTTGAAGTCTAAAGATTCCCTCAACTACTTATTAACAGCAAGCAAGGTGTGACATGGCTAACCAGATGTAGGGTAGGGTTAAACCATTTATTAATTGTAAAAAGTTAGATAAATTATAGCTATAGAGTTAATATTTTCAATAGTGCTGGAGTGATGGACTGTACTGCACTGAACATTTTTTCTAATATTTGGTCTAATCTGTTCCCATACATGACTGCAGCTAAATAAGCAAAACGCTCAGAAACACAAATTAGTCCACTAAAGTAGACAGGCAAAAGTTTAAATTACGGCAGAGTTGCTGTATTAGATTTCACAAATGACATGGCCAGTGTGTGTGCACGGGCTGAGCAATTTATTAAAATATGTTGTGCATTAATTTTAATTATAAAAGCAAATACAAAATCCGGTTCTCACCACAAAAACTTGAGCCCACGTTCCTATCAGCTGACTCCGGGTGCGGACTTGAGTTTGTAAATCTGCTGCAAAAAAGAACAAAATATCTAGGCATGGCAGTAATGCATTTCAATAAACATAAATTAAGTGTACACTCACGGTGGGTAGAGTTAGCTAACTTAATGCCGCTGATAAAATTAGCAGAGGCTGCTAGATGGCCAAATCTCACTAAGGTTACGGCTAAGTTTACACACTAACTGGACAGACAGTTTTCAAACCAAAACCAATTCAAACACAAGCCCAAAGTAGCCCGCGGCTAATAACAACTCCCGCTCAAAAAAAAAAAGAGAAACCCACAATGAAACATTAAGTTCGCAGCAATTATTTAACATTACATGATGCCTCCCAAGACGTTACACTAAATTTAGCAGATATTTCTATGACGTGTAATTAGAAAAATCCAAACTTACCGACCAAAGAAGTGGCGTCTGATCCGTACCGCGAGCCGTTAGCGATTTCTGCCTCCTTCCACCAACAATGCAATGCGCGTTAGACGAGATCGCGTGCAATATCGCAATAATTAATGCTACGCATCATTGACTCACTTCTTCTCAACATGATCCGAACAAATTCATGGACCCTCTCTGAAAATTACGTAGTTTCTACACTATACAGTTCAGCTTAACTTCAGAACATGAGGCAGTTGTGTTTAATACACATAAGATATTTACATAAATCCATGAGATGGCCATTCTCCTTTTTTCAGTGTGGGGGACAACAGTGACTCAGCATCCTGCACAAAGGCGCCACAAAGCAGAAGAAATGCTTCTCAAATGTCTGCCCTAAAATAAAAATGATAAATCTGAACTCTGAAACTAGGGAAAGATTTAATTCAATATCTTGACTGAGTGGCGGGATTTTCTCTTTATTTTTTTGACATTTTCAAACAAAATCTGATTAAAATGATGAAGAGGAAGCTAGAGGGAAGATTGGATTCTGTAATGAACACCCTCAAATATCCCAGCAGCGTGGCATGAAGAACACAGACAAATCTGGCTTTCTGTCATTTTTTTCTGTTTGAATAGGAATCAAAAGAGTTAGAGGACAAGAAAATACAGAAGGAAAAGTGGCAGGAAGAGTAAAAGAGAAGGGCAACACACTAACACACTTGGTGATGGTACATTTAGATCCTAATGATCTGTAACATTCTGCGTCCCAGCTTCCAAATAAAGGAGATTTGTCCTGTAAATCATAAATGTCCATTTTAGCTTGTTAGCATAAGTAGCTGGTAGCTAACCTACCTCAGTCAAGGTACAACTGTTCAATGCAGAAAGCATTATGTAGCATTTCAGCTCATGTTATCACCATTTTCTTAAAAGATGTTGAAACCAGTGGCTTACAAAAGCATAAATTAGCATAAATTAACACATTTATACATTTGCTACTGTTGATGCTACAGTTGCTATTAAATTGTACCTGCAAAGATTTGTTTCTTCCATATTGCATATTCAAACAGTTAGACTTAAGCATGCTAAAAAGCATGCTTTTAAAAATGTTCTTTATGGTAGAAGTTTGATATCAAATAGCTACTTTACATGTTAACTAACTAAAGATTAGCATCACTATGATCCCTTAGCTTACTCACTTGGCCAAATGCTATCACAGCTTCATGGAAAGCCTGATTTATATTCTATGTTAAATATACATATATATAGCCTGTCCAGTTTCTGCATCTTTCTGATTTATATTTCTGTTAGTTTTAAGGGAGTTTATAGAAGCGTATCTCGAAGATGGACCAGGCAACAATGTTTTCAATGTACAAATTGCCAAATGATTCAAGACACCCAAATAAAACAACTGAACAATCTAAAAATTTTAAAGCCTTACCACTGCTCTGGTGGATGATTACCTAACAACCATGCTGATGTAAAGGATGCATGGGAGACTGAGAGCAGAGATGTTTAACAATGGCTTAAATGGACATGCCCATTTATGAATGTAGGCAGAGTATAAAAGAGGTTTAAGGCCATTCAATATGCTAGCATAGCTACATTCTAAAATAGCTCATTTCACTATATGAGACACCCATGCACAGTTTAAGGGTTAGGGTTAGTCAAAACATGCTATTATACTTTAATTAATTATATAGTTTTATCTCATAGTTCCTTGTGGTTACCAAATTTTTTTGCAAGAGGCATCTCATCTACATTAACACGAAGGAGAGCTGACAGTATCTCTAAAGTATCTGACCCAAATTCCAGATCTTTCCTGTAACTTCAAAGGATCAGAATGTATCTGTACTACAGGGGTCTAAAAATGCAGCTTCTCTTAGCAAATCAAACGCTCCCATGCCTAAATTTGCCTCGGGCCAGGGTTTAACTGATCTGACTCAGTTATTTGCACTGTATGGGAATAAACAATATGTCTACCTGAATATGAATCAAGTCTACTTCTTATAAAATCTTTATTAAAGTGCAACTAAATCTGGGAGGGGGTTAGCTTCACATTTATTTCAACAGTAATATGTTGGCCCATAACTGGACATGTTTGACACTTGTCCTTCTTTAAAGGGTACCTCCAGTGGGCAGTTTGACAGGCAGCCTGCAAGGCAACACATTGCATATTATTCTATGTGTATGATATAGAAAATGGGAGCAACTTTACAAAACTTAGCTTATATGAAATCCATGTTGAATGTCAGTATACATAGATGTGGAGGAGAAGCAGCTCTGCTGAGCCCCCTTCCAGATGACTGAGCTTCTCATCCTTTCTCCAAGGGAGAACCCAGCCGTCCTGTGGAGGAAATTCATTTTGCCGCTTGCATTAGTGATCTTGTTCTTTTAGTCACTACCCATACTTCATGGCTACATGGGGTGGGGGGGTGTGGGTAGAAATGTAGCTCAACCAGTAAATCAAGAGCTTACCCTTTTGGCTCAACTCCTGCTTTACTATGACAAACTAAAGTTGTGAGTATGTCCAGACATACCTTTCATTGAGGACTACATCTAGCTGGAACCTTCTGGAGCCTCCAGCTCAGGCTTGTTCCCTGTCAGAGAGGTGATGCTCACGTCCCTAGTAGGGATGTAAATCCCCACCACTGAGGTCAATTCAAAACACATCTCGATACGCTGCTAGAGATATGATACAGTAACGATACAGTGAAGCCTCCTGCCGATACCATGAGATACAGGTCAACCCCGTTCACGATGCGATTGATTAATGATTTAAAACTTATACATTGTGATTTGGTTCTATTTGATTCATGATGTAATTCAACACAATACAAAGAATTTACAAGCCCAGATCTGGTTTCTAAATATCATCACATTTATACTCTTTCTGTCCCTGTGACAGATGAATACTTGATTATTTTCTATAAAGCAAACCAATAAATCCATGAAGGCACTCCATGAAGGCACCAGCATAGCCCAGATCTGTTTCAGGTGCTTCAGCAGGAAACATTAAAAACCTGCAAGACTGCAGCCCTTGGGACCAACCCACCCAGGACACGCAGACCCATCCACCACTAGAGCTGTAACCTGTAAGACTGAACAAAAAGGTAGCTAAATAAAACGGAAAAAGACAAAAAAAAAAACATAAATTCAATAAAGAAATGTGATTCAAGTGAACTCTTGAGTCCTAAAGACTAAAATTAAATCTCAATTAAAAACAAAAACTGCTGGCCAACAATGTATGTCACATTAAAAATAAAATTTTTTACACTTACATTACTGGCCATACATTTGGGAACACATTCCCATTAAATCCAAAGAGTAAGTTCCCCAAAACTAGTATAGCTCATCTTGTCCCACAGCTGCTACTTCAGAAAAAATACTTGCATTAACAATCCAGGCTAATATTTCGCTAAATGTTTGGCATGATATAACACACTGGAAGCTACCAACACACACCGTAAATATTTTAGACCTGAATAAAACTGGCTTTCACGCAACAGCTTTTACTTATGAGACATGCTAAAATTTAGTTGGGTAAGTCAAAAACAGTTTTTAAAGAAAACTGGTGGCCTCACATCCCATTTCATAAGCAGCCTACAAAGGGATGCATCCTCTCAGGTGGATCAGTGAGGGACTTACAATTTCCAACATTTTTTTTAAATGCATCCTTCAAAAGGGTCTTTCTATAGCTGTGTCCCAATTCAGGGTCAGACTATGTAGTCTATGAAGTGTCCCCTGTAGACCGGTAACACTGACCGTGTAAAAGAAAAACAAAAAAAACATGGTCTCAGGCTCTGTTCTTTTCCAGCCGGTACTCACTTCATTAACCCCTTAAAAATCCATGAATACGAAATATCACAGAATTTTAATGTCACCATTTAACGTACATGCTTTTAATGTACTTGGTAATGTTTCCACTAAAGTGTACTTAAAAAACAAAACAAAAAAACATATAGCTTTGAGTTAACTCTTAGCTACAGGCAGCTCAGAGTTTGGTGGGTGTCAGTCATCCACCCAGTCCCCCTCTCAGCTCCACCTCTTTGCCCATTTTTGGATTTTGACGCTGCCAAGATGGCGACAGTGGGAACCGCCCAATGAGCTTCAATTCAGCTCTTCAGAAACCTATGGGTGATGTTATGGAAGCTCTGTCCATCTTTTACATTCAGTCAATGTTCTGAGCTTGTTTGTTTAATCAACGTCTTGTGCGCAATGAATTCTGGGAGAAAAGAGGCCGCAAAGGATGCACCACCAGCAGCCTTCATTTGAGGCCAAACGAAGTGCAGATTTGAAGGTTGGATTCAGAGGCTCCTTCAAATTCTGAATTGGGACAGTGCTTGGCGCACCATGATGACGTATTTTGCCGACAAATCCACACTTCAGAGTGTGCAGGGGATAATTAAAATCTGATGGATATCATAAAATAACCATTACCTGATAAAAACAACTAGTCTGATTTTGGAATTTGGCTCACTTAATAAAAAAGTCAAATTATTTCATTGATTCAGCCTGGTTAACTGACATTATTGACCTGATCCTCTGAATTTATTAGGTTTGAAGGTAATTATATTTACTCAAATTGTGGAGATTTTGTAGCAAATTTGAAGTTTGCATCAGAAATGAACAGTTTTCATGTTTCAAAGCATGGATGCTTTTTGTTTCTTGTGCTGTTCAATTTTAAAGGCCTCATTGTATTGGAGACTCCTTTATAACCGTTTATAGTCCATGAGCTCTCTTAGTAAAGCTGTGAGCTCCTGAACTTACTGCTGCTGTCTTGTTTTTTCCTTTTTATATCTTGTTTCCCCCCCCCCATATCTTTCATTGGCCTTTTCAACTTGTCTTTTCAGGGCCTAATTTATCGGTCTTTGAGCTGTGGCAGACATCTTTGAACTCTTGGACTTACTGTTCCATGACCTCTTATCCATTATATCGCTTTTTAAAAAGGTTTTTGTTGTAGGGATCTTTTTCAAAAACCTTGTCATCTTGTATCAGATGTTTGTTCATCTTGTTAGTACCATGATATCATAGTTATTCTAAAGCCTTTCAATGTTTTTAGGACATGGTGGAGCTCTAAAGCTAATTTTTGAAGGGTTTCATCTGCTTTCTAACAGCCCGTTTGCTGGTCTGTTCGTTGGTACATCTTTCAAACCAAACCTGTCAAATTCTACCTGAAGTTATATAGTTTTAAGTATTTTAAGCTTGTAACTTAATTGCCTGTTTCTTCATTGTGCAACCATGTCGGAGCTCCCAAACTTCCTTTATCTGGCTCTGACTTTGCTGTTTTCATAGATTAAATTATTCCGCACATCCTGGTTTTGTGCATCTTATCCACTTTAAAACCGTCCCTTCAGCTCATTTATGATCTGCAGGAAATAATTACTGTGCTGTTTTTTAGACTGGTTGTCTTGTTGCAGGACGTTATAGCTGAACTAAGCAGCTTTCAGTCCTTCCAGGTCTCTGTTAATTGTTCAGGTTCAATGCTGTTATGGGAACAAGGCATTTTATATCCAACAGCGACGTCTGTTTTATAATAGTCTGTTTTACTATCTTTGCCCGGTGCTTCAGTTTTACTGCAGTGCCTTTGAGCAGGGACTTACTTTTGGTTTTTGAACATGCTGTCTTTTTTCTTAAAAAGCTTCACTTTATATTTCAGAAGGGTTCAATCATTTTTTTCTCATTTTCCGAGGCTGATTTTGTTGAGCCGTTCATCTTTTCTCAGGCCTGAATTCACATCCTGCACAGCCTGGAGAGCACGATTTACTTCCCAGCTCTAAGTCGGCAGACGTTACCTTTTAACAGAGAAACTATGAAACCTTTTCATGGTTCGCTGATAGTTGATCAGTTCACTTCTCTCTCCATAATAAATCATATTTGATTTGTGATGTTATTTAGGGTTTCACATCGACCCCCCTTTAATAATGCCAGATTATTGGAAAGCCTGATTAGTCACCTTTAAGTCTTTATGCCGCCTTTATTTCCATAAATAGGTGTATCTGTGTCAAACGTCAAACACCACTACCCACACGTGGTCCTGTGCATGCTCTGGTTGTTTGCTAATGCTTCTACTAGAAGACAGTCCACTTCTGAGTTCTCAGAGAGGGTCGCTCAGATTAAATGGATCCTATGAAGTTCTGCACAATGACTCATTAATCTCAGTCAGATGCGTTGGAGCAGGGACACACTGAAAATCTGTAGGGCTGCAGCCTTGAAAAGCCCTGGTCTATTTATTAAGTGCCAGTTATACATCTGACTGGAACACACCTGGCAGCGCTTGAATTGCAAAATAAAAGTGAATACTAACAATATTACAAGGATTTTGTCACTTTTTATTTTATCTAATTATTTATTTATTCATTTATTTGTAAAAGTGACTAATCAGTGATTAATCAGGCTTTCCAACCATGTATAACACAACCCCACTGAAGGGGGGGGGGATAATTAACCAAAATATTCCTACTATTTGTGTGATCCTTTTATTATGAGAAATATTTGACGTACACGACTGATCATTTGAGCGACCAGCCGTTTCTGCCTCTGCAGAAATAACAGAGTAGCGACATTCATGAAGAAAACAAATCAACTGAACAGCTCATTAACGTGAACAATGGGAACAAAGGTAGTCGCAAGTCTTTCTTTTGCACAGATGCACACACTCAGTCTCCACCGTTGTGAGATAGAGAACAGGCGAAGTGAAGGGAGACTACATGTGCACTGGTCTGGACTGGGACAAAAAGTGAGACCAGGAGTCGTACACTCCCCCAGGCCACCGTACTTATATGCTGCATATGCTCATACATCATACAGGCTGAGCTTCAATACAACAGTCACAACAGGACTGCTGTATTAATGATGCTGTTATGCTGAAATAACACGATTTATCATGTCAGCAAATCATTTAGATGCCAGTTTAGTTCAGCAGATATCAAACACGAACACCATTATTCCCTAAAACACACAAACAAGAAGCTCAACAGCAGCTTTACCTGACGTGATTTACACACCGTTAGGGCTGTCAAAGTAGGGCAGGCCTTTTGTGAGATTTGTAGTTTTTGTGGAATATCACTGATGAGTGGTGAACCTGGTGTCTCTTCTAAGCTTGATACCACATAAAGTAAAAGACGACAAAAAGGCGAACCCAGTAAGATCACCTACAATCTTATTATTCATCTAAACATTTAAATAGAATCAGGCAAACCAATGAGTTGCACCAATTTAGAACACTGGGATTTTAATTTTAATTTTTTTAGTTTTTGTTCAAAAGCAGGCCAGTCAAGCCACGTGGGGCCCAGACCACTGAGAATGATCCCACTCCTCCCGTGGGCCAGTCCAGGCCTGCATGTGCATGCGCTACCTCCGATATCACTGGCCTACGTCTTTGGCCTAGCCAGACACCTCTGTAGTCAAACCAGTCCTGCTACCAGTGAAGCAAAGCCAAACAGACATTTCTAAGTCAGTATAATTTGTAACGACCTCTTCGGAGAGAAGAGGAAATAGATGTAGAGCTGGTGAGAGAGACAGCCACTGACTTCCTGTCATTTAAAATGGAAAACAAAGGATTCAGACAACTCTGCAATGCTCCCAACGTCTACATGTAGGAGGGTACTAAACATGATCGTTAGGGTGACCCACAGAATAAATAGATGTTTAAAACCGAATTATCTTAATCTTAATTAGGGATGCACCGATCCGATATCGATATCGGTATCGGTACCGATATTGTGGAAAATTTTAGATCGGGTATCGGTGTCTATGGGCCCGATCCATAGGTGCAGATCTATTCAGCGTAATTCTATGCTTGG
>JBAFTC010000006.1:2366494-2377017 GCA_037177435.1 Melanotaenia nigrans | reverse complement strand
TGAGTTCACTGGACTCCAACGGCCTCCACAGCCACCAGATCTCAGTCCAGCAGAGCAGCTTTGGGATGTGGTGGAACAGGAGATTCTCATCTTGTATGTGCAGCAGCTGTGTGATGCTGTCATGTTGATATGGAGCAAAATCTCTGAGGAAGGTTTCCGACATCTTGTTGGATTTATGATACCAAGAATTAAGGCAGCTCTGAAGGAAAACTGGGTCCAGCCCGGTGTTAGACAGTAGACCTGGTAAAGGCTGGTAAGTGTGCGTTCATATTAAACCAAATTAAATTAAATTTGGTTTATTATATGTGGAGCCTCTTCACCATGTCTGCAGGACTAAATGCACTGTGTTGATGCCATGTGATTGGCTGTGAGTAGATATTTGTGTTAGCAAGTAGTTGAAAAGAAGGACAAAATAAAGTGAGTGTATAAATTTATCCGCAGCTTCAGGGTGAAATTAAGTGTTTAAGTTCATTAGACCTTCAACCAGTGAATCCTGCTGCCAGACAGGAGAAAACAGAGGAGGCAATCTGTAGGTTAAAAGCCAATAAATCAGTTTGTGGAGATGGCTTCCCATCAGCAGTGAACAAACCCTCAGGGAGAGCCGAGGTCATTCTCAGTTATTCCAGTCTCAGAGGATCCAACCCATCATGGAGGCATGTTAAAGATTTACATATTTTCCAAGAGCAAATTAAGACTTTAGGATTCAGAAGAGGGAACCAGCTCAACTGAGTGAGTTAATTATGAATTAGTGTCTCCAGCTCGTTCTGTGGTGGTGAAGGCGCCTCAGGAAACAATAAAACAGCCTCGAATAGTTCAGGCCATAAGTCCATAGACAAGAATTCACCCTGGAGCTCTGGAAAGGGTCCATCTGGCCCTTCTTTGTCTTCCACGTGTTTTAATTACCTCTAATAACAATTGCTATCATTGAGCAGAAGTCACTCATTATGTTCAACTTGTTGGACCCTCTACAGTCTTCATGCTCGGGTTTGATCTATGCTGGGTCAGTTTAGTGTCTCCAAAGTGTCAAAAGTCATCTATGAAGGTCCTTAAAATGCTTGTTAATTTATCTGTTTCATCACTGTTTTCATCTCTAGTTACTGGCCCAATCCTAATCCCTCCTAAAGGGGGCACCTTACTCAGTAGGTAGTATCTGCTCCCAGTAGGATACTACCAGAGCAGGTGCCTCAACAGTCAGAAAGAACTGAATTGGATCTTTTTTGCTGAAGTAGTCTGGATTTCTTTTTTAAACCAAGACATGGTACTGGATGGTACATGGTACCAAACACACTTCAAGACAGTTTCATCTGGAACCGAAACAGAACTAAGTTTTCAAATCGAGCCCCGAGTCAATCAAATTAAAAACATGACATGATTAAAAACAGCGACTCTACTCTGGGCCCCTCCCGGATCACCGAGCTTGTCACTCTATCTCTAAGAGAGAGCCCGGCCACCCTGCAGAGAAAACTCATCTCGGCCGCTTGTATTCGTGATCTTGTTCTTTCGGTCACTACCTACAGCTCATGACCATAGATGAGGGTAGGAACATAGATCGACCGGTAAATCACTAAATACTACACAGAAAAATAGAAAACACAACACTCAGGACATGAAGCTGCAGAAGTAAATGTTTATTCTTTGCTGTAGGCTACAAGCATGTTGCAGAACAAATAACCTGCATTCAGCACTTGTATACAGTAAGTGTACATGAAAAATAAAGAACAAACATCCCTCAGGCTCATACCATGGACAAGAACATGGTCCATCACAGTAGCGCTGATTTCATCAGATATTACTGTTCTTCGTCTGCTCTGACCACCTCGGCCACCTTTCACACAAACTCAGATTCTCAGACAATCTCAGATTTCTATCCATTGTAGTGCCTCACAAACCAATGCACTCTGAACTGGCTTATATACGTTCCCTCACACTATTCGCCACAAGTGTGATCAATTTTGAGTTGTTGTTTTTTAACTGGTGACACCTGTGTTTTAATTGTGTTTGACTTTTGCCACCTTTGCTCACCATTATGCAACACAGGTGCATCACAGTAAAAATGCTGGCAAACACGTGAAAAGTGCTGATGGTTTTCCCAAAAGAGTCACTGATGCTTTAACCCTTCAGCAGCCACACACCTGGTCCAAGATGCTGCTGGCAAGAAGGTCCAACCCAAAAAACAGAGAAATTAAACCATGGTGGATGTGAGAGGATGGATTTTAACGCATCCCACCATCTTTAATGTCTAATGTGGGCAAACAAAATGAAGTTTAAACTCTTGTTTAAACCTGAAGAAAAGCAGAGAGGGCTGGTTTAGATGGAAATTAAAGTCTGATCAAAGCCAGACTTTTTTTTGGCACAAGCTGATTAAAAGTTGCATAAAACATCCAGGAATATATATTAAACAATCATGATGCCATAACTTTGATCTACTGGCCTTAATAAAAGCGTTTATGCCAGTTTTAAGCTGAACAGACAGAGTCAGCACTGTGATAAATCTGTCTTGTTTTATTACATCATCCACAAATCAGTGTGGATCCATCCCTGAGTTTTAGCACCACGTTAAATTTCTCCCTCTTGAGTTCTGAATTATTTTGCAGGGGATCTTCAGAGGCTTTAGAGTTGGACCATCCCTTCAGGAACAACCTCATATTTCAGAAGGGCGGTGTGTTTTTCCGAGTGGAAATGTAGGGACAGAGGTAGTAATAGGTGATGCAAAAATCTGCGAGTACTGCATGTAGCGAGCCGAACACAACGTACAGGTCAAACCGCTACAGTCACGCTCAGTCACATCTTGGGATCTTTTTTTGGGATAAAGCGAAAGATGGAGCGATGGATTGGAGATTTGTCAGGGCGACTCATTGGTCTGTTGTGGTGAAGAAAGAGCTGAGCCAAAAAATCAAAACATCTCAGGACTCACTGGTCTGTTTATGTTCCTGTTATAGTCCAAGGTGAAGAGGTAAGAAATTAAACCTGAATAAAGAAAGTGGAGGAGGAGACGAAGCCAGGCAATCGGGGGACAGATGAAGCTGTTTGTCCACAGGAAGGATACAGAATACATGGAGCGAAATGAAAATGATCCAATAAGAGAAAATGTTAAGCAGCAAGCGTCCAGATACACAAAATAAGCAGCAGGTGAGTCAATCAGGTCTGATGAACAGGAAGTGAACAGAACAGAGAAAATGATAAACCTTTTTTTCAAGCATGTCCTACTAGCAGGAGACCCTGGAGCAGATCCACGCTGGTTAGAGATGTTATCTCCCTTCAGGCCTGAAATACCTTAGAATCTAGCAGAAAGGGCTGGAAAGGGATGTCTGGGCGGCCCTCCCCACAGATGGATGTATGGATGGATGGTCCTATATTAAGTAAAACAACCTAAAAAAAAAGCCTGTTGAAGCTTCTTTTCAGTGTTTCTGTCACCCTACTGCTCAAATCCGATTTTTTAACAAAATCTGATTTTTGTTGTTCACATCATTTCAGCGCCTCCTTTATCATGCTGAAGTGTGAACGGTATGTAGCCCAGAAGCAACGCATGTGCAGAGGATAACATGATGTTGTGTAGTATTTACGGATGTACTGGATGCTTCACGTCTGTTTATCAGTCTGGAAGTTTATGAACTCTGAACCGATAAAATTATGAGAAAGAAAAACTGAAAAGAAATGTTCGTGAGGCTGTTTAACCAAGTAAAGTTAAAATGTTTTTTTTTTTTTTAAATGTTTCTCCACTTGTCTAAAGTCCAGTTAATTTGTCCTATTTCAGGAAATCTTACAGTGTAATAACCTTACTGCATGAAAGGATAATTTGCTTCCTGGATTGCGGAGCATTTCCCTCAGTTCCTCCTGTAGAAAGGTTTAAAACACAACTGAACTGTCCCCTGAGCTTCGATCAAGCCCAGGATCGATACAGGGAAACTGAGCCTACTGAGAAGGCCTGTCATTAACAGCTCAGCCAACCTTTATCTGAGGACGAGCTGCAGGTACTGGTCGTACTGACGGAGAAGAGCAGTAAGATCAATGAGCAGGTCTTTGATCCTCATTTAAAAAGGCTCAGTCAGGCGTTCGCTGCCCCCTGAGACACGAGATGATGAAAACATGAAGTCCCTGCTGGGGCCGACTCTTCATTCTTTTGTTGTTCACCCAACAGCCCAGACGTGGCTCTTATTTTATAAAACCATGTAAAGTTATCGTCATTCGGTGTGTACGACCAGAGTCGCTGGAAGGCTTCCAACATGAACCAGGAAAAGTTTGCTCAGTTACTGGGATGGTTTGCTAGTGGAAGCAGAAACAGGTAAGATGTCCTTTGGTTGCTCTGGATTTCATCACCCTCTCTGCCCACATCTGCTTGATGCTCACCATCAGTCTAATAACACAGCTGGATCTCCAGACCTGCTTAGCACAACTCCAGCCACTGTCATGAATATGCACGAGCATTAAAAGCCTTATTAATATACATGAGCTGGGTTTGACTGTTTAATATGCTGCAGAAAGTGACGGTGAAAGAAGGCATCTCATTCGGTCGCCATGACACCTGACCATCTTCCCGGTAAAAACCTGTCACCGACTGACATCCAGCATGAGATGAACTTTGGTTGATGGGGTGTATGGGGGTTTACATAGTGGCAGACACAATTAAGAGTCACGACTCATATCAGACTGCAGATTAACCTGCAATTACACACGGGAAGCATATGATGACTGTTTGAAGAGGAAGAGAGAGCAGCGAGGCAGTCAAACAAACACTCGGGCGACAGATGTTGAGCAGATTAATGCGTCCATCACACAGCAAACAAATTAAAATAGGACATTTATTTCTCAACCTCATCAGGTCTAATGTCAGATTTGACCTGTTGTTGTTTGACAAAGACAGACGGGAGTTCCTTCTAATAACTGTCACAAGGAATAAAGTACAGGCTCTTTTCATTAAAAGCTATCGAGACATAATAAAAGCAAATAAACAGATAAATCAGGTCCTAATCAGGAGGCTGTTTATTATAACCGAGATAAACCAGGACTTCCTGGTTATCCCGGCTGAACTTCTCCATGACAGTTTCATAAAAGCAGCAACACATCAGTTACCATGGAGATTTACTCTGTGTAGCTAGCTGCTCCGGAGCAGGCTAACAGCCAGGCTGGGTTCACGCTGGAGATGTTTACCACTCACAGTCAGGAGTGTTTTAAAACCAAATCCATGTTTCCCTCCAGTTATTTGCTTTTCATTGATTATGAAGCAATAAAATTAGAAAGCAAATTTCTGTTCAGTTACATAACCTAGACAAATTATCTAGAACATGTTGACGCAGAATGGACCACTGGCTGATATCAGCTGATCAACACGTTGCTTTCAAGAGCAGATTTTTCTGCTCTAAGTTCAAAGGGCCATCGGTCGGAAGCCGTTCAGCTTACTGGGACGGTTCTTCTTGGAAACTGGAATGATGCATGATGTCTTCCAGACAGCAGGCACTCTCCCGAGTTGCAGGATTGAGTTGTAGACCCATTAACCCGTTAAGGCCCGGCCCATGAAAAAATGGTAAGAAAAGTCCATTTATTTAAATATGAGGTCTATATTTGGCCCTGTAACAAAATGTAACAAAAAAATTTACATTTTTTAGGGGGTATCTACCATTTATTACCATGTGAAACATTAAAAATATTATAATGTGGTTTCCTGCTTCTGGGTGTCTATTAGGGGACAGACGACAAGTATCAGATCAGGATTTTGAGCAAAGATTATGCCATAAATTGAAGCAAAATATCTCAGAAATGTGACAAATATGTCACGTCGGGCTCTTATGGGATAAAAGGGCAGGTATCTTGGAGTCGGGGGGACACCTTGTCTCGTGCTGCAGCCTTCTAGCAGTAAAGCGGCTGAACCTACGGAAGAAGTGGTTGAGGTCGTTGGCTTTCTCCAACCTCCACCCGCTGTGCTGGCCTCCGCTTTGTGGCCTGTGGTGGCTCAGACGCCTTCCCAGACTTCCATCATGTTGTTCTCTCTCAAGTTCTGTTCCTCTTTCCTCCTGTAGGAGTCTTTAGTCCCCCTTCAATCAGCATTTTACCTCCCACTGTGCTGCTTTTACCTCCTCTTTGTCCTTAGTGCTGAAGGTCTTCTTTTTCTTGTTCAAGGTTAGCTTTATTTTCCCCAGTGGGGAAGTTGAATTTGCAGCCAGCAGCAAGTGACAAACATAACACAGCAATAAACAGTCAAGACTGAATGAGGGGAAAAAAAATCACCCAACCGTATTGAAAAGCCAGATGGCCACACAGAGAAAAGAGTTTTTAAATCTGTTTGTCCTTCACCAGTCTGCAGCCTGAGGGAAGCAACATGAAGTAGCCATGGAGGGGATGGCTCTGGTCTGCTAGAGCACAACGAGCCTTTTTAAGTGTCCTGATCATCAAAATGTCCTCCAGGTTGTCTAAGAGGGATCCCACAACCTTGCTGCAGAGCTTGACCCTGAATTTGATTTTTGTTTTTCTTGTCTGAAAAGCCTGTACCAGCTCACAAAAGAAAAGGTAGCCACAGATTCAATAAAACAAAAGTAAGACATTCTTAAAAATGTACCATCAACGGCCTGCGTTACCCCTGGTTTGTTGTTTGGATGACACGGAACAGCCTTGGTGGAGGCAACCACGTCTGCACAGGAGTTGAGACAGTCCATCGTTCTGCAGGTGCAACATTCATGATGGTTACCAGTCTTCCCGGGAGTGGACGTTACAGCAAGTTCAGTCCAAAGTGAGACTGTTCAATGTACCAAGAAACTCCATAAAAATCAAAGAGCTACACCTCCGAGCCTCCAGGCCTCAGGTAGCATGTTAATTGTTAAAGTTCATTACAGTTCAGCTAGAAAACGCCCGAACCAGTATGGCTTGTTTGGAAGAGTTGCAGGAGAAAGCTTCTGGTTTCTAAAATAAATATGGCAGCACAGCTTAGGCCGAAAATATTCATGTTTATCATGGCTGCCTCTGCCATCTCTTTAAATCATGCTGGAACTGGTCTTCACAAATTAACTCTACGTGTCCACAAGGTGCAGTACACCACATCCACTAAGGGCAGCATAGGGACCAGTATATCGGTACATTTAAGGTGAAATGATCCACAGTGGTGAAAATAAAAGAAAGTTTCAACCCTCACGGTGTGTTTGGTTTAGAGTCTTCTGTACAGTTTGTTTATAATGTTGCTGTCTGTATCTTTTTCAGCTGTGATCACAAAATAAACCAAATACTAACCTCCTCTGCAGCTCTATCCAGTCTGAGATCTCTACTGGGCCCATAGTGGAATCCACTGGTAACAAGCGTGGTACACAACAAACACAAAGAAGCTGCTTGCATATGCAAACGCCAGGTTAAAAAGCAAGTATATTCTTAGCCCTAGGTTTGCAAGCCAGACCTCAACTTTAAGAACATCACCTCATAAATGTCCAAGTCACCTGCAGCCCAGAACCACCTGCTGGAAAATTACAATTTACTGCAGCAGTGTTTTTTTTTTCAGTGTTTTTTGTTGTTGTGATACCTTTCTGATGTTTTTCTTGATTTGGTTATTATTTAGGAACGATTGATTACTGTCAGCTTTTTTTTTTTTGTTGTTTTTTTTCTGTAAAAGTTGTAGGAAACTTTCTGGTGTGTTTATGTATAAATGTAGTCTGTCTCCTCTTTCTTCTTTCTCCTTTTGCTTCTTTTTGCTGTCTTCCTTCTTTTTCTGTCCCCTTCTGTCAGGTCCAGCAAGATAAGTAAATTAATAACAGTAAATAAATAAATAAATAAATTTGATTATCAAGAGGAGCCCTAAACCTCCTCTTGGCAAACCAAATTTGTTCAGCACAACACAGCAACCAGACCATTATTCTGCTGCCATCTTGCTGGACAGGACAGAAAAAGATTATTATTTATTTATTATATAATAAGGACTTTTATATAATATATTACATTATCTGCCTGTCTCTGCATATGACCCTTCAGTCTTGACCCATTTTTTTAGGGAATTTTCAGGTATTTACCTGCAAAGTCCAGCCAGCTGATGCCGGGTTTCCACTTAGGAAGAGATTGGTTTTCACCAATCTACGAGTAAAGGCACAAACAATTTGTGAATCTGATGCAAGATTTTTGTATATAAAATAAAAAGATTAAAATAAAATAAAACCATTTATTTTGGATGTTTTTTTTGTTTGTTTGTTTGTTTTTTGTTTTTTTTTTACAAATTTAAGAATTATTTTAAAAAGATTCATAAGAAGAAGGTGAATGATCCCAATGATCCCAAACACATTAGAAAGGTGCTTCTGTTGACAGGGTGGACTTAGTTGTTTGACGAAGACAAAGCATGTGTCTAAAAATTGTGTAACTTCTTGTTGTTATTAATCTGATACCAGGTAAGAATCCTGATAACTCTACATTTATAATAATATGTGAAACTGTACATTAAACAACTCAAGTTTACTTTTTATGTCTCCATCATGGAAACTTCCTGCTGAGCTGCAACAGCTGAAGCTGGAAAGCGAGAATTTACTCTATAAACCACATGACTATCACAGCTAATTGGTCTAGATGAAGCAGCCGTAGGAACCCATCATCCTTAAAGCTGGTCATCAATCATTCGCACTGACTGCACAATTAAATATTTCAATCTTGTCAGATTTTATGGCGCCAGAGTGTTAAATTTAACTTTCAAGGTTACTGTTTTAATTAAACTTAGTAGAGAAACTTCAAGGGTCAAATGAGTTCAGTTCTCTTTCCTTTAGCATCACAGCATCAAACATTTAGAATTCAAATAAAGTGGCCGATGTTTACGTTTCCTTTAAAACAACCCAACAACAACATGGTGGAGGTAGACCTCCCGCCCACAAACCTCCAGTTTGTTGTGATTGGTTAGCTCCAGTTACCTGATCAGGACCACCCATCATTTAACAGTTTATTTAATCTGAAGGTGAAACACCAGATTACAGAATGAGACTAAATATGTCCTTTTCCCTCCGTATTAACACTAAAACAAAACCCACAGGAAGACTTGCGTCACCGTTGGCCAAATACTGATAGAACCAGTAACAGTGTGCATCTCTACAATGAACAGAAGGTATGATATGATTTATGTCACAGCTCTCACCAGAATCTAAACTTTATTATTATTCAACATTGTAAATGAGAACAAGGGATTTCTACCAGTTTTGGTTAGTCACCTTCAACTAGATATATGTAATAAAAAAGCAGAGAATTGCAAATATTTGTGGTTTATTATAGCACATTAAAAGATGCATTTCATGGTTTTTCTTTTGCTTTGTTCTTTACATTGATAGACAAGCCTGCAACATTAGGGATGTCATGATTATAAATTTCCTAAGTACGATTATTATCAAAGAAATAATCACAATTTTGCGATTGTCACCATTTTAAATTATATATGCGTCAAACCACACACTCCTCACAGGTCTAAAAGTTTTATTTATTTCTATATTTTGATACCAGCATAAAATGGTTTCATTCCAACCCTCTGCTGTGGAAGAAATAAATAAATCCTACTTATTAACTCTGGATTTCTCAGAGAAAACAGAAGATAAGGTTGCAGGACCTCTACCTGGACTTCGTTCTGGAAACCACATTATATAAATGTCCCTGTAAAGAAATTTAACATCCTCTGTAAGAAAACAAAGTAGACAATTATCGAGAGTACCTATACAAAGATAAACTGAACAACAGCACTAATAATGTAAAAGCATAGCTGTGTTTATTGGCAGCAACACAGTAACACAGTAATAATTAATTCCAGTTGTCTTCTGAAGGAATTTTAGCCTTCGAGTGTAAATAACACAAGTTGTTGTTACTCCTAACAATAAAATGTGGCATAAGCATGTGGTTTATCAACCGTTACAGCTAAAATTAGCCGGTGTTCTCATGGTGCAGATTTTTATCATTGCTTTGTGATTTTTTTATTTTTATATGGCATGATTGGAATGCCAAACAAAAGTTTTCACCTGGTAATGACATCATCTACTCTCAGGCGAGACGACTGCAAGTGGATTAGTGAGTGTGAGTGGAGAATAAACCAGATGTGTTCAGTGATGAGAGTGGTTTCATGCCCCAGAAGCTGAAAAGGAGGACCCCAACGCCCGGCCAACCAGCAACCACCACAGACAACAAAACCCAACCAGCCCACCATAAGGGCAACAATGTGCCTACCCAGAGCACGGCGCCAGCCAGATGCCCCACGGCCATGGAGCCTAAAGGTGGATTTATACTCACTGTAATTTATACTCCTGAGGACCCGGAAATTCAGCCACACACACAGTGATAGATTCCAAGAAAGTAATTTATTCAGTCCGGGTAATGGAGGAGATGAGCAAGGTTTGGTTCAGTAGGAAGCAGTGGCGCCTTCCTCAGGTAAAGCAGGGAATAATATCCTGAAAGGGCTCCAGAAACAGTCAGGATGATCCACAATCCAAACGAGCAGAGATTTAAGAAGCCAAGAGTCATAAATAGGGGTAGGAGGCAGACTACTTAGCTGGGGCAGGCGAATATCCGTGGTCGTTCCAAAACAGGTCAAAATCCAG
>JBAFTC010000006.1:2356067-2366394 GCA_037177435.1 Melanotaenia nigrans | reverse complement strand
TGCCGTTGGCCCCGGTGGCGATGTCCGAGGCAGACGTGCCGTTGGTCCCGGTGGCGATGTCCGAGGCAGATCATGCCGTTGGTCCCGGTGGCGATGTCCGAGGCAGACGACTGAAGAACTCTGACCTGGTGAGTTTACCAGCTGATACCGATCCTGCTGCCATCTTCAGATTAGGAGGAAAAACTGCAACACAATACCAAAGCAACGCGCACCCCCTACGCTCAAGTACCAGTATAAATCTGCCTTAAGGCTCAAGGGGACCAGGATGATGTCTGCAGGACCCAGTGTCCCACAAGCTCGAAAACCACCCACGTCCCCGAGATAGGCTCCACCTGACACCTAGGAGGACCTGGCCTTCCTGGACAGCCACACACGGTGGGTCAGCACCTGCCCCAGTGACCCCATGACCCAATCCCCCACCCCAGTACCCATGTTTTAATGCATGTGTGTGTTGTTATTAGCTTATGCTAGCTGTATTAGCATCCATGGATATGCTATGATGTCTCAACAAGTATTCAGATTTTTCTTGCTACCACTCTATTTCATCAATGATCTAGACTTTTGGAACATTACAGCTCCTGTAGCGTTCGGTCGTTGGCCACGTTTTATTTGTGTTTACTTTGCGATCAGCAATGGTTTAAAAATCAGAAAAAAACAGTACTTTTTGTTTTTATATTTTTTGTATTTGATCAATCTTTTTTCAGACTGGAAAATTTAAACAAAATTTTGGAATTGAATGGTATATTGATTTTAGTATATAGATTAAAGCCTTTTCACACAGGACAAACAAACACCGACGTCTGGCTTTTGTCAACTTTCTGGGCTTAATGACTCACAGCTAATTGTGGGCTCCATCTCTAAATATTAATGATATAAATATGTCGTCAAGTTTTGTCCTCTTCTGCCCCAAAGCCATGATCACACAATAGTCACTAATTGGCCCACTGAGGCCTTTTTACCAGTCTGAAACTTTCCCTGCCATCAAATTAATTTTAAATGACTGACGTAAAACTATACAAATGTTTAACCTCATCTCGGTTCTAGAAACAACTCTACAGTGTTTCTCATTCAGCTTGACACAGGTGTCTACAATGATGATGCCACACGGATTAAGACCTAAGACTCAATCCACCTACTTGGACTAGACGTTTATAATAAAGTTTTAAATAAATATGTGATATTCAACGGATCCACACAGGGATCTTAGACTGAACAAACCTTAAACACAGATGAGTAAAAACAACAAGCAGAGTCTTGTTTATATCACACTGTGACATTTTCCCTCGCTTCTACATATGCAGCCAATCACAGACAGATTTACTCAGCAAAGGTTATCCAATCGAATGTTGTCACAGAGATGGAGGCAGACAGAAAACAGCAACAGCAGAGGTGTGTGTTTTGAGTCTTTTTGTTTCCCGGTCTGCGAGTTCACTCCAACACACATACCTCCACACTGATGTCATCGTTTGATCTTGACCTGTAGCATTTGCCACAACTTCTGTCATGCTTCATCCCACATAAATGTTCCACTGGGCCTCATGTTGATCTGTTCTTAACAAGAAATGCCACATAGGTAATGTCATACAAAAGGTTTCTGGGTCATCAGCAGGACAATGCAGCTGCATTCCCTTCTAGTTTCCCTTCTTTAACCTAATTCAGCTCTGTACAGGATAAAGACCATATTCCTAATGGTGAACACCCTCATTAGTGGGCAAATTGGTTCTCACCTTGAGAAAGAAGGAAGGCTGGGGCTTATATTTAGAGTAAAACTATCATGTAAAACGGTAAATGGTAAATGTGCCTCATGTTCACCAGGAAGGACCAAAATTAGCATTTTCTTTCACCATTTGGGCTTTTCTTGGCCCTCACAACACTTGCCATAATTCATATCAAATCTAACATGTGACATTTGGGCCACATGTGGCCCACATAACACCAGCCACAGGTATTTGGTTACCGGGGTAGCTGGTCTGCCTGTCGCCATAAAAAACAGCTGCATTTTATGTTATCAGGGTTTTGTAAACTGCAAGGAAAATGGCATACTCCATCAAGTCCATCAGAAACAAACATCTCAGCATAAATAAATATCCAAACTGATCATACGCCCCGGCGTATCTGCAAGACGTCTGGCGGGAAATCATGCACAACATTTCCTGACAGCGCAGCTCCCGTTTCTCTCTGGTTTATGGCTCCGGTCATTTCGCTGTGCAGACTGATAAGACTGCAGATGGCAGAGAGCTGAGGAGGCAGCTGCTAAGATTGAATAATGTGCAGTTATTTCACATTCAGTTTAGAGCGTGGCGGGTTGTGAGTTACAGGGGTGTGCCGCAGACAGAAAATCAAACATAAGGTTGCTTCTTCATCACTGTGCAGTATATGAACACATAAATCAAGCCTGCAGGAGATACACAAACAGGACTACAAAGAGCCACCAGGTAGACGTTTTTAAGTTTTAATTTGGCTCCCTGATGCCAATATCAGTACCCAGTTATGAAAATCGCCCTTAACACCAAGAATAATAACAATGATGACTATAATGATAGCTCCGCGAGCAGTAACAACCTAAATAGTGACACTAAGCACATGCTGTGACACCAGCAGCACCCAGGCCATAAAAACCACAGAATCAACTACTCTGTTAGGAAAGTTTTCTTTGAAGATATTTTTGTGTGACTCATCACCAGCTTGATGATATTCTGGAGATCATCAAGGACAGGACATCAAAGACAATTTAGCACTTCATCATAAGTCAACAGATCTTCTAAAGACTCATCAATGAATAGGTTAAATGTCTGGAGCAGAGACATCCAAGAAAACAATTCATCATGTGTTTGGAAGTTGCACACATCAGAACTTAAAAAGCCAGTGCATCATGTTAGAAGAACATAGACGTTCCTTGATTCAACAGATAAAGGAAAACAGTTTTTATTGGCCTGGAAAGACTAGCATATATAGGCAAAGGCAAACAGAAAGACAGAAAGGACCCTAAATGAGCAGTACCGAAGCAAAAACAGAACTTTTCTGACACTAAAGTCTAATTTATGGAAGTTTGTATGTGATTGTGTGTGCTATTGTTCGTAGAGGCTTGTAATGTTGGGCTATTTCTGTTATAAAACAAACACACTCCTAAACCAAGTAAACAGATGCTAAAATTTTAGATGCTATTGTGAGAATATTACTCTATATGCATGGTTATATGGAGTTTAAACACATTAAATGAGGTAGTCGGAACTGTAGAAATCATATTAAAGCCTCACTCTTGGGCACGCTTTACAGTTGAGGGCTAGAATGATATAATCATAAAATCAAATCAATCCACAGACAGCTGTACACTTGTTGACAAAGTATAGAGGACAGAAAAAAGACAAAGTCATCACAATACGGAACCAATGGACAACAATTAACTGACTGCCATTCTGCCATGACATAAAATAGCAATCTGAGAACAGAGTCATCACAAGGAGGCCTCCAGACACAAAATGACCCCAGAGAAATAACACGTGGGCACAAAATGACATTAAAGACTCCAAATTCTGCTGCAATGAGCAGAAAACCAAGACAGGACACTGAAATCTCAGTAAAAGGCTCCTTCCACACAGCTTTTGCAGAATGAATGTTCTTCCGTTTCCTTCAGCTCAACAACTGATGTTTATTTTTTTAGAATTTTTTGACAGAAAATAGAAAAAAAGGAATGACACCTGACAAATGCCACATCCGGCATTTAAGCGCATTATCATGGCTAATGGATCAGTGTGCTGAGTCACAGGAGTGTCTCATCTGCCATGACTCAGAACAAAGCAGGAAGGTTTCAGCTGTCACTGGAAACAAGCAAACCTTCAACATAATCAACGACGGGTCTGAACAGAAGCTTTTCCTTCAGTCTGGCAGAGGAAGTGTCATCAGATGAGGTGAAAATGTCAGCTCCATCCAGTTCTTCACAGCTGGATTCTTCAAACCTCAGAGAAATCCTTCATTTCATGCTAGCATGAATTACACCTGCTGGTGCTGTTTTAACGTTAACACAAGCCTCATGTACCAAGAATGTGTCAAGGGTTGATTCAAGGACCTTCCAGTTAGAAAATCTCATTTACTTTGATGCAATTAATGGATCAAAGTTAGCTGTAGAACCGTGGGATCGGCCCTGTGACATCTGGAAACGTTAATGTGTTTGTGTTTAGCACATAAAAGCAGCGTGGCTCAGAAAAGTCCTTGAAAAGTGGAGTTTGTTATTCCATTGTGGATGAAGGCAGACGTCCGTAAGGAGGTGAAACAAAGTTGATGCGAGTGGTCAGAGCGGTTCAGGGCCGATCTTATCAGGTAATTACACCATCTTACTTGTGCTAATAATTATCTAGATGTATGAAAGTAAGTGTATGATGCTCCTGCACATTTCCTTTGTTTTTCCCAGAGAATGCCGGATGACGGCATGTGGACGAGCCAGTAATGCAGCAGAACTTCCTACCACACAAAGAATCTGATTGTCCAAGCTAGGACCGGGCAGTGTACCCCTTCATAACACTGGTTTAAACAACAAGGCAACGCTGCACGTTTTCACGTGATATAGTTTTCAGGAAGATGTGCATGAGGATTTGTTGTGTGTGCTGTTTCTGTCAACCAACACCACACCTGCAGAATTATTCACATCCTTCAATGATTACATAGCAGGAAGACCTAACAGGTGGTTTTGTGTTGGTGTGTGCACGGACGGAGCAGCTGTGATGACCGGACGGCTTTCTGGTCTCGCAGCACGGATCATTCATTCTGAATTTAATTCACTGAGAAATGCTGGCAAGCCAAAAACATGTCACCCGAACTTAATAGTGTTTTTCAAGATGTGATTAAGGTCATTGACCATATCAAAGTAGATGCCCTAAACTAGTGTCTGTTCCAGCAGCTCTGTGAGGAGATGTAAAAAAATCTCCCCGTTCCACATATTAAAAGGGAGTTTTTCCTTTTCACTGTTGCCCTTTTGCATGCTGCGGAGGGCTGATTGGACTGAAGTCTGATGAAGATTTGATGTAATCTGTTGGTTTTCCTTAACTAGGCTATAATTATTATAAGTTGGCTTGTATGAATGCCAATTAGATCCCAATTAATTGATTTTGTCTCTAAAGCGCCCTGAAACTACGTTATTGTGAAGGAGTGCTATACAAAGCTGAACTTAAAGACAACAGTGGACGAGTCCACTATAATGTAGTAAAAATGAGGGAATGCAGTACATGTTGGTGGTCAGCGCGGTCATTATATACAAAGCGGCTTTCAAGTCATTCTGCTGTTTGCAACATCCAGCTACACATCTGGAAGCTCTCTGATATATGAAATAAGGGACACAGAAGACAGACAGAAGGCTCTGTCTATATGCTGATAACGTACAGTAGAAATGAGGCTCAAACCAAAAGCCATTACACAACCAAACAAGATTTAACAGAATAAAAAAAGATTGGAGGAAATCAGTCTTGTCAGAAATGTGAATAAGGATAAGGAGTGAAATCCTTTGTTGTGTTTTTTTCTAATCTCCTCCATGATTGATTGGTGCAGATGATCACTGAGCAGCTTCCAGCTACTTTCCACTCAGGCAAACTTGCCAAAAAGACGCATCACATCAAAGTTTCCCATTTCTAAAAAGGGCTTTGAGCCAACTTCAAAGTTTGGAAACTCGTCTCAAAGTTCTGTTGAATAAGCCTCCACTCAGTGTATTTTAAACACAAGTTAAACCAAAATCTTTTTGTTTTAAAAAGAAAAAAGTAGATAAAAAAAAGTCATGCAACTCGACAAACACCAAACCTGCTGCTGCAGCTGTTTTCTCCGTCTCTGGACTTAGCCCAGATTATGATATGAGAGTGAAACGCAGACACAACAGAGTCGGGAGCTTCAGCAGGTTTAAAGACAGAAAACTAAGGAATCCATAGGTCTGACCTCAGTAACCGTTACAGGAGTTCTTCAAACATCGAGTTAAAATTTAGGAAACGAGAGAGGTGTTGTGTCAGATGATGTATCTGTTTGTATTTAATCAGAAAAACTGTTCTTCTTCTGGTCCTAGAGGAGTATTTTAATAATTGATCATAAAGCTGAAACAGCTTGAAGGTTTCAAAGACGGAGAAGGTAAAGAACACGAGAGGTGGGAGAAGATGAAACGACGTACAGATGGAGAGCTCCGCTGGGCGAACCAACATAATCAGCCAGGTTTCTGCTCACAGCATTCAGAGCCCGCAAGTCAAACAGATAATCGCAGGCTGTGTTGGGTAAAGATAATAAAAGGAACATCAAAGGATACACGTGTAGTAATGTGGATGTTATTTCTGTAAATGCAGCTTCTTTTGACGGGGCTATTCAGAAACATCATGTAGATATTCAGGGAGATGGCATCTCATTCATCCTTTGAAGTTACTTGGCAATGAACTCAGCTTCTTACAAGATCGTTCCGGTTTACTTGGACGTGACGGGAGTCTTTTAAATACGTCCACTGTGCTTCTTTGGATTAACACTGAAGCATTTTTATCACAATGAATAAAAACAAAGCAGCTATATTTACATGACCGACATCATCCATCCATGCATTAATATTCCCCTTAATCCAATTCAGGAATTCCCTGGAGCCAATTCCAGAAGCTATGACCACAGTTTTACAGGATATTTATATATACAAGGCTCTAAATTAACACCTGCCAAATTTGGGTAAAAATTCATTTTGATGGGTATAAATAAAAACTAATAGCTGCTTTAAAGTGGCATTGGGCCGATACTGATATTCGGAAATAGTCGCTGATCATGCCGAAAGTAAGAGGATTGGGATTATTTCTGTCTCACCCGATACCATAGAAACAGAATCAGAATTATTTCTTTAATGTCCAACTCCACCAACACCACCACACACAGACACAGGAAGTTACGTAATCTTGCATTGCCGTCGTTTTATGTTAGTAGATGAATGAAGCTCTGCACAAGTCACTTTTGTGCTAACACTTAGCATTAGGTGAACAGTTTGGCATTATTACTCATTAGGAAATCCCACTAGCAAAGCAGCCACATGCCTCATATGCAGGGCTCAAGTTTCCAGAGGCGGCATGAAAGCTGTCAGATTAAAACCAGCAGCTTTTGGGATGTATAAAGCTTATAAAGCATATAAAGCCTTTGGGATGAAATCTCGTGAAAGAGCATGAGGAGTTCTTGCCTTAAAGGAAACATTTTAGAATTTAATCTTCTGGATGACCAAAACACGTAACTGTAAGTAAGTCCAATTTCAAGATTTTAGTTTTGTAGAAATTCTTTGATTTGAGTTTATCTACTGATTCAATGAGTTTTGTGGCAATCATTGTTTTCACGTTGATGTTTTTTAGTTTAACCTATGTTAGGCCAGTGAATGATAGTAACATCATATATCAAAGTCTATAAGAAATGTAATTTATTTTAATTCTAAATTTAATAGATCGCTTAATAAATTAACAGGTATAGGATCGGTACTCGGTATCTCGTTACCTAAACCCCAAGTATCTGAATCTGTATCGGACAGAAAAAAATGGTATCAGAACATTCCTATTTTAAAGCTACTTAGCTACTTGGTCATTAAAGAAGGCTGATCATTCACCAAATTAGTAGCTGGTTTTGGGAGGGATGTAACCTTCTGCAGGGTATTCAGGAGTCTATGGTTAGACACGTTTACTACAAATAGTGCATAAACCTTTAAAGTTAAAAAGGAATGTTATTAAAGGTGGTGGAAGTAACAGAAACCAGTTAGGTAGTTCCTCTCAGTATCTTACCTGCTTTATTTGACACAGTTGACCAGAACATCTGACTAGACAGGCAAGAAACTGCCAGGACTTTCTGCTGCTGCACTTAACAGGTTTGAGTCCTATTTAAGAAACAGGGACTACTTTGTGTCTATGGGTAACTATAAATCTGGGTAACCTAAAATTACCAGTGGGGTTCCCAAAGGCTCCATCCTGGGGCCACTGCTATTCAACATCTACATGCTGCCATTCACTAAAATGATGAAAAACAACCAAATATGTTACCACAATTATGCCAATGACACCCAAATCTACATAACCATCTCACCAGGAGACTACAGGAGATGCATCGATCAAATTAAAGACTGGATGTGCTCGAACATCCTTCAGTTAAATGAAGACAAAACTGAATGAATAGTTGTTTGAGCCAAAGAAGGAAGATTGAAAGTTAGCACTCAGCTTCAAACAGTGATGTTGAAAACCAACAACCAGAAATCTGAGAGTTGTTATGGACCTGAATTTCAGCATCACATTAAGACAGCCTTTTATCATTTAAAAAGCATCGGGAGGATTAAAAGACAGATGTCTCAGCAGGATTTAGAAACTTGAACTGAATCACAACATATCTGCATTCAACAGGGACTCTTAGTGCAGAGAGCAGGACAATATTCTTTTCAAGTGATATCACACCAATTCAGAAAAAAAGAAAAATACAGTTTGTTTTCAAAGGCAAAATGCTCAAGAGGAAGCAAACCTGCCTCTAATGTGAAAGTACAGCATTTAAATACACTCACCCCACTTTAACAGGCCCTCCTGTTTCTTTGTTGACACAAATATCCATTTCTTGGCCCACTTTGAGTACCAACGTGGCCTCACCACAGCCTACCAATATGGGACAGAATCTCTGTGGAGTGTTTCCAACCCATTTGTGAATCTATGACACCAACAATGAAAGCTGTTCTGAAGGAAAAGGGGGTAAAACCCTATTTTATTTTTGTTTAGCTCCATTTTCATTCATGGTTCTCACTTTTATCCAGTTTCACTACTTTTAATGCAACAGAATAAAGGACTTTTCTTGTGAACACTTCCAGCTGGTTTGAAGTTACTGCTGAATTATAGACAAAACAATATAATTCAGTCATGACAGAGATGTAAGCTTTGCTTAAACAGTCCGCTCCTCCCTTTTTGTTTTCTGACTGTATAATCCCATCCATTATTTATGCCTTGATTATATAAGCAACCATATTTCAGCTACTTTCCACTGAGGTACGCATGCCAAAATGACTTGTCACATCAAAGTTTTCACTGCTTATAAGTTTCCAAAAGACTTCTTGTCATCTTCAAAGTTTGGAAACTCTTTTGAAAGTTGTGTTGAATGTGACTTCACAGGTTGAAAGTTCTGCTGTCAGCCATCGTTCAACGTAACAGAAAGTATCTGGGACGCTTTCATTGCACAGAGCAGAGTTTCAAACCAAAGTCAGTTTAAAAAATGAATTACAGCAGCGACCAACACAAAGTTCCAGTGAGCAGTGTCAAACAGATGAATAAAATCAAGTGCACCAGCAGCAGGTAATCATTTTTCACTGCGGTCGCCCGAACAACAACGTGACACTTCAAACACCAAATGTGCCACTGCAATCTAATCCCGTCATGGCTCTGTGCTCCGACTCACCAACTCAGTTATTTCCCTGCATCTCTGAGGTTTAGTTCAGATAATAAAATCAAAATGACCATGGAGCAATATGGCATCAAAACAAAGAGGCTAAAACATGCCAAAAATAACCTCAAAACAACCAAATACATCCACTTTTTACTTCAGAACTACTTCAATTCTTGGTGATTTAAAAAGGTGTCGGAAAGATCTGTCAGAGATTTTGCTCCATATTGACATGATGCAGAAGGGATGGACAAGGTGAGCAACGATACTCTGGTAGCTGTGATGTTTAACCTGCTGGTACCAGACGCACTGGCACCACTCAGGCGGACCTTTTAGCGTATCTAAACATTTAGTAGGATCTTTTAGAGCGTTGCACCCCTGTTTTCATTTGCTCAATTGTATGATACAAATATTGATGATTTGGGACATGAACTACATCAGTTCAGAAGGATCTTAGACAGGAAAATAGAGTCTGGAATGCAGAAACCATTCAGTACTGTAGAACTTGTACAGTTCATTGAGCCATATAAAGAAGTGTTTTTTGAGCTCTACAGACTATGTAAAATAGCAGTAGCAATCCCAGTAAGCACTGCTTCTTGTGAAAGGAGTTTTTCTACATTAAAGCTGGTGAAAACATACCTCAGATCCACCATGAATGACGAGAGATTAAGCAATCTGGGTGTCCTGAGCATTGAGTCGAGGAGGGCAAAGGCATTGAATCTTGACTTATTTGTTGATCGGTTTGCCAGAAATCACCAAAACCGCAGAATACAGTTGCTGTAGAAGTGGGGGACAGCTAATGTATTAGTGTAACTTAGGGCTGAGAAACTGAACCAAGGTTGCACTTCAGTCATTCTCATTATCAGTTCATTATCACAGATTATTTCATCCAGTCAGTACAGTCTACAAACTGTTGATGATGTTGAATGAATCCTGTTGGTTT
>JBAFTC010000006.1:2316957-2343148 GCA_037177435.1 Melanotaenia nigrans | reverse complement strand
TATATGTTTATTTATTAATACATACATATATGCACTGTTATTGAAAATGAAGGTTAACAGGTAGATTTTGCTGTAATCTTGCATTTATAATTTCTACTTTTCTTCAAATATGCAGGAAATTGAAAATATAGGAAAATTTCTCATATGATTATTTATATTTAATTTTGTAAATATATTCATGTTTGATTTTGAAAAAAAAACTTTTAAAATGTTAAATATTTATAAAAACATGGACAGTGTTGGCCTTTTAAAGGTATATTTATTTGCATCTAAAAATTGAAAATGTTTTCCTTTTTATTCATTTAACAAACAAAACATTAACTTTTACCCAATAAATGCTAAGTTTAAATTCAGGCTCATGAAACTACCAGAAATATATTTTGAACTGCCCAAAGTCACACTGACTTTACCTGGAGGGAATATTCAGGTTTTTATTGTCTATATAAGAATCTTGTCTTTTTCCGACAGCACCTGAAGGCAGCATTAAGCCGTGCCGCAGACAGTGAAGGGTTAAACTGTGTAATAGGATGAATGGATATTGTGGAGAGCAGCATCTGATTACACGCCAGTAGGCATCGGAGGGGGGAGGACAGTTATCCGCAGTAGAAACAGGTTTTCGTTCTCCCTCCGAGGGACAAACATTTTACTTTAGATTCCCACTTCTTCCGCTGGGAACTTTTTTTTCTTTCACCGAACCCGAACCAGCGGTTCTCTTCTGAGTTTCTTGCATGCGGGTCGGATCGTCTCCTAATGGCTGAAGGGAGCCGACGGGTGACCGCGGAGTAAACTTGCAGGATGTCGCAGTTCGTGGAGGCGTAAATGCGGACGGTAGCTGCTGTGTTTTAAAACAAATATCAGGGTTTGGGCCCGACGGGAAGAGCGGCTGCAGCTTCAGGAGGGCTCTGCTTTTCGTTTGCTCCTCAAGGTCGGAGTGAAACAGGTAAGCGACCTCACCTGCCCGCCTGCTACCTGCACACGTTGTCTCCTACAAGACGTAACGCCTCACGATGTTAAAACTACTAAATGCTGACAGCAGGCAACAAGTGCTGCTTATTTAATTAGGTTACTTTACCCGAGAATCAAATTTTATTAGTCACGGTTCCTTAGGATGGAATATTTTACTAGTTATTAGAATACTAAGACTAGGCCTCTCAAATAAGTAGGGTCGAGACAACATTTTAAAGGTGCATTAAGTTTATTGTTATTATTAGTGACCACTAGGGGTCGGAAAAACTCCCTAAACTACTTTAACCATGTCTGGAATGGCTTGTTCCTTTATTTCTGTATTGTTATTATTGTTATAAGAGGGTCGACACCACTGCCATTTCGGCTCATTCTGCCTAAAGAAGTGCAGTCTGCACACTGTTTAGCTTGCTAGCCTTGGTTATGTCCACAGGAACAAGAGGCATGTGTCCACTTTTTCTTTTTCTCTATCACAGTTATCTCATTGATGGTTAAAACACAGTAAACTTTTATCACTCTGACATATCATCCCAGATTAACGTGACATCTCCTTCCAAAGGGAAATGTTTTCCATTTGTCATCATTCTAGATAGTTCTAGCTAGCCACTCACTTTTAAATGTAGACTTTGTTTACATCAGAATTGGTATTACTTTACAATCCTGCTTTAAACTGCAGAGATGGTCAACTTATGTTTTTACTTCTTTCCATTTTTTTACGCTGCCAGTAGTAATGTAAGAGGATCAATAATGGTAAAAATGTTTATTTATATGGCATATTTCATACACATAAAACGTGAGGGATATTTTTCTGTCACAGCAGCAGCCAACAAATTAATAAATAAAAAACAGATTTATAAGAAAAAAATGTAAACATAGAGAAATAGAGAATAAACTCAATATAAACAATATGTACAACGGAAACCCCAAAAAACACAAATAATTAAAAAAAAAAAAAAAAAAAAATGGCTACACACACAGATGTTATGCAATCATGATTATGGATTGTTGGGTATGTAAGGGTGAAATGCAGAGATGGTGGTCACCTCTCATCTCTTAACCTTATATACTATCTACAAATCCACTACCATCATTTCTTTCTTTTCATGGACTCAAAATTATCCAAACAATAACTTCTGTTGTTACCACGTTTACAGAGACTTGTTTGCACCTTAGAAATGTGACAAGTTTACCTGGTGGGAGTTTGCTAATGCGCCCTATGCTAGATTTATTTGGTCTGTACCAACAAATAAAAGTGAGTGTTAGCAACTCATTTGTGTTATTACAGCCTAGTTTCTAGGTGAAAGGGGTTCAGGTGGAGACCTAAGGTCACTCAGTAATGCAGGGTGATAAAAACATGTCTGAAATTTGTTATATTTTGCTTTATTTGCTAATAAAGGTTGCACTTTTCTCATCATCCCATATGAAACCATTGGCTGATGTTGCAACTCAGTGTGGCTTGTATAGATATTTATAGAGTTTGTGAAGATAATGTCCTGCTGTCTTTCATTTTGGATTATTGGGTTTGTTTATGTGCCACATTGTAAGAATTCCTCGAGTACGTAGACTGTCTTTTTTCATGCAAGGACTCTGCATAGCAACCTTCAGGATCATATTTTGTGCACAAGTTTGAAAAATCTTAATGTTGCATCCTGAATAAACAAAGGGACTGTGTGGCTGCAGCTTTAGACATTAAAAAAAAAATGCTACTAATCTAATTCTTTTTTTTTATTGATTTCATTTCTATGGTTCAGTAAGAACCTTGAGATCAACTGATTGTGTTATAAATCACAAATGAGCTTTAAGAGGCCGAAAGTCTTAATGAAGATGCAGATTGATCTGTTCAAAAGCTGAAGTTGACGAAAAAGTGCTTATTCCTCAAAATCAGACTCTAGAAAGTAAAGAATGTTATACTTCATCAGTTTGCTCCTCTCCAGCATGTTCTTTGGCCCATAATTACGGCATCATCACTTCATGGTTGTTAACTGAGAGATTTTGAGATGTTTTATGAGTTCTGCTTTGAAAAGGAGACAGTTTGCAGGCCTCAAACTTTAAAATTAGCTTGACTTGGGTTTTTTAAACGTGGGCGGGAGAAAACCTCCTCCAGCTGCTGGCTCCAGCTGCTGGCTCCAGCTGCTGCCAAGCAAGTGGAATTTCATGGAAACATGAAATAAGTCAGTGCAGACCTTTTAACTCCCATCCAGGCGGTTAGCTCTCCTATTATCGGCCCATTTAGTGAAGTCAGAAACTGGTGAGTTTAGGTGTTTTTGTGCTGATCAGGACATTTCTGTTTAAGTCTTTTCATATCACACCCGAATGCATAATATTTAATATAATGAAGCAACTCATTTGATATTTTTACTTGAAGGAAATGACCTATCATAAACCAAAGATACCATAATTCCTGTTGAACTTTGAAGATGGTGCAGCTTCATGCTGTCGGATGGGAACAGCAGGGGAAGCAGGATCTGCTTTAATCTGCAGTATTTTGCAGCAGATTGTGTTTATCTGGCCAAGGCCTGCGTCCCGCTTGCAGCCAGCAGGTTTCTGTGCAGAGTAGGAGGAGCTGCTGTGGAGGCGGTGTTAGTCCATTGTGGCTTCAGTGATGTGGTTCTGGTAACAAATGAGCTGGGAGAACAGCTCTGTGTGGAAACGAGGCTCCTTGGTCTTGGACTTTGCATCGGGTCTGCTGCTGCACTCCACCTCTACACAACCTGCTTCATTTTGTTTTCTATCATCAGTTTGTCAAAGAAATGTCCCAAAGATTTGTTATTGGACATAAAACCTGCATGGCAAGCAGCTGTCAGACCTTTTATCTGTTGCTTCTGTTTTGATTTTCCAGAAAGTAATTGTTCTAATGTAAATAAGCTGTTTTGGTACAGATGAACAGGCTGACTTAACCTACTGATTAACTGGCCCCGCATATGTTTGGCTTGGGTTGTATTACAAATTGATAAAAATAATTACTGATTTTTCACTTTTAGACTTCCTGTTGTCTTTCCATCATCTCCAACCAGTCTGTCCATTCTCCTCTGACCTCTGACATCAACAAGGCTTTTTGGTCCAGACAGCTGCTGCTCACTGGATATTTTCTCTTCTTCAGACCATTCTCTGTAAACCCTAGAGATGGTTGTGTGTGAAAATCCCAGTAAATACTCACACCAACAACCTTACCAAATTCAAAGTCACTTAAATCCTCTTTCTTCATCATTCTGATGCTCAGTTTGAACTTCAACAAGTTGTCTTCACCAAGTCTACATGACCACATGCATTCAGTTGCTGTCATGTGATTGGCTGTTTAGATATTTGTGTTATCTAGCAATTAAACAGGTGGATCTAATGTAGTGGTCGATGAGTGTATAACATCAAAATATGAACGCGAATGAGAATAAAAGCATTCAGAATTACTAAATGGGTTTTCAGGGCTAAGCATAATAAGCTCAGTGTAGATGAGTTCAAAATTTAAAAAATTCCTAAGTATTCAGATCTTTGCAACAGGACAACCCTGTAATTTAATTACCAGATTAGTTTCCTGAGGGTTTGATGAAAATAGAGCTAGAGACGTTTGGAAATGTTTCCTGTTCATACTGACCAAGACGGAAGCATGTAAATAAATACACAAATTCTAAAGATATTCTTGAGCTTTCTGTGACAGCCTCCACCAGGAAAGTAAAAAATATCCTGACTCCAGATCTTGATCGACACCAGACATTAATCACTTCTAAGTTGTGCCGTGCTCCACCTCTGATGCGTCTTAATGCTCGACCAGACTGAGAAATATGTTGTAATAATGAAGTCCAACATTTTCCGCTGTCTCCTTTTTATCCACATTTATTTTAAGTTTTAAACCTTGACTGGTTCGTCATTCTCGGTAAAATCCCACATCTGTGTTACTTTTTCCATTATTCAAAGTCCTTTTTTTCTGACCAGCTGAATTCATCGTTGGTGTTCTGGGTGAGGAGGTTTGGGCTTTCTGCTCTGGTACGTCAAGCATTCGTCGTTCTAAAGTGAAAATGGTTGCAGGTATCTGTCAGGCATAAGTGGAGGGATCGCCACCACCATGAAGCTCTTTTTTTTCATCTGTTGGGATCATACATTATGCTGGCTGATGAGAAAACTGCAGCAGATTATAGCTGTTACTGAAGTTTTTTTTTTTTTTAATTTTGTTATCTGCATTTATTCTCTGTCTGCATTGTTCTCAGAGCAAGTCAAGGTTTGCCATTAATGATAGGCTGCTGGGGTTTATGTCATCATCAAGGTTTTAAAACTAAAATGTCACAACTGAGATTTAAAAAGCAGCTTTGAGACGTAAATAAGAGGCATCTTTTTTTTTATTAATGAGTCTGATTGGCTTCCAGACTGCATGATCAGATGAACTTCAATTTACAGAAAGTATTCTGTGATGACAAGCTTCAGAATGAACTAAAAATTTGAGTCTTTTCAAGGGAAGAGGGGCTCCGAAGACCATGTAGTGGTACAGGCCAGGTTCAAAGAGCCACAGAGAGATTTTATTGGTTTATTGGACATTGTACGTTAATAGGCATTACTGTAAATCAGGGGTGCCCAGGTTCAGTCCTAGAGATCTACCATCCTGCGACTTTTAGATGCAACCCTTTTCCAACACACTTGAATCAAATTTCATCTGCATGTCATTCAGCTCTGCAGAGGCCTAGCAATGAGCCAGTCATTTGATTCAGGTGTGTTGGAGAAGGGTTGCATCTAAAATTTGCAGGATGGTAGATCTCGAGGACCGGACTTGGGCACCCCTGCTGTAAATGTACCAGAGTTAGCAAAATGGCTATTTTACATTTGCATTCCCTGGACAAGGAAAAAAACAAGAAAAAAAGACAAAAAACAAAACAAAAAAAAAAACAAAAAACAAACAAATTGAAAGACTTGTCGCATTGTTACCGTGTGTGTATAACTTATAATGCAATGACACTGTATCTGCATACATGTGAGTGCAGTTATTAGGCCATGCTGATGGAAGGACGTTAATAAAGGGGAAAAAAATTAACGGTCCAAAAATGTAAGAAATGAAGAGCCTTTTGGGAGCTGGAAGAGCCGACTCCTCAAAGGGAACTGCATCTTTAAAGAGTCAGATCTCTCATTGCTGTGAGCAAATCACCTGAACAATATTCCATGACATATACCCATAGGCTGCAAGCTGACTGTAGCATGTGTGGTCCTGTTTATGAGCTGCTGCCTGAACAAAATGCAGTTGAATGAGAGAAATTTGAATGAAGTAAGAAGTGTAGAAGTAAAAACTAAATGTGGTGGGGGTTGGGTGATGGCCAGTAACTTTACGGATCTATTAGCGACATTTGCTGCTAATCAAAAGTTGATTTAGAGTTCTTGTCAATCAGTAGTAAAAAGGCCAAAAGTGAACCTGCAGAAGTTCTGATACCAGGGCTTGTGCTTCCTGAAAAGCGACACTGCTTTTAGATGTTTTCATCCATTTTACTACAGTTATTACCAACATCCTTTAGTGGGCTGCTGTTGTCTTGTTCCTCATCTTCCAAGCAGATTAATGTTTCACTCTTTTGTGGGTCAAAAACATCATATCTTTGAAGAGTGATTAGAAAGATGTGTGTTTGTGGTATAGACCTAATGGGGAATCCCTGAAGTTGTGTTTTTATAACCTTCCAGCTCGTTGCCTCTTCAGATAATAATAGAGGTGTGAGCGAACTGCTCTGACCTCCCCTGTCAGGCGCCGCTGCTCTCTGGCTGTTTTATTAGGATTTCACCGCAGGCTCCATGTGTGGCATTTCGCTGTGACTTCCAGAATGTGCCACCCTCCAACCAGCACCGAGCCTTAAAGCTGCCCGTCTGCAGACAGGATCAAATCTAAACGCTCGCTGCTTCGCTGACTAACAAACCTCTCTGTCTTCTTTTTTTTTCTCTCTCCTCTCCTTTACTGTTGCTTGTGCTCCTGAGGGATCTTCTTTTCCTTGCTGTCCCTTTTTCACCTCTCAGGCTAGAGGAGACAAAGGCAGTCTTCTGTTTGGACATCTGTCCATCTCTGTTTTCGTCTCTGAAAAGGTAAGCTCCCCTCTAACCCAGAGTCTCACCTAGCTGCAGGTTGACATGCGCTGTTTTCTGCTTATATCTGTGTTTTGTGCGCCTTCAGCATTTAACGGTTACACAGCTGCTCGTTTGTAGCCTGTTGTATTAAACTGTATTCTCATTTGTTCATGACTAGACAAGTCAGGACTCCAGATAGTGGAGTTAAATAGATTGAAGTGGTCCCTTCCAGCCTTACTTTATCAGACTGTTTGCTTTTTGAAACTCTGGAGCTGATCATTGCTGTTTATGCAAGCAGGTCATTGACATCTGCAGAAAACTGTTGTCCCTCATGTGACAGAATACAATATATGTTGTAATGTGCATTTTCTGTTATCAGAGGCCAACGATGCTTTACATGACAGATAATAATGAAGACACAGCGAGTTATGTACTCCACCAGTGGAAAAATGTGCTTTTTGAGCTTGACTCCCTTTTTCTTAATTGATTTAAAAAACAAAGCACATTATTATATGAATATAAGAAAAAGAAACTGTAGAAAGTGTTTGTATTTGAGTATCTCCACAATGTATCCAAAGAACAAATGTCTTCCCAGAGTTACTAGAGGATATGAATCATTAAAGGTAAAAGTAAAGACAAAAAAAAAAAAACAACCTTTCCACTAATGCACAAAAATTTTACATCCACTCGAGGTAGTTTTGATCTGTTTTGTAGAAACTTGATTATATAAATTATGGTGAAACTAAGCTAACCTTTTAGACATTAAAATGCTGAGCCTGCAAATAATAAATCAACATGACTGCTGTCTTCCAGGTGTGATGCAGTATTCCAGATATTCCTAGAGATTAAAGTAATTTCTGCAGAAGAGTTCTCTTTATGAAGCAGTAGTCAAAAATCCACTAGACTTAGGGGCCGTCCCCACGATGCCGGATTACAGCAAAACCGCTAAAGTATTTTAGCAAACCACTCTTTTATCCCCACGAAGCCGGGAATTAGCCTCCATGAAACCGACCGTGTCTGAAGCCAGGTACCAGAGTGGAGAAGTTTTTGATGCTTCATAGTCAAGCATTTTTAAAGAAGCCCAACTTCTTTATTTGTCCAAAGAAATGTTTCTCTTTAGCGTCGCAAAGAATCCTCATCTATATCTTCTTCTCTGCTTCCGATGTGAACTTCCTGCAAAACAAAGCCTATTTCAGTTATTATATATGTTTTTTTTTGTGTGTGTGGAAGGATGTGCTGCAACACACACCATAGTTTATGTCTCTCTTGTCCTTTCAATTAAATTTTTGCCCAAGTTCTTACTGCACATCTGGCTGCGAGCCATTTCTCCCAGCTTTTGTTCTACACATGCATGTTTTGGCTGACTTTACCCATGATGCTCTGCGTTGTAGTCCGCTTCCTGCATTTGGTTCATTTGAAGTGAACCAGAGTTTTTAAGCTGACCTGTGTTTGCCTGTTTGATTCGTATTAGAGTTTGGTTGCTCGTCCACACCTCCACAAATAAACTTGACTTTCTGAGCGTACGAACTAGGATTTGAATCAGAAGGGCTGCTGTGAGTTAAAGTCCTAATATTACAAGAATAAAGTAGTAATTTTATGAGAATAAAGTATTTATTTTTCATTTATTCAGTTCTTTTAGAAGAGGAAAGTTGTTAAAATGAGGGCGATGGAGCATTTTGTGCAGTTGTACTTCAGCACAGGTTTCAATAAACCAGGAGATACTTAATCTTTTGGCACATCAGCACCACGTTATCATTAATATCAGGATTTTGAAAAGAATCTCCAAGAAAATGAATCTCTTCTGCAGAAAGGAGCCATCGGACTTGGAGAAAATCGCTGCTTTTGTGGAGGTGGAAATGACTGGAATTGGTACAATTATGACATTATTCTCGTAATATTACTACTTCATTCTTGAAGCCTGTGAATTTATTTTTCTTATTGTGACCCTAATACTCAGTCTTGTTGTTTTTATTTATTTATTTTTTTATCCTTTTTTAGGTTTGTTTCCAGTTAGCACAAGTACAACACATAGTTTAACTAAAACCAGTAGTCATTATTCAAAAATATCATTTGAAATCACTGAGAATTCTTGGACAGTTCTTCTAAGCATGCCTTTAGCCATCATTTCCTTTCTGCCTTTCCTGTATGAACATCAGACTTCATCTGGTGACAAAGCTGCCTCTCACTGCTGATTTGAGGACGGCTCTTCTGTTGGATGGTGTTCAGTCGTGTTAGACTTGTGATATGCTAGCTTTACCTGGTGAAGGTTTACTGGAATTAATTTGAATTTATTTTCTTGGTGAAGTTCTACACTTAACTGGTTGTTGATGTTTGCTCTGTATGTTTGTAATTTTTGTAGTTTATCAACATCAAATCTCTCAGAGCCACACTCTTTGTACCAGGGCCTCGCTATAGTGAAGTCTTATTCTGTAGATTTTTCTTTTACTGATGGCTGGCGAACAGATTAGTCAATTGATGGTGTTGTCAAGTGTTTTCTGTTTGTCCTTCCTGCTGACCTGAGTCCTACTTTCCACTCGCTCCCAGCTGTTGTTGATATTTAGTTACATGCAGTACTCAGCCTGATTTCTGCATCGTGTTCTGTGTCCTGTACATTTTAGATGGCTGTATTTCCAGCCAGTAAAGCTCACCTCCAGCAGAAGGCCTCTCGTTGTGATTGTGCTTTCACTGTGGTGGAACAAACTGTCCTGAAAATCGCTGGTGTTGATGTGTGAAAACGGCTTAAGTTGCATACCTGTCATTTCCACTGCAAGAACTGTTGTGTTTTCCATTCTTTGTCTGAATGGGCTCCAGCTGTGAAGGTGTGAGTAGAAGACATACCTGGTGAGTCTTCCTGACAATATGGAGGCACATAGAAAAACAATACAATACCTGGCACACTGCAGACGTTGCTGTCTTTTGAGCTTGCTTTGTTCTTTCTGATTTTTGTTGCTTGCTTCTTCTGGAAAAAGTTTGAACAGATGAAGACTGCAGCAACTGCACACACCTCCGGTGATGGTATCATCTGCCCAGGTGCTGTGCTGACATCAGTTTGCTGACATTCTCCCTCTTCCTGCAGAGCAATTAACATTGACATCTTGCTAGTGTTGTTTTTAGTAAATTTCCTCCTACTTTACATTTATTCATTTCAAACCATTAAGTTTAATGAGCTGCAGGACTTTCAGTATAAAGAAAAAGATTAACATAGGCAACATTTTTAAGTGTTTCAGATTATGGCGACACTGTTTATATGGATGGTTAGGTTAAGTTTGAGTTTAGTTATTACAGGAAATGTGTGGCAAACACATTTATTACATCGAGGGAGACAACTGTTAGCACCACATTGAACTAATATCTATTTTCCATCCGCGTTCCCTGTTCATCATTATCAACTTTATTGTCTTTTCTCAGTCACTTTGACTCTGTTCATCATTGCTCTCTGCATTTTATTAATAATTCCTTACCCAGCAAACATCAGTGTTCTTTACGATCTGGTCTCCAAGCCCTTACTGTGTTAGGAGAAAACATTGCTGGTCAATTTTAGTTTACACCAACAATAGCCAGTAAACTCCTGTTATATAAGTGTTTTTTGGGATAAATGTTACTCCTGACGTTCCACACCTACTATAAAACAGTAGACTAAAGCAAGAGTATGATTTTCAAGTTTCTAGTAGCTAAAATCTGCTTTATTTTTGTCACCAGCAATCATTTTGTAATCATGGGGATCGCTTTCTTTCTTGAAACGGTGAGTTTTTCATTTGATAGAGACGCACAGCAGCACCGTGGCCCACAGCTGGATCTAAAACTCTGATGTGAGGACAACTGCTGGCAGCAAAGATTCTCCAAGTTCTGTTAGTGTTTCTGGATGTTTGAAGGCGCCAGGCCATGATGTGGAATGTAGAAGAGCTTGTGTACGAGTGCTCATGTCGACTGCCACATGCTTCATGTGTAGGTATATCCCAGCCTGGCTGCATTGAAACTGTTGGTTTACATTAATCAGATTAATGGCCGTGAGTTTTCCAGTGAAGCTTATAAGGTCTGGACCAGCCTCTCTAATCGTCACTACCTCCTCATCCCTCCCTCAGCTGGTCTTTCCCCTCCTCCTCCTCCTCCCTGGCCTGACCCACTTCTCAATAAACCAACAACCAGGATCTCCTACTGTCTCCTCCTATCACCCACCTCCTCTGCAGGATGTATTAGATGCACATTTTTCCAGATTTTTTTTTTTAATCTTTTTTTATAATCTCTGGTCCTGTTTGTTATTTGACCTGAGACACATGGTTAATATTCTGTACAGTTGATTGGGAGAAATGCAGAATCCGAGCCACCAGCTCTGTACCAGTAGCAGAAGCAGTTTGGTTTAATGTGGTACAACAGCTTGCACCTCTAAAGCATTTAAATGTGAATTTAACATCTTTGTTTGCAAGATGTTAAATTCCAGCCGTGAAAATCATTTAAAGGGCAAGGCATCCCTAAGTCAGTTTGAAGGATGGTGGTTGTTGTTGTTTGCTTTGATCCACAACACTTAACGTGGATTCTCAAATCAAATCAATCCAAACTCCGAACTTCTTAAACCACCCGTGCATAGAAAGTGTTAAACTTTGTGTGCAGTAAGTCCTAATAAAGCCCTAAATATGATATTTAAGACATAGTGTTGGAACTTTAAGGCAGCTGCACAGCATCTGCATTTCACATCAGTTGTAGCTGGAAAATCTAAAAGTAAGTTTATCCCTTGTATTATGAGCATGAAAGTTTATGTAAGGAAAGCGTTAAACAGGACGTTATTACAGGGAACACACTTGTCTGCATTTCTCTGCATATCACTGCTCGATTGAATAAATACCCTCGATTGGCAAAACACTCAACATGTTTGCTCAAGGTTCAAAGTTTCTTTATTGATAGCGGTGGGTAGATTTGCAGAAACAATGTCAGCATTTGGTGTACCCTTAGCGTTCCCTTAAATGCTGCTGCCATTCATTGGACTAGGCCGGTCTGACCAGTGAATATCATCTTGAATGTAACGCTGTTGGTCTCAGAAAGAGTCTTTGCAACCTACCAAACAGAGATGTCCACAAGTTCTTTTTTGCAAGTCCAAGCAAAGTCTCAAGTATTTGCCCTCAAGTCCAAGTCAAGTTGCAAGTCACTTTTTGTTGTACTGAGTAATCTGCCATGCAACGCTTGCCATTGGGTCTGCTTAGAAGACTATAATATCCAAGAAATTTAAAATCTGTACTCACCCTTTCTCTACCAGCATTTAGTAACAGCACTGGTCTGTAGCTTAAACTGAAAAGTTCTCAGGCCCTCTCCTCTGGATGATTTCTTTGCTTTACTAAATTTGGAAAACCTGCAGATGAACATGGAAATTTATTCCGATTACTAAATATTCTCTTAACATAACTAAACTAATTTTTAATGTGAACCAAATCCATCTGGACCCACTGAGAATTTTAAATACTAATACTGCACTTCATAGCGTTTTTTGCACAAGCCTCTTAACGAACCATTAATAATTTGACTCAAGTGTATTGCTACAGGTAAACTTGTAAAATCTACAGGACAACAGCTCAACAGGTCTACAGTTAGTGACCCATGTACTACTGCATCAGAAAAGTTTTTTTTTAATGGGTTTGAAATAACTGCAGAATGAATACAGAAAATATTAATTTTAAACTTTTTCAAACTGACTAAAGAAATGCAGATTTTTTAAATAATTTAGATCCAGTTCTTGCAGACCCAACACATATTTCTTAATTCCTAAATTAGCAACAGCTGCACTTTTCTGATAAACAGACCCAGTAAAACCACATTGTTTACATTGGGTCTGATCCCAGTTTAAAGTTACAGTTAATGGAAACTGTTCAGTAAATGTCTTGTTTTTCTTCTGAACATCCAGTGAAGCCATTCTGATGGAGTTAACATTATTTTTGTACAAAGATAGTAACAAGCTAACATTTATGCTGCTGAAGCTTTAAGCTCTTTGCTAACATAAACGCTAACAGTGGCTTAATATTACAGTGACTGACCTTACCAGGTGTGTTTTAAGGTGGATGAAGGTGGATGTGGTGGATCCAGCGTCCTGGATTTTTATACCGTTCCAGTTTGCTGCAATTATACTGGTCCCTTTTTATGAAGTTTTTAATACCCTAAAGTTACAGGCGCTGCAGTGACAGCTGTGTTCACCGGTGCTGTCGATGTTTTGATTGATTGCACGTGCACTGCGGGCGCGTCTGTGTGAGGTTACGTCTGTGTTACATGGAGAAAAAAAAGGTTGTTCACAAGTCTCAAATTGTGGCGTTAGTACAAGTCGAGTTAAGTCACTGGAAATGTGACTCTAGTGTAGGGCTACTCAATTCGATCCTACAAGGGCCCCAATCCAGTTGGTTTTCCATGTATCTCTGCACCAACACACCTGAGTCAAATTAGGTGGCTCTAACAGCCAATCAGGTTCTACACAATGACTAATTTATTTGACTCAGGTGTGTTGGTGCAGGGATACATGGAAATGGATTGCGGCCCTCGTAGGACCGAATTGAGTAGCCCTGGTCTATCGTGTAGCTTAACAGTCATTACATCCTCCCAAACAATCACAAACGCAGACCTAGGCACGCTTTGTCACCTCTTAAACCACAACTGAGAGCACAACAGTGCTGCAAAAGATGTTGAAATTGTCTCAAAGAGAGATTGGGGTGAGAAAAACCCCATAGTGATGCTAGGCTCATCAGGTTTACATTGCTTTAAAAACGTATGCACTCGTGGTCAGAAGTTGCAGATTCGTTTATGACATGTTTTTCTAGAGCAAAGGTGTACATGTGGGTTTTGAGTGTAAGCATTTAGTCAGCCCAAAACTTTCCAAACAACAACTTTCTGCTTCCAGATGGACGGCTGTAATTCTGCAAGAGAGTGCCGGCTCTCAGAGGCGAGGTGAGCCGAGGATGCCCGGCAGCTCAGGTGTCTTACAGGGACAGCTGGAAGTGTATTTTGGGACAGCTTGACTTCCGGCAAATGGAGTGGAAACTTCATCTAGTAAAGTGGTGAGATGAGTCCCTGAAGGAGACACACAAGTTTGGACATGCAGTCAAACCTCTTTCAGCCACTCTGGCTTCAGTTTACAGAGTCTGTAGAGGCAGCATTGAATGATTTCTCTGAACCTGGGTAGAGATGTATAAAAATGTTTCAGGGACATTAAAGAAAAATAATCCACTTCTTTTTAGTAAAATCTCTTTTTTATCAGAACAAACCTGAATATGAACAACTATCTGTTTGTTTATTGTCATTTAACCAATAATCAATTGATTAGAACTGTCTGTAAATACATTGATGAAAAACTACTTTTCTGGACCTAGTTCCATGTGGACACCTTCCCTTCTTTTTGCTTCCGCCGGCTTCTTTACCGCAAGTTAAAGGTGCAATATTAAGCAAAATTCACTTTCTAAAGGTTTTCTAACAGTCATATGTGTCCTCATAGCCTGGGTCTGAGGCTCATAACCACTACTCCCGGTAGTGGATACTGTTGTTGACCCGCCCCCCAGCTAGCTGAGCCTGCCCTCTAAAATCAGAGAGCGGACACCAGCAAAGCCAAATCCTCTCCCAGAGAGGGGCACGGCCAGGCACCACTCATGAACATTAAAAAGGTTCAGACATAGAAACAGCCTGTTCTCATTAGAGCTCACTAGAGCTACTTTTAGAATGGTTGAAATTAAAGACCAAGACTAAATTTGGGGTAATAAACTTTTAAAACAATGTTGCTGGACCTCTGACACCCATATGAAATAGTTAAAAAAATGTATAATATGGGACCTTTAACAGTAAACGATGGTGCCCAACCATACAGACTTGGGCAGTTTTACCCTGCAAAACAGCATTATTGTGGGTAAAAATTACAAGTTACAGGCGACAATAGAATTTTTGTTTCATCCTTATTCTTTTCTTTCTTATTTTTGTGGACTAGAGTGTTTTATTTAGCAGGCGGCAGGTTACCGTAAAGCTTTGCAGGACATTTTCCAAGCCTCGCTGTGAGGAATAAAGACAAAACACACTAAAGATACAATCAAAGAAAAGTAATGTAATGAAGGCAGATTGGGGTGTTACTAGTTAACATGTGGGTCACATCGCGGGTTATAAACGTTGGGTTGGGTCCATATTTTAATGGGAGATATCAACAGGTCAGGTTTTGTCATCCTAACGGGTTCGAGTGGGTGTGGGTTGGTAAAATTGGATCACAGGACTCTGGTCTTGGGATTCCTAATTTTACTGTGGTGTGCAGAACTTATACATTTTTCTGAACACGTGCTTGGGCTTTTTTGGTCTACTGAATAGTCAGTTTGATCGAAGATCCCCGGCTTTCAAGCGTACCAGAATCCGTTTATTTGGTCCACATCAGCGTGGCTGGTTTTTTTTCACACTGCACCAAACGAGTCGTACTCTCCATGGAAGCGGACCACGGTCCATTAAAGAGTACCAAACAGCAGCAGTGTGAATGCGCCCAAAATGTGTACTCCAGAGCCGGTACCAGGGACTCGCCTTCCAGTTTGTGATGCCAGTCGCATGAATCCAGGCTGCTTGGTGGCGTTTGTTCAGGAAAAAAATACAGAAAACCACGGATTTAAACAGATCAATACACATCAACTTTCCGGCATCGCTCTAATTTCCTCAGTAAAGACAGACACACAACCTAGTTCACTTGACAGCCGTGCTTTCTGGCCCCTGGGAGGATTTACACAGATGCACGAATGACATATGCATGAAGGAGAGGGTCTAGTCACTGTTATCCCAACCAAATAATTATTTTTACTGTCCATAGAAAAGGATAAAAATATTTTTCTTTTTAACTGTAAAGTGTCCAATATTTTCATTCCTCTCTCAAAGCATGACCCCCCCAATAATGTGCAACAACCTCATGAATTAGTTTCAGATCTTGAAAGTTAAACAGTTAAATTAAAAACAAAGAGAGAAATGAAGGAAATAAACAGCAGAACTCTCTGGTTGTATCACTTAGTCCGGGTGTGCTGTGAGTCATCCTGATAGCTCAGAGTCCAGACTTCTCGCTCGATGATAAACAGCCACACAGGAGGAGAGTCGAGCGAGGAAATAAACAAATGCCAGGGAGCAGAGAGAGGCACGGGTCAGTTCACCTGATTGGTCCCGCTATCAGGAGGGCCTTCATCCTCTCAACACTAATTTCAGAGCACAGCGAGAACAGACGGAGAGGATTGAGGTCAGGGCTAATCGATACGGTGATGTTCAGCCATCTCCTGTGTTCCTACGGTGGAACTTCTGATGGGTTTTCACTGTTTCATTTCTTCATGCAGCATTGGTATGCAGTGTGATTGCTGCTTCCAGCTGCTGTCAGTGGGAAAAATATTTGTACAGGAGCATGTACATGATAAATGGATTTGTACAAGCATAACCCAGGAGCCCGAGGACTGCTGCTCCAACAGTACTGTACATACAGAAACAGGAGAGTCCTCCATTAGAGCATCAGGACTGCAGGAACTATGAAGTTAAAATCATCATGCTGTTCTTCCTTAATGAGCATCTCTGGGTAAAAGCATCAGTAGAATAAAAAGTCATGCAGGAAACTGTGTCTTTAGGTTTAGAGACTTAAGAGTGTGAGATTAGATCAAGTCAACTGGTAATTCTGATGTGGATCACATTTTTGTCTTTTCCTTGCAGCTATACATTGAGGTGATTCAACATGTTGGTCAGGTCGTTTAAAAAAGCCAGGTCTAGCAGCCACTGGTCATCATTCAGTCAGTTGTCATTTAGTTAGTCACTCGTCTCCAGATGTGCACGGTGTCTTTAAGAGATCTGGTGTGAATAGAACAGGCAATCTTTGGTTTATCTATTTCATGTTGACCATTTTAGTGCGTAACCTTGTTGGCGTATTATGCAGTGGTAATTGAGGAAGCATTATCCCTCCTGCACTTGGAAATGAATCCATTGAAGCGGCCAACCATCACGGGTGCTCCGTCCGTGGTGGTGGACACCAATTTCCACTAAAGAAGCTGGGTTTTCTCTATAAAGTTTTTGATAGACTGGAGAATGTTCTCTCCTCTATGTTCTTCATGGGCGGCAGGGTCAACAGCTCCTCTTTTTTAATCATGTCGATAAACACCATAGGCTGTGTCTCACCTACATCTTTTAACTCGTCTAATTGCAGTGAGAAACTGCCGTCAAATCCTCCACCTTGGCTTCAGAGCACCATGTAACTGTTTCCTTGAGAGCTGAGAGCTTTGATTGACACACGATATTCAGGTTTGTTTTTAAAGTATTGGAACAACGAATCAGCTGTTTCAATGAATGCCTCTTTTATCATTTCTCCGTCTTGGAAGTACTTCTTGTTCGCAACCAATAAGCAACTCACCCGGAATGATGATTTGGTGGCATCCTTCACTTTCGTGGTCAGATGTGAGAGTGCTGTCCAGACAACTGGGATTTTAGTTCTTTCACAGTTCTTTGTCTTAGCACGCTTTTCAGAGGGAAGTCAATGTTGTAGCTTTTATGAACAATCCAAACATGCTGCTCCACATTTCCCTTCTTCAGAATAGAATATGACAATGAAAAATAAGTCGTCCTATCATTCCATATGGTAGGTAGAACAGGCGATCTTTGTTTTCATCTATTATCTATTTAATGTTGACCATGTATATGTTGGTAGGAAGTGGTAGGTTTCAGGCTTCTTACTTGGTCCAGCTACGTCAATCATTTTTATACCTTTTCTTAAAATTGGTTTAAATAAACTAGAGGCTAGCTATGCAACACAATAGGTTGCTAGAGTTGTGCAGTTAAACGCACATGCATAGGGTGGCAACCCATGTGTCAAACAGTAATCAGATGTCAGACTGGCTGCCCTGTATGTCAATCAAGTGGCCTTTTTAATGCCATACGATCTACCCACACTGCCTTTGTGATCCACCAGTGGATTGCGATCAACGTATTGGGCACCCCTGCTGTAGAGCATCATTTTCTTCTCCCTTTAAATCACTACGTTGACATTAAACGTCAAATGTCACTGCCCACATACTCCTGTGTCCTTCACACTGGCATGGTTGTTAGTTTATCCACTAGAGGGCAGTGCAGAGGTCACCTTCAAAGTTTTGATGTCAGTTTCAGACAATAACAAACATGGTTTCTTTTCACCAGTTGCATGTGAGCTATACTGTGAGACAATGACCCCAGGATTTTTGACAATACTACTTTGTTTGCTACATAACCACAAGCTCTCTGAAATGGACTGAAATACCCATTTAAAGGACACAGGGGACAATAGGCTAAAGATTAATTATAAAAAATATTGTTCTATAAAACTAACTAGCCTCATTTGTTACAGAAACATACTAAATTTAAACAGCAAACTGTACATCAAACAACTAAATAAACTATTTTTTTGAAGAGAAAATTGTTAAGTTTAGATGTAGCAGAAAAATAAAGATATTTAGAAGTTAGCTTCCTGCCAGAGGAATTAAAATCTGCTCCACAGAAAACCTGCAGTCCTCAGAGATCCAGTCCAGACCAGCAGCAGATAACATCGAGGTGGGGGATCACAGCTGCTTCATGGCAACAATCCTGAGGGTCCCGTTCCGTTAAAGAGAGCTGTCAGAGCTCCCGGCCACCACTGAGGACCACCCCGCTGGGCTGATTATCACTGTCAAACTCTCTGCAGCATCTGACGGCCTGTCAATCAAACCTCCAGTGCACCACAACAAATTACGAGCTTTCCCACCCGAAGCCTCATTAATCCCTTTAATGATTTCCCAGCAAACAGAAACACAGATCTGAAGCTTAATAGGATGTAAAAGTTAAATATTCAGCAGTACGTTATCGATCCACACACATCGCTTTTAATTACAGAGAAAAATCTCTTCTTCCTCCTTTTAACTGCAGCTTCTCAACATCCTCTTTAGTCGTCTCATCCTCGGAGGTCAGAGAGATTATTACCTGACATTAGGATCCCATGCTGCTGTCTTCATCTCAGAAATGTCCACTGAGATTTTCTCCCCTACGGAGAGTACACAAACAAGTCGGGTTTGTTTTATTATGATTATAGTTTGCCACTCGCTTCCTGCGCACGAGCATGAGCGATAAGCCTCGGTGACTGAGATGGAGGGCTTCTCAGCAGAGGTCACCTTCCTCTCATCCATCTACCCCCAAACAACATGAAATGCTGCTCTGCTCCGCGGCGGCGTGGGCAGCAATTTGTACTTTAGATTTATTTCCCCTCACATTCAGAGCTGCTGCAGCAAGGACAAAGAGATCAAGTTCATACGAAGATTTGGTCCAAATCTGTAACAGAATCTGCAGAATGAAGCAGAACCAGTTTCCCTCTGATGCTCTGGGTTAAAAACCTGCAGTTGTCCTGAGCCCGCTCCCATTTTTGAACTCATCCAAAAAAAAAACTGAGAAAAAAAAGAGTTATGGTTCAAAGAAAATACAGCATAATGAGGAAATGTTTATTTTCTAGTAAGATACTCCTCACTATGTTAGAGTATTTTCCTTATTTTAAATGTTTTAGTCCTTAATTATCTCAATAAGATAACAACAATAAGATAACAAGAAGCTTGTTAGTGTGGTTTTCTTACCCATTATGAACATTTGAAACTATGATATTAATAGTTAATTCATTAATTAATTGTTACAAACTAAGAAAACAAGTGTAAAATTGCTTGTCCAAAGTAAGAATTTATTATTTCAAACAAGAAAAGAAAAAAGTCTCATATAAAGTATTTGTATCAATAAAACTTAGTTGGTGAGAAAACACTCATTTTAAGGTGTTGGTGGGTTCAATAAGGTCGTAAATTTTCATTTGTTATTGGAATGTCTTGACAAGCCATGTTCTCTTGTACTGTTGGCAGTTTTTTTTAACAACATATAATCAGTTCTTGCACTTTATACTTGTTTTTGAAAGCTGAGTTTTTGCTATGAAGAGATAAGAAAAGAGTCAGATAAGACTTTTACTGGCTGCAGAGTCCAGGACGCAAGATGGATGCCGGATTATCCAACGACAGGGGCGCAGTTCTGTAGTGTCTCTTTAAGTCGAATCATGCCATGGTAATATTTTCATTTATTAAATGAAAATATAACCTTATTACCAATAACTTGTCATGTGTTAGGTGTTGTCTTGGTCTGATGATGTATACGCGGGAACAGACTGATGAAGAGAACTCTTTAGATACTTCTTTGAGAGTTCGGTCGTGTTTCACACATTCCCAAACGATGCAGACTTCTCCCGTTAATCCGCTTGGGTCTGATTAATATCTGGTGTGAATGCACCCTAACTTCGCTCTGCTCCAGACCAGCACTGGAACTGGTTTGGTGATCATTGTTAAGTAGCTTAGCAAACTTTTTGTTTTTGTTTTCTGGAAGATTTGTCCAGCTCTCTGGCACAACTCAGCACTGAATAAGCTGCAAGCACTTACGCCCAAAATGATATCCTGTGATGAAATCATGATCTTGTAATTAAACAAAGGACTATTATAGAGGAGAACATTTTTAAAAAGTACTGCCTCTAGCACTACACGACAGCACCTTTGTCCAACTAGACTCATAGCGGTCTGACTACCACTTAATGATGACGTCCCCTCCTATTTGAATTCATGCTTGTGTTGTTCTTACTCTATTTACACCAGAGGAATCATGTGTGCAAGGCTACAAATATTTCCATGTTTGCCGTGTTTACGCCCGAGAGGTTAAAGCAAATGATATAGAAGAAGAAATGCAGCGTTTGGTTTGGATAAACTGCTGCTGTACCATAAAGAGAAGCTTTAACATGCTGATCTGCAAACTGGCCTAAGTATGATGGATGTTTGAGTCATGCATGTCTAAAGGGCTCAGATCCAATAAAAGGATTCAAATGGATGGAGCAACTCTTTTCAGTAAAGACAGTGATGCTTGTAACACCTTTACTGGAGTTAGTGGTGTTAAGACTCAAAAACAAGCACTAAATGATTGATGTGCTTTTCATGAACTGCAGAGTAACAACGTTCTGCCCTGAAACACATTTTCTGTTATCTCAGCTGTTTACCAAAACATCTCCAGGTATATAATGGATATACTTCACGAGCAAGAGGTTCAGTTTTAATTTGAGGAAAAATATGTCCAACCACGCGCTGTTCTCCTGTTGTAGACGAGGACAAAGATAAACTTTATTGTCCCTGAACATGATGCCTTTGTTTCTGCAGTAAAAACACAAACTAATTAACCAGACGCTAAACGAAGTAAACTAATCTCAGCGTTGCTGTCGCTGCTGTCCTGTGTTTAAACCTGATAAAGTAGGTCAGCTGCCAGCAGTTTTTGTCCACTAGAAGTTGCTGATGAAGCAGCTCTAAGAAATTCCCAGCAGTGAAAGGAGCTCTGCTGCTGTGACAGGAAGTGATATTCCTGGAGAGACGTGGGGTTTAGTGTTAACATATGCAGCTGGCAACATCATGTTTGCTGATAAAACCCATCCATCAAGAAACTTTCATATCTGTTTTCCACACCAGGTCCCTGCATGAGAGGACGTCCATACAACTGCCATAGTTTTTAGTCCAAAAGTAAGTCTTTCTCATTCCAACTTCCTTGTGTTAGAGAGGGATGTCTGGGTGGCCCTCCCGATGGATTGATGTATGGATGGATGGATGGATTAATGGATGGATGACTCTTTTCAATAGACCACTCTGGCCACACTACCACTGTCTTCAAAAACTAGCTACTGTCCGTTAATAGCCTGGAGTTGCTCTCTGATTGGACAGTTTGATTTGTCATCATCTAATCAGACAAAGGTGTAAAGATGGGGCCAAAAATACACACCTGCAGCTTCAGAGTCTTGCATGCAGTGTTTCCCCTTTCCATCAATGTATAGTAAAGAGGTTTGTAAAAAGGTTGATTTTTCTTTTCAATTACAAATCTTTTTAACAGCCATGCTAATCCTTTCTTTACATCCATAAACAACTTTTCAAGCTGTTTTTTTACATGGTAAAAAATATATATAAGATGTTCGTAGTTTGGTTCATGTACTTGTTAATCTCGCCGCTGCAGTAAGGTAGCGCTACGTAACTTTTAGACATTTAAAAAGTTTATGACTCATTTGATGGCACACTGATATTCATTTACGGAGTCGCCGTTACCCTGCAGCGTCCTGAGGTCAGAAACCACACTTCAGAAGTTTTTTTTTTCCCAGGATGCTGCATCCTCTTACAGTTGAGTTTTGCTTTATACACTGTGTCACATGATAGCAACTGGATATCAACACATTGGCCATTTTAAACATGCACAACACAACATTAAGCAAAGAAACCCAACAGGAGATTATCAGAGGAAGAGATGAAATGAAATAGAGAAACCGACTCATACTGACTGCAGAGATCTCAGAGAAGAGACAGAATGCAAGATGGATGTTTGAGTTCACTAGTGCTTCTTTAAAATAAATCCTAGTTTCTACATCCATCTGCCTCCTGTATCGTTTTCCCTGGGTTAAAGTCCTTCCTCTTCATCACTTCAACCACAACAAAAACAAATCAACTTGTTTAAACTGCATTTAACTTGCTGAAAACACCACTAAAGGACCTGGAAAATCATCACAAAGTAAGAAATGCCTTCGATGAAGTCCGATGATTTAGGTGGTCATTGCCTGAAAGGATTAATGGAAAATGTTCTTACATTGAAGCTCCTTAAAAAGATGGTACTACAGAGTTCCTAAACATTACACCCCATTTGGATGGGAATGCCATTCAAGATGATAATATGCAATTTTAGCCCATAATTCAGTGTGATGGGGATTGAAATATCAGGCAGGAGATGTAAATCCAGATCCATAAACGGCCTGCAGGGTCAAACCCAGACTGAAGTTACTGGAGTTTTCATCATGAGGCTTGGCCTCCATAATTTGTTTATGAAAGTATCCCCCTGGGATGAGATATGAGCATTAGGAGCACATTACTTTGAGTTTTCTTCAGCAGACAGTCTAATCGAAACCAAAATGGAAGGAAAATGAAGCTTTTTAATGACCACATTTGTTTCATACATTTCCTGAAATGCAACAATGACAAAACTCATTTCCTTCATTTCTAAGGGAGTTGGCTCTGGTTGTAGTGATGCCATAGTGAAGAAGAGGAGGCCCATCCGTATGCCTCCCATGAGGAATATGTTTAACACAAACAGACACATGTCCATCTTTGAGTTAGCATTGCTGAAGTCCACCTTCCTCTTTATGAAACCACCCACTGGAGAGCGAAAAAGCAAAAAGCCCTGCAGGGCTGCACTTCAAAGCTTCCCGTTCAGCTGGTATCAGAGCGAGGACCAAAGCCCGTCACCCTGAGGACTGACATCTCCTGAGGGTGTCCCAGATTTGGAGTACTTGAAGGAGTTCTTGTGTTATTTTAATCCCGTGCAAATCCGCCATGTCTGATTGGCACAGTAACAACTTGTGCTCATCCTAATCCCACGTGACTCCTTTTCTACTACATGTTCTTTTGCAGCACCTGCCGTCCACAGTGGAAATATTTTCTGGTGCAAACTCAAAGTTTTGTGCAGGATAAAGTAAGACCAGCGTTCCAGTGGGGCTCATTAAATTTCCATCACGGTCGCTCCACTAGACAACAGTGGTGAGAGAAGGCTTTAAACCTGCAACCTGCTTTTACATGTCCAGCCAAAGCTTCTTTTCATTTATTTTTTAGAGTGCTTGTCAGGAATATAAAAAACAGACAAATATATGTTTATTTAGAGTTTAAACAGACTGCAGACACCCCTAATTTTCCTATAATAAACGTGGATCTGATACAAAAGTAGATGACCACATATGGACAACTGCTAATGGAGACGATGAAGCATGATGATGAGGATGCTGTACATCAATGTTGTGTGTACGGGGTGACACTGATGGCAGCATGTTTGCATCGAGGAGGAACACGGGCCAATCAGAGAGCAGAGGAGAAACGCCGTCATGGCAGAGGAAACACTGGATTTTAACAGTCTCCATGTTGCCGTCCAGGTTAACGCGGTGCATCAGCTAACGTTTATGCTAGTTAATGCAGACAGGCTAAGAGACAAGGAGCTGCGGTGTTGCTGAGAGTTGATGTTTAATCTGGGACACATTGTAAAATATGACGTTATTTACTCTCATCAGGGCAACGTAACAAACAGATCTCACACACACGGTGTCTTGCAGCCTGAACTGGTTATAAGAAAATGACGGTTTCTGTCAGGTACATCACAGTTTACAATAATGCACTGATGTCTAAATAATATGAAGAACAGAACAACTTTCCCCTGAGGGTTGAACTGTGTTTGGTTTGGTCTTTTAGCTCAGATTCTTCCCATCGTTCTGCTGCTTCCTAGTGTGTGCACAGATCAACTGTATCTCATCCTGTCTGCTGTGCAGGGAGATCCATCAACAACCACTCAGACTGTGGCTTCTTTTCAGTTTTTGGGCGTGCTACAAAAGAAAAGAAACAAGAACTTCAAACTTGAATCTGAGTGTGCATCCAGCATGATTGTTTCTGCACCAATAAATCTGAGAATGCACCAAGGAGAGAAAGAAAACGAAAGCAGACAAACTGAATTTGCTTTCAGAGCTAAAATCTTCATGTTTTCTAATCTAGTTCTTAAGGCAGCGCTTTTGTTCACTTAAAGAACAACAACAGAAAGTCGGTCTAAACAGCACGGGGCTCCTTTGGGCCTCCATGTTTGTGTCTGCTTGTTTGAAAGCAGACGAGCACCGAGGCAGGTGTCCGTGGAGACGCATGGCTGGAGGTTGAACTCCCTGCGCTGATGAAAACAAAGAAAAGCGAGAAGGGGGAGATGCAGAGCGAACTCGGCGAGGATTTTTTCTGCTGACGGAGCAACAAAGTCAAGCAGGAGACGGAGAGTCAGTGAATTACATCAAACAGTAACTGTGTCGACTCTGATGCAGCGGCGCCCCTCCTGCTGCTGATCACACATTAATTCTAATTACAGCCACCCACTAATACAAGCCTTCCTCTCCTCCTCTTCCTCATCTTCTTCCCCTCCCACTGTTTCTGCTTTCATAATCCCATCTGTTTAAATCCTGCACCTCCTCCTTTCTGCAGACTCCTTCTCCTGGCTCACATGATGCAGAATAACAACAGTTCCCCCTCCTTTCCTAATTACTCACTCAGTTTGAGAGAAGAAGAGAAAGAGGAAGGAAAACAGGATGAAAACAAGTGAACACACAGAAGAGGGTTTAAAGCATTTCAACTCATTTTCCTCCATCAGCAAGTAAAAAGAGAAAAAGGCGACTTTGATGTCCGTTAAACGTCAGCAGCAGAAACACCTGAAACACAACTCTGCAGCATCAGGACCGCTTCCAACAAAGCTGCAGAGCTGCGAATGCTGACGAGAAAAAGAAGCGACCGCGGATTAAACCCAGTCAGAAGAAGAAGGAAGGAAGGATGCAGTGGAAAGAGAACAGAGAGATGAAAGGCTAGAGGCCGACAGGAATGTTCAGAGGAAAAAAAAAAAAGCAAATGCTGACATAAACGACTGATCCAACACCAAACACTGAAGATGCATGAAGCTGCTAATTTCAGAGCATGAAGATCAGTTTATAATCTGCTGCAGCAACAGTCAGTAACCAGCCTGCTTCCTGTTACGCTCCATTACCTTCCCTCTAATGCAGGGGTGCCCCAGTCCAAACCTCAAGATCTACTATCCTGCTACCTTCAGGTGCCTCCCTTCTCCAGCACACCTGAATCCAATGGCTGAATCCCCTCATCCACATGTTATTCATCTATGCAGAGGCCTGGTAACGAGGCTTTCATTAGATTCAGGTGTGTTGGAGAAGGGCTGCTTCTAAAGGTAGCAGGATAGTAGATCTCGAGGACCGGACTCGGGCACCCCTGGTTGTTTGATTCTCCTCTTCATGATGACATTTTCAATAAGAGACAGAAGCTAAAGGCATCCCGCTGAAATAACCACGACCTCTTTGGAAAAGACGTCATGATCGGTGGACAACTGTTCGGTTTCTTGTTCACACACATATCTAATCAGCCAATCACAAGGCAGCAACCCAGCACACAGTCATCAAAGCTTCAGGCTACTGGTGGTGTAATGGTGGGGGGATATTTTCTTGACCCACTTTGGCCCCTTAGTACCAACGTGGCCTGGTTTAACCTCCATAGCCTACCTGAGTATTGTTTCTGACCATGTCCATCCCTTTATGACCACAGTGGAGCATCTTCTGATGCTACTTCCAGCAGGATAATGCACCATGTCA
>JBAFTC010000006.1:2295100-2311446 GCA_037177435.1 Melanotaenia nigrans | reverse complement strand
TGGTGACCTGTCCAGGGTGTACCCTGCCTCTCACCTGTTAAAATGCTGGGATAGGCTCCAGCTCACCCACGACCCGAAATGGAATAAGCGGTCAAGATAATGGATGGATGGATGGATGGATATTTACTTGGCCTTCTGTTACACTCATCCATCTATTAATTGTGAAATACTATTCTGCATGTTTTAGTACAGCTGCTCCTTTGTATTTTCCACCATCTGAGAAAAAAGATTTTACTGCCATAAAACTTTAGAAAAAAAAGTTTTTATTTTTAGATTGGGGGGGTCGTTTCATGTTTTTCATGTTTTGTATAAAAGATGATTGTGCAGCGACAGGGTGGAGGCGGGAGGAAGGATGTGAAGCGGGATGGGGGGCAGGGGGTTTATCTTTCGGCCTGAACACAGCGCAGGAGAAATGAATGCATTAGAGCATCCAGGACAGGATGGACGTCCAGCAGCTCGAGCTTCAGCAGCTTCGCACCGTCAACATAACAGCTTGTGCTCCTCAAAAACGTTTCTAATTGTGTTTGGGTTGCTCTGTGCTTCCGACAGCGAGGACATGAGAGAGTAGCCGCTTCCAGCACATCAGCCTAGTAAACCTTTTTTCTCTGAGTTTATTTCAGCTCCTTCAGGCTATTTATTTATTTCTTTTTCATACTGATGTCAGGACCTCTCCCAGTCAGCCCAGCATGGATGCTGAATTAATGCTGCACTCAGGCTCCGTTCGCAGGAGACACGTTTAGTGAAAAGTGTCAGAGGAACAAACAGATGAAAGAAGTCGTGTTCAGGAGGAGAGAGGATTTTCTTCCAGTCTGAGATGGAGTATGACGGGGGTCCTCGGGTATCATGTGCCACCATTCAGACCAGAGTAAAAGGCTGCAGAAAGGAGCTGAAATAAGTCAAACCCAGAGGTGGGAATGATTTCCTTATTTATGAAGAGTCATTTTATTTAAAGAAATCCAATAGTTGATGTCAGTGGTTCCCAAGCTGGGGTCCTAGATCCTAGTGGCTAGATTGGAGTAAAAATCTGCTAAATCTGCAGAATTACTTGTGTGTGAAGGTTTGTGTTTTAATCTGTAAAACTGGGTGTTGTCATTATTTAAAGCTCTTTTTGGTGCTTTTATGTATGTAAAATGCTCTATAAATAAAATCTGATAGTGTGTGGTGCAGTGAGGTCAGAGAGCTAGGGCAGGGCTTCCTGGTCCTCGGGGACCCCCTGTCCTGCACGTTTTAGAGGCTTCCATAATTAGCAGGCTGGCGAAGAACTTAACAAGCTGGAAACCACTAAAACGTGCAGGACAGGGGTTCCTGAGCACCAGGACTGAGAAACGATGCGCTAGTGGAGCTGCAGTAGTGGAGCAGAATAAAATATGGGTCGATGACATTTATAAATCTCTGCATTCTGTTTTCATTTCCATTTTTAGGTGAAAAAATGAGTTAGAGGATTGTTAGAGGTTGCGGTTGCAGATCTGAACATCTTTCTGGGTGAATCACTCTGTATTTAAGCTTCACTTTGGATTTCCAACATCCTGAAGCAGCTGAACAGACTGATATCCACTGCTCAGCACCTGACAGCTCTGAGACCTTGCATGCGAACGACGGCGCGGTGCAGACGCTAACACGTCGTTTACTAATGACTCTGATAATCCTCAGAGTCCTCTCCAGCTGGCTTGCTGTCAGTCTGCAGGTGCAGTTTATTTATAAATATCTCACTTTGAACAGAACTCCTCAAAGGTGCAGCATGTTGTTCCTGCAGTCAGACTTTGAGAGGTTGCTGGCGACGGCAGGGATTTGATTGGCTCGGAGGGAGCTCCAGGTGGCTCGAGTTCAGGCTCTGACAGCTGCTGCGACACGCTTCAGACAATGCACGACACAGCGTGGCTGCCAAACACGATCCCTTTCTGTCATTTCTGCTCTCCAGTCAAACCAGGCGCCGCTCTGGAAATCTACTTCTCCTTCAGCGTTCAGGTGACCCAGTATTTAAAGTAAGCGCGACACTCCTGCAAGGCCCTGAACTTTGCCTGTTGGTGTCAGTTTGGAAGTGAACTTGTTTCTAGTAAGTCCGGCCCGTCTGCACAAAGTCACTCTTAGAGAAAGAGGACGTGAATAAATGATGATGGTCAGAATATAATATCACTGACTAACTGGCTGCTTTGCTCCAGGCTGCTGCAGCGAACCGATGAGGCGCCGTCCTAATTCAGATTATTACCACCTCGTTAAAACTGAGAGCCACGACTGATGGCTGAAGCAGCTGCAGAGCTTCTACCTGTCTGACGATGAGGAACGATGAAGCAGCAGCACAAATCTGTCCGTAGAATAAAAAACGACATGATGAATGTTGAATATGTTTCTGCAGGATTTCTGCTCGCAGTGGAGGATCTAAATCATCAGCTCTGAGATAACTTAACCCCGAGCTCTCTGCTATCATCACCAGTGTCTCTGTGGGGTAAACTGGATCATTGTGGATTTACCATAGTCTCTGAATAAACACTACATTTAGTGGCTGGATTATAAACCTCCTGGACGGGATCTAAGTGGTAGGAAAACTTCTGTAGATCACCTAAAGGGTAAACTATCCATCACTAGTAACCCCACAGAATTACACACTACCATCCTGAGGAACTGCTGGTGATAGAAGACATGGCGCTCTGGAGGCTAAAGGGTCTCGGAGGAAATGATGAGTGTGTAGACCAGTACCCAGGTTCCACAGCGCCGTCTGTGCAGCCAGCTCCTTGGCGTCGTCCAGCAGCACACACAGCTTGTCAGGGATGTGGGTGCTTCGTATGGACGGCAGCACCACCTGCACAAACACACACACACACACACGAGTCTACAGACCGCTCTGTGTTGATGTGATGAAGTCTGTGTTGATTACAGCAGACACAGTAAACATGTTACCACGTTAAACCAGGATTTTCCACCAAACTGTTACTGTGTTTGGTTTTTAAGTCTCCTACAGTCCACACAAATCAGATTCTAATCATAATAAAGACAGAGGGAGGATTTAACAGAGAGCTGAAGAAGCTGCAGCTGTCAGACGTCTATATGAAAGTACTGCGGGGAAAGGTAACGGGAAGGTCACACTGACATTTAAAATGAGTGGCGACAGTTTAGGTCAGACTCATGTTAAAGAAGAGCCAGAAACAAGTCTGAACTCTGGATCCTGAGAGACAACAGATTGGTGGATTGTTGTGTGACTGGGTCGTGGTGGGTGCATGTAGACCTTGTAGAGGAGCAGCAGCTTTCCGTCCTGTCCAGGTGTGGAGTACAGGTGGTACTCGGGAGGCGACCAGTAGTTCTTACGGCAGCGATACTCCAGCAGGCTGACGGCGGAGTTGATCTGACTCTGCTTCAGGGACAGCAGGCTGGTGGGGGTGAGGGAGGTGCAGGGAAGCAGGGGGAACACACCCTGGTCCAGGTCCTCTGACGACACACACATTAACTCATTAGACAGGCAGCTGGAGAGTTCAGAAAGCAGAGTTGGTCGCACCTCATGTTTTCCCATCCGAGCAGAAACCAACATGAATCAAACCAGAGACGCTCGCTGAGATAAGGAGGCGAAATCAACCGAAGGCAGGCGCAGTTAGACCTGATATTTATCACCGAAGTTGTAGCTGAAGGTCGACATGAAGGCTCGAAGGGAAAACTTTATTTCTTTTATCTGATGGAGATGGTGTGTAAACAGAAACAAGAGAAAGATAAACAACAAACGACGGAGCGGCTGCAGCAGCCTCCAAACAGCTCTGCTAGAGGACGTTCAATCACTCTGTGGAAGCTTGTTGTCTTCAGAAACGTCACTATATTTAGTTTAACTTCGTTATTTTTCTCAGGTTGTTTACAAAAACCAGACTGCTCGGCTTAAGAATTAAGATTCAAAGCATTTACTGTCATTTGTAACAGGCTTCCCTGTACAATGAAACTCTTACTTTGCTGTCCACACCGAATAACACAAGAATTTAAAAAGAAAAGTGTAAATTTACAAATTCACATAATAAAATTTTATTAAATTAAAACAGCCAGATTAAAAATTACATGCAAGAAAAAGAAAAGTTAAAAAATGCTGCTAATCCTGGGAGGACAGTTTTCTGATGTGAAAACAGCTTAAATAACACGATGAGTCATTTTTCTCTCCGGAGGTTGTTGACGTTTGGTTAAAGATTCGTGACTGAAGTGGTTAAAACAACCCAGAGAAGAATAAAGAGGCCAAATCTCCATCAGGCTAAAGGTTCAAATGTGTAAAAAACAAACGTTTAAAGTCATTAATGATTCCTCAGAGTCTCTGTTGTTATTAATTATGTTTTAATAAAGGGACCTTCCTGCAGCAGGAGCTCTGACTCTCTGCAGAGACTCCTCTCTGTCTGTCTCCGAACCATCAATAAAGCTTATTCAAACACTAGGAAGCAGGCAGTAAAACTTTATGATGTGTAAATATTTACAGTGACATGAACATTTCTGTGAGAATATTTGTCGTTTCCGCCGTTGTGTGAATTAACCCAAACATGGAGAATCTTAAACGTTTGGACAAAATCACACGTGAGACGTCACAGGTGACATTTACTCATCAGAATCAGGTGATCTGGTCACCGGTGGACATTTCCACGAACACCAGATGTTAGAGCTTCAGCCTTTCTGTGTGCAGACAGACACGCGGCCGACATCCCTTCTGTTTGAACAAATCCGCCTGCAGACGAATGTCAGGGATAAAATATTAAATACAGAAATAAGCCCATTAAGTACAGAATGAAAAAAAGAAAAGACGGAACAAAGTTTATAAAAAATACCAGAAACTTCTTTTTGACATCAGATTTAACATTTTTTAGATCCATTTGATTAATTTTGACCAAATAGTTTTATTTTCCTTTGTTTAAAATCAGGCGCATAAAGAAATATGTCATTTTTTAAATAAAATAACTACAATGTTAAACAGCTGAGTGAATTAGGTTAGTCTTTTTTCGTTGTTTTAAATCAGTAAGCTGAATGAACGTATCTAATTAGCTAATTAGGTGGATTATAAACAGGTCAGTAACATGAACGGGTACAAAAGGAGCATTTCAGAGAGGCAGAGTCTCTCAGATGGACAGATGGACAGAGGGTCACCAATCTGAGACAAACTGGATCTAAAAGTTCAGAAAATGTTCCTCGCCGTAAAATTGTGAAGACTTTAAAGACCCCACCATCTACTGTGCATAATAAGAGAATCGGGAGGAATCTCTGTGTGCATGGGACAAGGCTGGATGCTGGTGATCTTCTGCATTAAAAGCAGACATGATTCTCTACTGGAAACCTCTGCATGGACTCAGGAAGACTTCCAGAAACCTCTGTCTGTAAACACAGTTCACCCTGAAATCCAGGTTAAAGCTCCATCATGCAAAGAAAGAGGCCAGATGTGAACAGGATCCAGAACCATCACCATCTTCTCTGGACCAGAGCTCGTTTAAGATGGTCTGAAAGTGGCCAGATGGATGAAAATGTGAACTTCTTTGCAGAAGCATAGACACCCATCCAGACGACGTCTCTCTCAGGGAAGGCCTTGCAGATTTTAGTAAGATGATGCTGAACCACATCCTGCCTCCATCAGCATTTTTACGCAGCATCACCTCTTTTCTGGAACGAGGGTTGTATTAGAGCTGATTCCACCTGCAGCTCATGTTGTATCGGATTAATTATGGAGACAGACGGCTGCTCACTGTGAATGAAATCAATGATGAGCAACTCCTTTGAATATTAATGTTTCAACAAGTTTCTTCTCAAACTGCCGGTTTCCTGACAGCATGAACATCAACGCTGGCTGACAGAAGAAAACATTTAACTGATAAATAAAAATCATATCTAGTTCCTGGAATTATTGAGGCATTCGTCTCATGTTTGATCTTAAAAGGCTCAGAGCTCATAACATGTAAATGTATGCTGCTCTCTGTGCTTTGGTTTCATTTATGGAGCCAATTGAGTTTCAAGTTGTTGTGTAACAAACTACGAGTGTTTACTGGAGAAAAGCTTAGTCGTAATCTACATAATTACATCAGCGTCAGGCTGAAGCCGTCTAACAAATCCTTTCATATCTGAGTCTATCGGGGAACAAAGACAAAGTTCAAACCTGGGACGAAGGAACCTGTCTGCCCTGATGCTGACGGGGTGTGACAGCCTCTTATATTCGCTGTTTATCAGCGACGAAGCAAACGTTGCAGCACCAGCTGCCCTCAGAGGCAGCCATGTTGATTGTTTACATCTGCCATCATGAATCCAGTTCAGGGTTCAAAACATTTCCCTGGGAAAATTTCAACCTTTGAGTCGAGTCAAATTCAGCCGTAAACCCGATGAGCACCCTTTACTAAACTACAGCACCGTCCAAACGTTGAGAGACGTTTCCTTATGTTTGTAGTAAAAACAGGAAAAAGATGCAACAGTTTCCTGAAACATGGAAACATAAATATAAATGTGGTAAATGAGCAGAAATAGACTTTTTCCAAGTCTAAAGAGGTGTGAAGTCCAGATTTGGTCAAGTCTTTCCTGTAATGAATTTAAATGGGTACTTCATCCTAAAATATGGTATTTGAGCTGTAAACATTAAATAACTACAGTCATCCTGTTCAAACGATATTCTTCTATCCTTTGTTGTTTTTTTTTTAAATCAGTTTTAAAAAGACTCAAAACGCCCCCTACTGGTTCAAACCAGGGTTAGTTCTTCACATTTGGCTTTGGATGTTTGTTTTATGGCTGTAGAAGTAAATCAGGCTGCATTATTTCCTCATACGGCTCAGCAGGGTGGTCTCATGACTGAAATACAGCAAGCACAGTTTGTATGTTTGCAATAAAAATTGGAGTAGCAGCGTTCTGTACAAGCTGAGACGTAAAGTTGAAGACTGACGGAGGCCAACATAAAGGGCGTTATAGCAGAGTCCAGTCTTGAATTCATGAATGTTGCCTCCTCAAGTTCCTGTCGACTGAGAAAAAGGCTTCACTTTGGCCAAAAGACGGAGCTGAAAAAAGCTCTTTCTAACAGAACGAATCTGTTCATCAAGGTTTTTATGGTACACTTGTACCGTACAGACTAGGCATGATGGCTGCATCTGCTTCTCTTCTTATCCTGATGCTCCATCACTCTGGAACCTGGTGAATCTGGACTCATCAGACCACATGGTCTTCTTCCATGGCTCCATAATCCAATCTTTCTGCTCCCTAACAAGCTGAAGCCTTCTCCGATTAGCCTCACTGATTAGTTTTTTATGCCAATAATCGGCTCCTCTGAAACACACAAACATCTTTTACACAGGACGTGTCTTGAGATGAGAAGCTGCTCATTGCATCAGTTGGGGTTAAATAACTTGCTGCCAGATGTGACATCAGTGATTATCCAATAGGAGGCTCCTGTTGCTTCATTAAATCCAGGGCAGGGTAACGAGGTCTGCATCTTAACTTTCTCCACCAACAGCACAAATGTGTTTGAAAGATTAACAGCCTGAATGAAAAACGCCTGAACAAAGGGCAATAATGTGTATTTGTGAATGTTTCCTTCCTTATTCCAGGACTCTCTGTCCAGCAATTTTCTCCCCTTTTCGGTTCGGGCTCCAGGATTGCTGCTGATAGCCGGGTCTAAGGGCTGCCCTAGTCTGCCTCTAGCCTCCGTGGAGGCGTGGTCACGTTTGCAGAATCACACTCATCTCTGATCACTCCTGACTCCTCATCCTCTGCATGCTGACACACTCAGTAGTCCAGTGGGTTTCTACACTAAGAGATACTTGTGTTTAGATTTTTTGTGTGTGAGTTTCTGGTAAATTGGTTCTTGTTGTGATACATGTTTATTTTTTTCTCTTTTTTCACAGCAGCCCGACCATCATTCTGCTGCTACCATGCTGGACAGGACAAGATACCGCCCGTCCTGTGTGTGCATGATAAAACAAGGGCCGGTCTGAGCCATAATGACAGCGTGGACTTTTAGTCCCAGTCGGCACCTGCATGGTTTTCATTATGGAAGTGCATGATTAACAAGTCCCTGACATTTATGGTCACATTTGCACAAAATTTCTGCATTGTAGTTATTTATTGTCCCATCGGAAAGCGAAGGAATGGCACCACTCGGATCTCCGTAGGCAGAAGAGGTCAGGACCTTTCTTTTAAGAGACGTTCGTGTTCCTTGTGTCAGCACTGAGTTTTACTACAAGAGATGTAAATCAGCGTCATTCTTAGGATATATCTGAATATCCTCTCGTTACCAAATGTGGAGATTCTATAAAAACATTAAACCTCTTAAGATCAGCAGCAAATAAACATTTAAGCTGCAGCTGTTGGTTTTGTTAATTGGTGATGAATTTCCTAATTCTTAACTCTTTATGTGCAGACTAACAACACAAACTCACCTTCATCACCTCTGTTTGTACAGCAGGGGTTTCCTGGGGGACTGGGCAGGGAAAAGGCTCTGAGTGGAGAGAAGCTGTCCAGAGGTCCTCCCATCATCCCTCCATTCTGCTGCAGCAGAAACATACCGTCTCCTCCACCTCCTCCTCCTGCAGAGATGTTTCCTATGTAACCCCTGCTGTTGTACCTCCTCCCGACCGTGCTTCCATCTCTGATGGCAGCTGGTTTGGCCAGCGTGACCTCCACGATGGCGCCATCGATCTGTGCGCCGTTCATTAGGCTCAGGGCGGCGATGGCGTCGCTGCGGGAGCGGTAGTGGATGAAGGCGTAGTCAGTGAGCTTCTTCACTCGCTCCACGGAGCCGGGCTTGAAGCGGGAGAACTCCTGAAGAAGGGTTTCCTCTGTGGTTTCCCACCTCAGGTTACGCACCTGGAGCAGGAGCAAAAACACTGGATGTAAATAAGGAAAAAAACAGGTGAGAAAGATGGACCAAAACCATGACTCAGTCTTTCTGGGATGTGCTTAGTGAAGAATAATGGCTCATTGTGTGTCTGTTCCACATCCTTAATGATGTAATGATTAGCAAAGGTCCCCAGTGTGGGCTCATTTCACTTTAGGCAGAGCCTGTTAATGTGGGCAGGAAATGAAATCAATGACCCGCGCTGTTCAGGCCTTCAGAAACTCTCCAACACGTCACACAGCAGGGTCTGTGCTTCAGGTGGCTTCAGCCCTCGTTCAGCTCCACTGGAGCAGAACACATTATTGAGCAGTCTCTATGGAGACGCTCATGATGTCGCCTCAGATTGCTCAGAAAACTGATTCGAAGTAAAAATTATGTGCCATCTGTTGGATTAATGAGTTAGAAAACTCTCATACTGGTTTGTTAGAGGTCCTGTCCCACTGCTCTGGACCATTTTTAGCTCTTTTCATTAGTCGGAACCAGAGCGTAGAAAAATAAATGTTATTGTTTTGATTAGTAGGATGAATTTTACTGGAATAAATCAGATTTTGAGTAACAGGAATGAACAGCATAATAATAATAAAGTACATCGTACTGGATGGTGTGGGGATGAACTGTGANNNCTGGGATAGGCTCCAGCTCACCCGCGACCCGAAATGGAATAAGCGGTCAAGATAATGGATGGATGGATGGATGGATTAAACTGGATTACAATGAACTGGTATGAACTGGATTAAAACTGATTGGCTTAAATTGAACTAAAGTGAACTATTTAGGACTAAATTGATTTAAATGGAAATAAATTGGATAACTGGCCTGGATTGAATTGATTTGCTTTACGGTGGTCGCATCTCAGAGCAGTCGTCCTCCAGCCGGAAGGTCGGTGGTTTGATTCCAGGCTTGCCCTGACTGCATGTTCTTGGGAAAGACACTAAACCCTACGTTGCACAGCTCAGGACTCGACGGCTTTCCCCACACGTTAAGATTTTTGGTTGTAAATATTGAACATGATTAAGACTGTCGACCACGATCCGTTTCGGACCCGATTGTCGGGCTCTTAACACTCCTTGGGCCACAGGATAATCTCATAGGATAATCTTATAAAACTTTATAATATTCGGTGGTTTGCCTTCCTTGATCAGGACGAGAACAGCCCATTAATCTTTATTTGTGAGCCCAGCTTAAGGATCCTGATATTCAGATTTTTTGTTTTGTTGTTTTTATGCTCTTAACCCTTATCAGTTAAATTTACTACCTTCTTGAGTCCTAATTATTATTCAGTTTTAGATTGTTTCTATTGGGGAGTTAACATTTTCATTATTAATTTAAAATCTCATTCTTTTTAAAAAACCCCTCGTCACCCAAAACTTCTTTTTTGAAAGATAATTTGTTTTTATTATTACTATTTCTGCTCTTTTTAAGTTGATTTATAAGCTGACAGGGGAGAAAGAAGGACACAAAGTTCACGCTGTCTCCAGTCTGTTATTTTCTGTTAACAGTGATAAGACCACCATCATTCCTTCATCATGTCCTCTGCCATGCTGGGTGCTGTGTTCTCCAGCTGTTTTCATGTTTCTTTGTTTTTCTTAGATCACGTCTGATCATACAAGATTTCTGACTCGAAGGACTAGATTCTGGATTGGCTGCAGGACAGAATCGTGTGTATGTTTGTTCTGTGCTGAGATTGTCGGAGAACACACACAGTACAATCAGAACTGTCATGTGTGGGGTCTCTAACAGATGTCTTCATATTTAGAAAATCCTTGTGTGTGTACCAGCCTTTAAAGGAGCAATGGTGGCTGGGGACCATGGCTGGAACTGTACCAACAGATCAGACACATGATGTGTCGGCTGATTTGACTGGCTGGCGCCTCAGCAACAGACTCACCACACTGTCAGTAAATAAGATGAGAGAACACTGATGTCTGAAACGTCTGACAGACAGAGACACAATCCAATCAGGTAAAATCTCTTTTAAACCACATTAAAACCCTCCTGAGTCCTGGTTTGTGTTTTCATTAACTCCTCAGTTGTTTACAAGACGAACACTGTTGCTACAATCAGAGTGAAAATGGCCTTTTAATGAACGTACGCTCTGAGCTTGTGACTGATGAGAAGAGGAAGTCTCTGCAGAGTTTGAACAGCTCGTATGGAAGCAGCTGGAGTCAGGGTTCACCTCTGGACCTCCCCGGATAAAAATACCCCCCCACACACACACACACACATACAAAGATAAGCTTTTCTTTAGGTTGGCATCCCATCTCAGAGTGGAAGCCTCCACAGTAATTGATCCCCTGGAGGAGGAGCAGCTCCTCCCTGCTGCTCCGCTCCAGCTCATCTTTGATCTGATCGAGGCTGCTGAATATTTTAGAGCCTAAAACACGGACCTCTGACCAGAGCCGGAGCCAAAGTTTTAAGACAACATAAACACATTATAAACACACAAAAGTACCTACGTAGAGGACTCTGACCCGCTGCATCAAATCCTCGTCCACATCCTTCTCCGGCTTGGCCCAGCTCACCTGGATGGAGTGACCCCACAGCTGGAAGGTTCCTGAGGAGAAAAGAGGTTTATTGAAACATGTCAACATAAAGAGAGACAGAGAGGTGTAGACCTGTTTCTGTCAGTCCAGTTCTTATGTCCTGGTGTATACCTCTGCCTTTTTATGGTTTCCTGACAGCTATGTTTCCATGGAGACCATTTCTGATAAGGCTTTGGCCAACCAACCAAAGCCTGGAACCACATTCCGCATCCCATCAGGACCATAACATCAGCAGGACTGTTTAAAACCAGTCCCACCCACCATGTGGTGGACAGTTGTGCTGTGACCACTGCCGTGGCCCCACAGCCTCCTCCAACCGCTGCTTTCTCCCTCTGGAAGATCACGTGATCGTTCTATCTTTGAAGATGTGTTGTGTGTCCTTGTTTCTGCAGCAGGAACCTGCAGAATAGTCAGGCCTCATTGCTTTTAACCCTTTCCTGCATTAGATAAATAAATAAACAAACAAACAGTAGATGGATCAGCTGAAGGTCCAGGTGAATCTCTCAGGCCCTGGTTCAGGTCTTTGCTGGATTCGTTCCTATTTCTTCAGGACATTACTTTCAGATCCTGATCATCTGCTGTAGACAGTTTTTTCTTCTCCTCCTGAACACCTGAGGGTTTTTTATTCTGCTGCTCTCTACTATGAACTTTTTAACCTGCTACCTTCAAGATGTTAGATTACTTTGCTCTGATTTTATTTTTTATTTACTTTCTTTAATCCTCATACTTATTTTTACGTTCCTTGTTTGGATGTTTTTCTCAGTCTAATGTCATGTTTAGGTTGGGTTTTTCCACATGATAGCCCTTCTGTAAAGGAAAGGCACAGCAACACTTTTTAGGAGGGGTGCAGCTCTTTGAGGTGCTCTATGTATAAAAAGTGTTATATAAATAAAGATTAATTGATTGCTATGCAGCTGCTGGCGCGTGACGCGGCTCGTAAAGCGACACTCGGCTGTAACGTGATGCTCTGGGTAAAAACTGTTTCTCACAGGGGTTAAAGCATTTTAAAGGATTAAAGGATTTTTGGTACTTAGGGCAACTTGGCCACAAACACAGATAATAAAGAAACCTGGAGTTTTTCCACCATGGATTCTCAACCTTAACAAAAAACATTATTATAAAGGAAACTATTTCCCTTTTAAATGACAGGCCACTCTGTTTTATTACAACCCAAATCTGCCATATTGGCTCCTGACAGACTACAGACGATCTAAAACATAATGTCATAAATAAGGTCTGAAGGTGGCTGTAGGACTCCATCTGTATGCAATAATCTTAAACAGAACCTGGTCTGATGTGGTCTAGATGCCAAAATATATGAAAATAAGTTAATAAAATTGGCCTTATAAGAATTTTCATTGATAAAATAAAAGTTTCGAGAATCAGAAGTTGTGCTAATAAATCTAAAAGCTTCATCTTCAACAACGTCAGGCTGATGTCTCTGATCATTTCTTCCATCCACGATCAGGCCTACCGTTTCTCTACTATCCCTACCATTACAGACCCCCACACCCACCCACCCTTCGTCTGGAAAATAAACAGCCTGGTATTTAGTAGAGCCCAAGCTGGATTTTTTTAGGCTGATGCCGATTCCGATATTTAATAGAAAAATGTTTCGATATCCGATTAATTGGCCAATTAATTAAAAAAAAAATTGTACAAATGAAACAACTTCTTAAATTTATAATTTGCATTGTGATTTTTTTCTATAGAGCATTAATGTAGCTACCGGATAAATTTATCTTTGATTTAAACCACAGGTGTTATATATATACGCTATATATAAGCAATATAATGAGTGAAGTTACTGGCTAAACATTATTTATGCAGCCCTCTGTCGCCTTTCTGCTTCACATTTCTCCTCCTTAAATGTGTCTCAACACGCAGCTGATGGAGTGATGAACGTGTCTGTACTCTAATAATTTGTACGTTTACATTATTTCTGCAGTTATTTACAGGCTTTTAAGCTGTTAGCTAACGCTATGCTAGGCTGGGATAACCACAGCGATGTCATTGCTAACGTAAACAGACAGGAACTAACTTAAGCTAGGTTAGCGTAACTTTAGCAATGCAACTTAAATGATAAGCATGACGGATGCAGCAAAGCACTGGTCACCATGTATAAACTAAAACTGGAGACATCTTGAGTCATTCTTAACTTCACGTCGTTGCCCACCTCTGTAGTGCTGCCTGGCTGTAGCTACTGCTGTAGTTACTGACAGCGGTGAGGACGGAGGATTGAATGAAGTCAGAGCTTCATCTGGTGGACAAACGGAGCAATGACATCATTCTGTACAACGCTGACACTTAACATTTATTGCTTTATGAGAAATTAAGAATACATCAGCGTTTAATCTGAAAAAATCTGGCTGATGTTTATTTTGAAAAGGGTTATAATCAGTCGGGCTCTGCTTTTTATCTAATTCTCATCATTTAATCTCAAGCAGTCATTTAATCTCAATTAAACAACTGCATGTCATTTGTCTGCATTGTTAGACACAAAGTGTTGGACACAAGTACATGAGAATATCAGGTTTTTAAAGCTACACCCACTCCCAGTTTAAGTGTTTGTGAGGCTGCTGACTTCGGACGGTTTCTCTAGGCTTCACAAGGCTCCATCATGACAACAAAACAGATATACTGTAGTCTACGTCTGGGTCTAGGCTGCAGTTGGATCTTTAAACCAAAGTGTTTCAAGATATACGGCCCAGTGCTGGTACACTGTCAGCCCTGTTCTCAGCCTTGGGGGGCTGCAGGCAATCACGGCTACAGGAATGAGCATGATGGATGGCAATGTGCCTTCAAAATGAGTCAGAAGAAGAGTTTTAAGGTTAGATGGGCTGGACTGAAAATGAGTTAAAAAGCAGAAAAATCTTTAGAAAGTTGGACGACCACTGTAAAGGCGTCCCCCCAGTGAACAGCTCTGTGGTTACATCATCTGTCCCTCTAAGCCACCTCAGCAGGAAGGGACATCCTTCATTTCTCATCAGCATTATTTATTCTTGCAGCCTGGACGACAGGACTCACCCCGACTCAGCTGGACTGAGAGTGAGCCGCCAGCCGCCTGCAGAGAAGTAAAAACTGAATTCCCTGTGTTTCTTTTTAAGCATCTGTTGAGGCCGCTATCTGTTGAAACATATTTTGATTAAAATAAAAAGCAGCTAACAGAATGAATGCTGATGTTTCCTCCCAGATTTTAGATGGAAGTAAGATTTATTTAGCAAAGAGAAAACAGTCTGTAGGGTGTCTGATGGTGGCTCTACCTGCTCACTGTACTGAGCCCATACACTTATAGTCACAAACAGCATCCCTCTGATGTGGCCTCCTTATCAATTCTTTTACAAAGCAGAGCTCCTGGAGGAGCAGCAGCCCCACATTCAGCTTTAATCTCCCTCTGATCTGCTGCTTAAATGCTCCTTTAAGACACCTGTCAATCAGCAGCTGTGATATGAAACCTAAACACCCTCAGATTGAGTTACTGCAGCACTCTGCTGCCCTCTGCTGGACACACACACGACTGCCCTGGAGTCACTTATTGATGCACATCCAAGGAGGCGGGCTGGTGTGGGTCGGTCCACATGCTTATCTTAATGCATCACGCACCATCTGAACACATGATGAGTCACAGGGTGAGGTGAGGCGTGCGCCAAGTTCCCTGTGTGTCTGCCTCAGGTTCTGCCATGGACTGGGTGGGTGGAGGCCTAATGAAGGAGGTCCTGGTCGGGGTGTGGGCCGCCTCAGATAACAATCCATTATTGATTCAAAAAAAAATTTGGACACGCGTATTGGTGTCCGAACCAGACTGGGACAGAGAACAACAAACATCCCACCCTGGTGGAGGAAATGCTCTCCTTTGTACATGGGAATTTCATTCAGATGTAAAACCCTGCAGCCAGTAAGCCTTTCTACACGAATTCTCTGGTGTACCGCCTCACCTGTTCTCTCATCATCTCATTCATCTAGCCGACACCTTGTAAATGCAGCAATCTTTACTTCTGCTCACATTAAGCCCAAACCGTCCTTTATATCCAACCCACGCTCCGCCAGAGGCACATCAGCCAAGGACTCGTTATTCCCACCTTTCCTGAGCTCAGGGAGGCACGACACCATGATAAAAAGCCAATTAAAGGCAGAGAAACGGTGGACCTTCCCTGGTTTGCACTAATCCACAATCACACACTGTGTGGTGTGTTGGTTTGAAATTGCGACCGGCCTGGATTCACTCCTTTACTCCTCAACGAAGAACAGACACAAATCTTTATCTATTAACCCCACTAATCTAAGAATTTATTTATTTAGAAAATCAAAGCGAGAGTTGAATGAATTTTGACCTCTGCAGGCCCCCGTCTGTGACGACACATGAACAGATGGACATCAGGTCTTCTCCAGTGGTCCAGCAGAGTCTTCTGCAGGTTTTAGAGGTTTCCCTGCTACAACCATAGACTGTATATAAAAGATCTACGGAGCCTCCATGACGTCACCTGAATGTTTCTGAAGAGCAAAAGTGAAGCTCGTTTGGCGTTCCCACCGTCGCCATCTTGGTAGCATCACATGGGTCGTTAATCCCGGAAAATCCAAAAATGGGCAAAGAGGTGGAGCTGAGAGGGGGGCTGTGAAGGTGGGGGTGGATGACTGACACCCATCAAACTCCGAGCTGCCTATAGCTAAGAGCTAAACCTGACCAACAGTAGCTAACCAGCTAACAGAGGTAGGTGGGCTAAAGCTAAGGCGCACTGTTAGCCGGCTAAAAACTGCGTTTGTGCTGCACTCTCCTTTTCCACGGATATTGGATGCCTGTCAATCAAAAGGACACGCCCCTAATTAATTTATATATAAGCCCTATAACATCGAAACAGGTGAGTTAGAAAAAAAATTCACCCTCCTCACAGTTTTAATGAAGGTAAACTTGATCTATTTATCCTAAAATGGATTTTTGTACCAGGCTTTAAACATGTTTATTTCTGCTGTGAAGTTGGTCTTTTTAACATGGGAGT
>JBAFTC010000006.1:2137292-2148036 GCA_037177435.1 Melanotaenia nigrans | reverse complement strand
ATGAAACTGTGAGGCTCTTTTTATACAGTTTTTCTCAGTTGCTTTGGTACATTTCTCAAATCACCCTCTACATTTTTAAAACAGCAAGTGTATTTTTCCAAACAACACCGTTCAGAAAAAGGTAGTAGACGTGTGAACATAAGACAATCTACTGGGGAAACTGTACATGCAGTGCTGTGAGAAATACCTGGTTGATGTCACACATTCCCTTTACTGGAGAAATTGAAGATTCACGTGGGGAGAAATTTACCATTTCAGGAAAGATTCTGAAGAAAATTTATAGAAATATACTTTACAAATTATGACAAGTTGTTCAATCATTTTCATGTAAAGACTTTTTAAACGAACTAATGTCTAAATGTTGTGGGGGGAGATAATATTCAACCGAGACCCATTAATATACATTTTGACATTCAACATTGCATACAGAGTTGATTACGAAGGAAACAGCAGAGAATTGTCCATAATCATTTGTGTGAATGTACCAAACAATTAGCAGCTTGTTTAAAGGAAAGAGAAACTGCTTTTCTGTGTGCACAAGTGTTACGACCCAGTACAGGACGTAACAAAAGAATGAGAATTGTGGACAGATGTGAAACCGGGAGATAACAGAATTTATTGATACAAGTGGAAATAAAGATAAATACACGGACAAATGGTGGTAAATCAAGTGCTGGGGTTAGTGAAGCTGCTTAAATCAAGAAATCAATACAAGAACTATTTTCTAAACACAAAACAAGTCAGTAAAAAACAAAGCGGATAATAAGAAAAAAGGGTGAACAAAAACTGACCAAGTAATCTTTATAGTAACAAAAGGTGAAGCAGCTCCAATACCTAAACTTTAACCAAAAGAATTATTATAAACCACTACAAACCTAAACTAGCCCAACACATTCTAACCAACGCTCTCAGACCAAGGGCAGACTGTCTGTGCAAACAGTTTCCAAAGTATACACAGCTGCAGATGCTTTTTATTTCCACATCAGGTGACTGTAGGGATGATGATTGGCCTGGCAACTATCCAAGCAGCTTGATGAAGGCAGAGGTGTGGTGTATGGAGCCAATCCTCAGTAGGCAGGAAGTAAGGTGTGTAGAGCATGACCAATCTCAGATGGGTGACGACACACAGGCATTTCCATGCAGAATGAGAGGGTAATAAGTGAAATGACAGACAGCTGTAACAAACCCAGTGACTAATTTTTTTTTCTAGACTGTTATTACTACAATTATTATGGATTCTGCAGCAGTTGGATAATCCGTTGCCAGGCAACATAATATTGTAGTGGCATCCAGGTTTTATGCAAAGGGAATTATTCAAGTCTCTGATGTATCTAAATTTGCCTGTCTGAACTTTATTTTATTTGAGTGTTTAGTTAACTTGTCTTTATCTGGGGAAGACCCGGGTGAAGGAGGCGGTACTCGGTCGAGGCTGCTGCAGTGGCTAGACATACAACACCGCGCCCAGTCTTTTTATTTATATATTTTTATTTAACTGTTGCAGTGTGCCTTCTTTACAGTCTGAAGCTCATTAAACATTTGGTCTGGTGTTTGTGTGAGTATTTTTACTTTTTTTTAAAAAAAAACATGACACATAGTTCAGCCTTTCTAAACCCTGACAGCCAGTGTTGCTCTGGCTTTTTTTTTTTTTTACTGGTATTTTAGTAAAGCCCAGGTAAAACAGCAGTCTGGTGAGTGAATAAATCAGTCTTTCACCAATAATGTTCATGTTTGAGAAACGTGACTCTTTGGTGCCCACTGGGGACCAATTTCCCAGGATTCAAACCCCCTTTTTCCAGTATGCTCACACTGGCTGGTTCCAACATTGGTTCAGGAGCCAGCAGCATGCCAGTCAGGGTGAAAGGTCTATGGGGACTTAAACTTTTACTTTGATGTGTCAATTTTTCTATTTCTTTGCTTCTGAAGTTCTGGCAAAAGACACAACCACCATTAGCACCGCTCTCTGAACTAGCTAGCGCTAGCTCTTTGACCAGAGTGACAGCTGGGACAGCCAATCACATGATTACAAGAACGGAGCTTATCAGAACTATATAAATTATACGTACAACTTAGGATACTACAGTCATGATTGTACAACTTTTTTATGTGTTTATATGTACATGTATGTATTTTCTGAGGATTTGCCCCTGTGAACAAATCACATGGAGTAGAAATAAATTCATGAATGAAACCTAAATGTAAACAGTGGCACAGGAAGCACCGTCTTTATTGTAATTAAATGACATAATGAGGAGATATTGTCCTATTAACAAGAACAAGGCCCTCTCTAAGCTGCGACTTCACAGATTCAAATAATTGTTGGTGGTTTTGTTCCATGCAAAGAACTCCCAGTTCTGTTTATTTTTCACCTGATACAGACACACCTTCTGTATTATTTTACATATTCTGACATAAGACTGGTGATTGTCACTTGAGAGGAAAGACGAAGACGAGATAACACAAAGAAGATCCTTCTGATCTCCCAGGTAGGTTTTTCTCTACACATATACATGATTATTAAGCATTAGTGATACATTTTTCTACTTCTTTTTAAACTTATGAAAATCATTTCTGTGTGTGCAGCCCTCACTACCCTCACCATATATAGAAGGGTCTTTTAGAAAATGTTTTATTTATTTAAAACAAGCAGTGGAGGCCGTCTGAGTTGTTTTGATATCTTTGGGTTTTGGTTAAAGCTTGATGTGAAGAAGTAGGAGAGAGTTTGATTCCTCAGTTTCAGCTGCAAGTGTTAAATAGTGTAATAAAAACTAACAAGAATGAAAAAAACGCGTTATAAATATATAATTAGACAGAATTAAATGCACTATGTTGTAAAGAATCTGTTTAGAATCAACGTGCATGTGAACTGTTAGGTTTTATTTCTTTTATTAAATGTTTTCAAGCCTCTAAATGTTGTTTATTTGTTCATCAGTGAGATTTTTGACCAGCATCTTTGGATCCTGCTGCTCTCTTCATCAAACCCTCTGGCTCTTGTAAGTTTGTTTTATGGTTAGAAAATTAACATTTTGGTGACATAACAGATGGGTTTTCATTAAACAGGTTTTTATGAAAAAAAAGGATGTTTTATTCATGTTTTCTTATCACTGTATGATGAGTAGCAGATTTCAGCTGTTTACTTTGTGTTTTGCATCTTTGTCTTATCCCTTTGGGATGATGGGGGAACATGTTTGCAATAAGCAGGACTCTGACATTTCTGGCTGAAGTTGATCATGACATTAGTCAAAAAATTAGCCAATAAATATATATCAAATTTTTAATCAGATTAATCATAGCTTACAAAGTAATTAATCATGATTAATCACTCATGACTATGACTGAAATCTGCCCATTTTCACTATATCAACAGAACAAGCCAACGCTTAAAATTTTTAGTATTTAGTTAGCTTCACTTGGTATATTTTACCTCAAAAGCTGTGTTCCATTTAAGGGTCTGCACACTTTGGAGTGTGCAGACTACGTAGGCTACAGAGTGTCCTATACAGTCTGCACAAAATTCGTAGTCAGCTTACTGTTCGTGAAATGGAACAACCCACCTAGCCAATGAGAATTTTCCATAACAGTGACGTACGATGTTGAATCTTCACTTCTAAGTATGTTAACCTGATTTGGGACACAGCTTATATGTTTTTCTGCATTATCATGTTCTAGATCATGATGCAGATTCATACAGCATCATCTCACTAACCATCTTCAGATGTGATGACTGAATTTGAACAGTTAATATTGATGAAGAAACTCTGATAAAACTGATTATCTAAAGCCTAAAAAGTGAAATATTGAACTAATTATTAGAACTAAAGTAATTATTGAATGTAACAAAGTGTAGAAAATCCCAAGTGAAGGTCAGTCAACATTAAATATTTGTATGCACTTGCTCTTTCAATACAGTGAAAACAGACATATTTCAGGCATAGTTAAGCACTATGTCTGCACTCTCTATTCGCGGCCATTTTAGTCAATGGTTTTATACCAGTCAGCACACATCTGAAGTGTCACAGAAGCGCATTGTCGCAGCACTCTGCTAAATTTACATCCCACTCCTTGGTCTACAACAGTGTCTGTTCGGATCAAAGAACTGAACTCTGTTGTTCTCATGACTCCAAATGGACCGGACTATCTGCGGATGTGGACCAGAGTTCGTTTTAAGTAGACCAAACAGCATTGGTGTGAACCCTATGTGTTTGGTTCTGTGAGAGGAAATGTAAAAATGAACATCATCAACATATGGCATGACTTCAAAATTTGCAGCATCTGAAGAACATAGATGGTAATGTAGTTCACAGATATGGTTATAACTTTTGTTTTTATGCACAGGTCATGTCCATCAAGTCTACCACCTCCAATGTCCTTCCAAACTCCACCTCTTTCTACAACTCACCTTTCATCTCCATATACTTATTCTGCCAGCTATCAGAAGCCAGCAATGTCATCTACACATTGTACTCTTGCATCAACATCTTTCTCCTCCTACCGCTCTTCATCCTCATCCTCTACATGGGCTTACAACAGTGGAATCATCAGCGCTCTACGCCCACGGGAACATCAATGAGCCACTCTGACTTCTTCACCTACCAGATGATGATTGTTGAGATTTCAGGAGTTTTGGGGTCAGCCAGCTATACTATAGGCATCTACGCTAATAATGAGGTAGTGCTCATGTGGGGGGTGGGGCTATCCTCCATTATTCTACCTGGTCAGACTCTGTTTCACCTCCTGACCTGTGTGGAGCGCTACGTGGCTGTTGTTCATCCCATAACCTACATGCACCTTCGAGAAAGCTTTGGGGTCAGAATTAGAAACGTCAGTACCCTCTGTGTTTGGCTGCTATGCTTTGGATGGGTGGGTGCATCGGCATGGTACTCAAATCAATTTCCCATCACTCCATCTTTCTCAATCTTGGCCTTCTGTGTATTGGTTATGTTTTACTGCTGTGTGTCAGTTCTTTATCTTCTTATTCGATCGGGGCCGGGGGAGGTGGTTGGCAGGAAAGAGCGAGCTGATCAGTCCAAGCAGAGGGCTTTCCAAATGATGGCAGCCATAACAGGGACTCTGCTGTTGCGGTGCGTTGGGGTTCTGTTCTGGTTTGGTTTTGAAAATATGGGGTATCTTGGTCAAAATCTCTGTGTGTTGGTGGATTCTGGTATCTGGCTGATGGTGCCCAGCAGTCTTGTTCTTCCTGTGCTGTATCTGCACAGAGCTGGAAAACTGTCATGCTGTAGGCAAACCATTAAATGTAGATAAGAATATTTATATGAACCAGCCAGAATCAGGTTATAATGAAAGCTTTTGTTTTTAGAATCTTGTTACATTTGCTACAAAATCTTTCCAGTCTGGACTCACATTTGTAGTGACAGAAAAAGGCTTAAATCTATATGTACTTTCATGAGTATGTGCGTCTTGAACTAGCTTTAGTGTGAAATGTAGGTGAATTCTTCACTATGTGCATCTCCAGCTGTAGTTTAAAGCATTGTTTATGGTAAAAGACCAACTAAGGCACAATTTTATGAGGGATGGGCATCTCAGGCAGGTCACGCTTCTGGTTTGAATCTAACCAGGCTTTTTTTATTTATTTATTTATTTATTTTTTTTATTTTTATTTTTTTTTATGAGTCATGGCCTTGCATAGCTTTGGAGTGCTGCAGGGCTCATTACTAGGACCCCTTTTCTTTGCAATGTACATTATACACTTCGACCCATTGATCTATTTAAATAGTTTTTCATTTCACTGAAATGCGTAACTGTTCATGAAATAAAAATTTAGTAAAGGGCAGGTGGTCTCTAATGTTAATTTCTTTTTTCTATATTTTTATTGTTATGCTAATAATTTACATTTTATGTAGTGTACGTATGTAAAGTTATATTTTGGTTATGACGACATACAGTTTTATTAGAGGTGTAACAGCTACTCTGTTCATATTTAAAACATTTAGGCTGTGGCAATTTCACAGAAAACTTTAAGGAACTTTAATTCTCCTGTATTTGTCATAATTTTTGTTCATTGAGTGTATTTAGATTTTATTTGTTTAGTTCACACAGATTCAGATATAAAACTTGAAATGTAGAAATGCTTTGCATTGTCATTTGAAAGAATGTCTAATAAAGGGAAAATGCTACTGGGATATCAGGGTATTTTCTTCTTTTTAACCCTTTCAACACCAAAGTTTCCATGTAGAGCATTGCTGTGGCGTCCACCCCTCTTTGGCATTTTTCCTATTTGTGCACCATATTTGCGGTTTGGGATTGAAATCAATATAATTTGGGATTTTGTGAAATGGTCCAGGGTGAATTAAAATTAAAATCTAATGAAACAAAATTGAGCATTTGATTTATAAATTATTAAAAAAAACAGTGCCACATTTCTTTTTCTTGTATTTTCCCACATACAATATTTTATTATGCAGACATGAGTGATGCTGTTCTTTATTTTACTCTATTTTATTTATATACAATTCATGCTACCCAAAGTGCTTTACAAAATAAAATAAATATTTGACAATTGTGCAATAGAATAATTACAAGGCTTAAAATAATAAAATACAACAAGACAAAATTTAAACACTTCTACAAATTAAAATAAATGTTTTGGTCAACTTGCTAAAAAAAAACATTCTATAAAATTTTTGTCAAGAGAGATTAAACATCAAGTTTAAGTATTTTAAAGTTTTTTTTTTTTTTTTTAATCTTTTAAAACTTGGGTAGAAAACAAATTGAAATAAACAGAAAATGTCCAGTTTTTTGGTCTGAATAACAAATAAATGACCCTGAGAAACATCTGCCATCATGCAGAGTTTAAAAAATATACACTCTGCAAAAACGTTCATGATTTATTATGTTATTTGCATATACTTTTCAGCTATTAAGAAACACATCATTACATTCTGTTTTGCATATGTTTTGCCTCTGACCACATCTATGCATAAGAATGTCACATAAACAGTTTGTTTTGTTATTTCTGGAACATTTTGTAGACAAGATCTGCTATGACCCTGGCTGAGCTAAGGAAAGAGGACGCAACATAAAATAAAGATGCCCAGATGTAAGATGTGGTCATTTGAGAATTCATTGTCCAATGTGCAAACAGTAGGGATAGATGGGTGGTGCTGAAACAAATACAACACAACAGATTACATAAATGCAAAACGAGAGCCAGTTCAACTAATTAAGGTTCAAATATAAAAACAAATAGCTAACGGACTGCACTAAATCCAAAACAAACAAAACACACCAGAAGCAAGACTGATAAAATTAAACTACCTTCAAAGCAGACAAATCTAACTGGCCCAAATATTGAAACATTTAACAGTAACAATAATTACACAAAAATTAAAGTACATAGTCTTAAAGGCTCAACACTAGTCCTAAGTGGTCGGACACAAATGGCAAACATCCAGAGTCTCTACAACAATCGGCAGGCTGTCGGACCAAGAACACAGCAGCTCCTGACTGAAGGGCTGCCACGTCCTTTTATCCTTGGAGGCAGGCCTTAGCAGCAGCGATTGCTCTGGAGGGCAGCGAACCAGAGAGCAGGTGAGAAAGGTGTGACGGAGTGCAGCCAATCCCAGCCAGGCGATGACACATGGTGATTTGCATACAAAATGGGTTAATTAGTTGTACATGTGACAGTAGTAAGAAGATCTTTTATGTTACCATTTTTACCAGTTTAACTAGTTTAGAGCTACAGAATGAAGTCCTAAACATTTCTATAAATTACTATTTAATATATTTAAAGTTTGACTTCTGAATGATGAATGGTGAATGCGTGAACAGCTCTGGTACTTAAGGGCTATAGTCTTGCAGGTTTTAGATGGTTTCCTGCTCCAACACACCTGATCCAAATCAAATGACCGATCTCCAGCTTGTTAGGTTTCACCCAGTTATGTTGACCCATTAATCGGATTTAAGTGCGCTGCACTGGAAAAAATCCAAAACCTGCAGGACAGCAGTCCTCTAGGACAGACTTTGGACACCCCTGAACTAAACCAAAGATGAACAGAAATAAATGCCACAATATAGAGAACATTAATGACTATTAGCATTAAGTAATAGGCAAATGGCATCTGTAGAACATGGTTTATCCAAAGTAACCATATAAAGTGGCCAACTACTAATGGTTTTGAAGAAAGATGTAAAAAATCAGTAACTAAATTGGCTTTTTACTGTAATTCCTTTACAAATGTTTATTAAGAAAATATAACCTAATATATAATAATATATAAGATAACAGGTCATTTATTCAAACTGATTATGGTACAAAACGTTATAAATTATCATTAGTCATTCAAATCCAGTCCATCCTAACTGAATCTCAAACAATAGTCTTATATAAACCAATCATCCATGTCAATATGGCAACAGGAGAAGAGAACAACAACGTCCATCCAACAAGTTGATGTGTTGAAAGCAGAAAATATGAAAAAGTGAAGGATATGAGTAATTTTGACTTGGATCTAATTGAGACTGCCAGACAGCGTCACCACAGCTGTATCTCATTTAAGAATGTTTCTGGTCCGCTTCATTTGGGGACATGTAAGTGCACAAAGAAACTCTGATTCAGATCAAAGAACTGAACTCTGCAGGTTTTGTTCTGCTTCAAGTGAATCAAATACAGGAAGTGGACTACAAAGCAAAGGGCATTGTGGGTAAACGCAATCCACATCGGAAGAGTACATAGAACATGTCTGGTAGAAATGCTTAGCAGTCGGATGTGGAAAAACTTGGTAAAAGTTCTGATAGAAATTTAATCGACCCAAGGCCGCTAGGATTTGATGCTGCTCCATGTTTTACTCTGATGGAAACAGAAGTTGTCCTGCGCTACCAAGTAGATGATCCAGTTTTCTTCTACGTTGTTTGTCTCGTCTTCTTCAGTAATTTATAACGCAGCGCTGCCTCCGGCGAGATGGGGAATATGTTATTTAAAAGGTTCGGTTTGTTTGCAGTGTGAAAGCAAACGCGGACCAGAACAATGTTGCAACCCAAAACTTACAGAGTTTAGCAGATTATCCTGATGTGAGATCGTTGGGGTAGGGTTAGTTCTTATTAATGATGGCAGTTCCTCACTTCCTATCTAACCTGGTCCATCGCTCACCCTAATTCAATGTTTCCAGCATGGCAGTTTACCAGCCCGCTGCAGAAACAGCAGAGGCAACACCAAACTGCTGGGCAGCGTGAACCAGACGGCACATGCTGTTGAAATACAACCATTAGTCTCATTGAGCACCGAGGTCTCCATAGCATCACAAATCACCATTCCACTCAAGCACAACCACAGCACTGCCATTATGATCAGGATAGTCTTGAAAGCCCTCTGTTTTGACTGGTCAACCCCTTCCTTGGTTCTGTCTCCTGGTCCAGGACGTTTCAGAGTCCAGAGAACAGAAATGCAACAACAGGTCACGACAATCAAGACCAAAGCAGCGAGGTAGAAGTACAGAATCATGAAGACTAATTCAAGGTTTAAACAAGATACAATTCCAAATGCAGCACAGAGCAGCCAAACACAACCCACACTGATGTTTCTGATCCTGACCCCGTTTGAGTTCTTCAGATGCAGGTAGGTGACCGGGTGGACAACAGCCAGGTAGAGCTCCACACAGGACAACATGTGGAACTGTATTTTAACACACCATATGGTAGAAAACAGCTGAATGCTAAATTTCATCATTTCTAGGTGATCAGTATGTACACCGATACAGTAGCAGGCACATGTCAGCGTTGCCATCATCTCCATGGTAACCATGTGGTAGGTGAAGACGTCAGCATGGCTCATTGTTGTTGTTGTGGGGGTTGAATGCTGCTTCTTCCACTGCTGGAAGCCCAAGAAGAGGATGAAGGTGAACAAAGGGCAGAGGAGGAGGATGTTGGTGATTGTGAAGGCTTTGAGGATGGAGATGCTTTCTGGAAGCTGGAGGCATGCCAGGGCTGGATCGGAAGAGTTGAAGAAGTAGTCAGGCATAACAGAAGAGTTCTCCAACATCTTCTTATGAATGAACATCTAAAGATGCACAGGACAACAAACAGGAGAACAAAGAGTAACAAGTAAAAGAATCCGTGGGAAACACTTTCATTACTATATTCTACTTAAAGTTAAGTGAAGCTGGGTGAGAATTAGGACCTTTAGTCCATGTTCTTGGCCAGATAATGGTAGACTTCTGGCTCTGGGATAAGCATGAGCTAATCTCATTGTTTTCTTTGTTAAACTAAAAGATTAAATCCTTCATTTTTCATAAACTCAGTGAAACATCATAGAAAAGAGATGGCCAAATAAGGAGCTTCCTTTATTAAGTCTTTTAGCAAAGGAGACACCAAGCCATCCTTTATGAAACAGGAAATTATTCATTGTATTTGTAGACTCGTATCGTCTTTCAAAACTTTCAAAACAATGGTCAACTTTGTTTATGTTCAGTTCAGAGTCTTTGTTACAATATTCTGCCTCCTTTCTTTCATTTCTTAATTACAGACCTTGATCAACATGTGATATTTTATATACAAGTCCTACAATTTATACTCTCCTGGTGAGGTTGTAATTATATACACAACTCACAAAAAGTTAGGTGCATTCAACTTTCAGGTGAAATCTACAAAATACATACAGTATATATTAAGCATTTACAGAGTTTGGACACACATTGCAATTTAATTTCTCACAGACACACACACACACACACACACACACACACACAACACAACACAGTTATTACGTTTTTAGAAATATTTATCAGCTAATTCA
>JBAFTC010000006.1:2036746-2047449 GCA_037177435.1 Melanotaenia nigrans | reverse complement strand
CAATTGGAAAGGTTGTCAATATCCAATATTTTATACATATTTTAATAAAGTAGCAGTAAATGTAACAAGATCTTAGATTAAGTCTTCTTTTGTAGATCAAAATGTCACATCACAGATCATAAAATTTGAACTTTAAATTATTAAGTTACCAGCAAACACCCACCTCCACAGCAGTGTTTGTATCGTCCGGCTCCAGCGTCCTGAAACTGACAGACTGCTGTTCAGTGGTGTCTGATCCACGTATATAATGATGTTTAATGTGGGTTTCAGGGTGACAAACGATGTAAATGTGTCAGGATGACAGACAGTGAAGGTGATTTGCATGCTTACATGAGGAGTTGTGCAATAATCAGAACAGGCAAATGTTCATTTTTACATAGAGGAGAGGTCAGGGAGCAACAACTGTGTGTACTTTGTCACTTTGTTCTGACAAGGACTGTAAATGACCTTGCTAACGTTTACTTTATTGTGAAATTGGTCCATGAAGTGTACTTTTACAGCTTTAATACAGCTAAAGCTTTTATGTTGAAAGGTTCAGAACCGGGTGGTGTCGGTCGCAACTGCTGCAAAACATGTACAGCAGCAACGGGAAGTCCCATGTGCTAAATAAGATGTCCCACACGGACAAAAAATGGGAAAACGCTAATGTTAAGGTGTAAAACAAGCTGCCTACGGTCCTTTAGCACCTGGTTGATGAGGGAACAAGGTTAGTAGAAGTGTGTTTTGTAAATGTCATTTTGTTATGTTTTACATAGTTTAAAAACTTACTGCTAAGTCTGTAGTTACGTTTTTACCCAGTAGAGGGTGCTCATGTCCTTTGATGTAGGTTATGCTTAGTCAGCAATGTAGTTTTACCAGTTTCAATGTTAATGTAGCATAATGATAAATATAGTTGCAACATGTTGGCTGTATTTCCTTTGTATAAAATGTAAAAGAGTAAAAAAACATGTTAAAATGTTTGATAAGTACACAGAACAGAGAGACATAGCAATAGCACTCCGAATAGAGATTAAGAGTTATTAATTGTATTTTGTTTATCGTGTAGCTCTTACGGTGTGTTTACATCCACGGCTGTTCAATAAAAAATTGTGAACCATCAGTTTGAGAGACCATCTTATCAATGGGGAATGCTACAAACACATTTAAAATAGTCTTAAAAACAAAACTGGCGAATCAACAGACAACAAAGGCTCTGGATTACCTTTTGGTTTAGCTGGTGCAGAACCTTGGTTAATGATTGAATTTATTTCACAAACAAATGTTCTGTGGTGGCCGAGAAGGAAGTTTGGTCATCCCTGCTTAGACTGCTGCCTCTACAACTCAACCCCAACGTAGCAGCAGAAAGATGGATGGATGGATGGACGGACGGACGGACGGACGGACGGACGGACGGACGGACAGATGTACTCAAGAATCTGTAAAGACTACACAAATTAAAACAACTGAAAGTAATTTATTACTTTGTTTGGATGGATAACATAATCATACAGAGTTGCATTTTTGGACTCACACTCTAATAATTCTAATAATTTTAGTACTTTCTAAGACTATTTTGCTTCCTGTTTATTTTAGAGATATAGACTACATCACATACTGATAACAGTAAATAGATGACACGTCACAGTGACTCGGTGGGTCTTCCTGAAACTGCTTCATACTCACCCAGCACATTAATAAGTAACAGTCCTTTAGAATAACATAACCTTTGTTTTGAAAATCGAATATATTTCAAAACCCTTTGAATGGTCAAGCAAAGCATTGTGTCAGTGCATGTGACAAATCAGATAATCAGATAGCAGAAAAACAGCTTTTACCCTCTCTTATAACAGCATGGCAGTTTTCCAACCTTGTGCAGATACAGCAAAGGTAAGACAAAGCTGTTGGGCATAGTAAAACATACTGCAGACCTACGCACCATGCAGCCTACAATGTTACCTAAAAGGTTGAACTCACTTATAATATTAGCAAAAAGTGACCCCAAAATCCAGAAGCAGAGCACCCCAGTTATGGCCATAACAGTAAAGAAGGCCCGTTGCTTTGTGTGATCAAGCTGCTTCTTGTCCCCACTTTTTGTCCCTGGTCTTGGGCGAAAGAGTGCACAGAGAACGGAGAAGCTGCAAAAAGACACAACAACAAAGGAGGACAACATGAGGCAGAAGAAAGGGACAATGGGTAGAGTTTGACTGTATAGTTTTGCAAAAAAGCTCCACAGAAAAGCTATCAAAAAAACACAAAGTATGCTGACATTCCTGATAATCACCCCATTGGTACCTCGTAGCCCTCTATACGTGACCGGGTGCACAACGGCTAAGTAACGATCCATACAGGTCAGAACATGAAACAAGGTCTCTCCCAAAAAAACTGGGTACATGAGAAGATATCCCACTGTCTGTGACCCTAGGTGATCAAAGCAGACGCCCCAATAGAATACTCCTGCCCCCAAAGTCCAGAACAGCTCCAGAAGGACCACGTGGTAAGTCAAGATGTCGAAGTGGCTCGCCGTTCTAAAGGAGCACTGCTGCCGCCACTGTTTGTAGCCCAGGTAGAGGATGAAGATGGAGCAAGGGAAGAGGAGGACGAGTCTGGTACCGTTGATTAAATGACTGATTGCATAACAGCCTGTGATGTTGCCACAGCAGGAGCGTGCTGGATCAAAAAAGTAAGAGGTGGAGGAGTTGGTTGACATTCTGTAAGGTGGATGTGGCAGTAAAACCCTGAAAAAGAAAGAACGATGAAGAAGCGAGATGTCTATCCGAAATGTTGTGTTTTACAAAGTCATCTATAAACATCTAGAAACTGTATCACATGGGAGATTAAACATATCCACGTTCATACGGATGTTTCTGAGTGACAGTTTTTATTCCATTTCCTTTGTCATAAATAATACAAGTTTTTTCCCCCAGTTTCATTTTAGTTTAGGTTTGTCCCTGAATTTTTAGTCAATTCTAACACAACAAACAGATTTGGGCCTAATCTGGGCCACTTTTGGCACTTATGACCCACATTCAGGTTACACATCACTAGAATTTTCCTCTGTTGCATTTAAGCTCATGGACTTGTCTTTATACTGTATGAAACATTAGACAAAGAAGACCCAGGACTGTGGAGCAGCTAGAAAGAAAAGAACTTAAAGGTCCAGCAGCTGGTCTCCGGAGGTCCAGATGTTTACAGATTATAGTTAAAAGTAAAGAAGGTGCTGCACAGTCATCATCATGGACCTGTTTCAGCTGTTTCCACATGTTAAAACCATCAAAATTTAAAACAAGCTTATAGTTTTAATAAAGTAATAAAAGTCTCACTTTCCACAATTGATTTGATATTCAACGGGAAAAAACTTTTTTTTTTTGTTTACATTTGCAAATTATTCTGTGTATTTATAGTTTACAGCATCTCAACTTTTTGGAGCTTTAATGTAAGTTTTCATATTTCCACAGTTTTCACACATGTTGCATAAAGAGTGAAAAATAACAACAGCGGAAAGAAGCATTTTAAGCTTGACGGTCAGTTGCTGCAACCATGATGCTGTTATAACTTTGAGAAAAATGTGAGGACACGACTCCGTAAGTCCTCAAACACTCACAACTTTCTCATGTTTTGGCATCAAAATTCAGTCTGAAGCAACAGTCTGCATGTTATTAAAGTGCTGGTGGATCGGTTGATAACACTGAGATTTACTCTGGAGGCAGAAGCTGCTGAAATAAATCCTTGTGGAGGAAAAATCTCAGCCTAAGCGAATCACAAGACGATCTCAGGATGGGATGGGTGTTATTCCACTAAGGAAAAGTTACTTAGGACAGTCGGCTTCTTCTGTTACAGCTTCATGATAACACGCATCAGGGATAGTTAACATGTATAGCATGTATTAATACATGCAAGCTTTAAGTGTTGTTTAAAGCAGATACTTAGTGGTCAAACATTCAGCATTAAAAAGCTGTTTTCCTCTTGTTCATGTTACTCAAATACCATCTGTGTCCATTTTAAATACTGAAATAATCATTCTTTATTTTCTGAGATTGTTTTAATATTCTTAGATGGATATTTGTATTCCTTTTTTATCAAGCTGTTTTCTTTGTGATTTAATGTCTATGGTGTGTAGATTTTACCACTGTTATTGTTTCTGTCTTTATCACCATATTTCTAAAATGACGGATTGTCTTTTCTTTTTTCCTTAGTCCAGGGACTCTTTCTAAGATTTGACCTGGGACAACAGATAAAAAGTGACTCTTTGGCTAAATCTGGCATATTAAGATGCATTCCTTTTATATATATTTTATACATACGCTCTGTTCCCGTTAAATAAACTAGTAAAATAAAGCTTAACTTACTTTCAAACAATGTAGGATGACTGGAGTTCTCTCAACTTCAATATTAAAATAATGATACGTCGTCTGCCTCTCAGTTCATATGAGTGCAGGAATTAGACACTGGTTCAGTAGTTGTTTCCAGCTAGTGGTTGTACAGATGTTTGATTCAAAACAAAAAAATAACCAGAATTTAGTTTGATTCATAATAACATGAAATAATTAGCAGCTAACACCCACCGGGACGGTCGTGATGGTTTCAGATGGTTCCTCTCCTGCGTCTGACAGACTGATGCTCACCGTTTGCTTGTTCCCATACCCTGCAGGCTGGTTAATGGCGCTCGTTAATCGGACAGACTGACAGACAATAAAGGTTTTTTGCATGATCATTTATTAACACTAAACATCAGACACACAGCAGGCAAATTCCAAGGTTAGAGCATTAACCCTCTAACACCAGCAGGAAGATCAAAGCTATGCAGACGTGATCTTTTATAGATTTTTCATTTTCTTGGACAATAAGAATAATATTTAACAAGTGGTTGAGATGAGCGTTAGTGAGGAAGATGATGGCTCAGGCAGGTTACTTGCACAGATTTTTAATAAGATTCATTTTATTTGCTATGAAATTCAAACTTTATACTAAAAAAGAACAAGACTTTGCATGAACAAAAATATGGAAAGATTTTAACAAACACAATTCAGTTAATCCAGCTTAATGTAAAATGGATCACACAAACTAAATTAATGAAAGATGATTCGTCTTCAATCCAGTTAGTTTTAGGTTTGAAATTTAAAATGTTTAATTCCAGCTGAACGCAGTAGTTTTTTTTTTTTTTTTTTAACCCTGATTGTTTTAATATGTTTGGTCACAAGTTCACTAAGAGTTTATTCAACAATTTTTTTTACAGTTATATATTTAAAAAATTAGTTAATCCTAATCATGTAAATTCTGTTAGTCCAGCAAACCTGCTTGATTGTAAAATAGTCATTTAAAAATGATGGAAATGCTTTCCAAGACTTGTCATGTGTTTTTTGATTGAAATGTTTCCCTGACGCATGCTAGCCTGCTAACTTTGCATAAACCATCTGTTAAAAACAAATAAATGGGAACAAATGTCACTGAAAGTAAGAGACAAACTGACATAAGACGCATAGGACGGAAAGATTACTTAACTCAAAGGACCAACTCAAAAAGTGTAGAAGAAACGCTGCAACAGTTGCTGCCGCTGCTGACAGAATACCAGAAGACCAAGCATATGTTCAATGAGCCACCTCTGTTTTCTTTAATTACCAGCATAAAACACATTATGTTCAGGGATTTATTTTAAAAATGCAAACAAATACAAAAGATGAGTTTCTGACTAACCTGAAAACGAACATTTGAACTCGCTTAGAGAAACTTTCTGCTCTCTTTAAGGCATCTTTAGGAAAGGTTCTTCAGACTTGAAGGATTTTCCAAAGCTCGTCTTTGTTCCCTTTCTCTGTCCAGATGATCCCACACCGAGGTCAGGTCTCTGGGGAGGATCCATCCTCTCAGACTTGTAGCTGATCTTGAGTCATGTCACACACCTCAGCCATTTCTGGCTTCTTGACAGCCCTGTTTCCATGGAGACCATTTCTAATGAGGTTTCAGCCAACAATAGATGGATCAGCTGGTGGTCCAGGTGCATCACAGGTCTTTACTGGATCTGATCCTGTTTTTTCAGGACGTCACTTTCAGATCTTGTTCATCTGCTGTAGGAAGTTTTTTATCCCGTCACGAATTTTATCCTCCACTCGTCCAGTTTCCTCCAGTGATTCATGGACACACATCATTCAGCCAATCACCTTGTTGCTGTTAAAATCTCTCTTTTGTTATCTGTGTTAAAAGGTGAGATAAAAGGACTGGACTGAAAATGGTAAAAAAATCAGCCAGAAAACCTGAAATATCTTTAGAAGGCTGGAAAGAACAAAGCCTGGAAGTAGAACACAATGAGGGCTGGATCAGAACTTGTGCTCAGTACTAACTGTAGCTAGGTTTCTATAAATCAGTAAAGAAATGTTTCACTGGGAGGAAAATGTTGTCCCAGGGGTGACGAGACTGCTTGAGTGTGGAGGCCTGGGAGTGATGTGCGTGTGTGTGTGACTGCAACCCTGTTATCAAAGATAATTAGTCACAGGTGTGTGAGATGAGAAAAATAATATGGAAGGGCTTCAGATGCGAGCGGCGTGTGGAAAAAGAGGAGCAGGTCCGGTAGGCAGGAGGAACTGCGGACCAGGATGAGGATGCATAGGAGACGTCTGGAGGGGTTGAGAGTGTGGACAGTGAAAACCGACCAGGTGACAAGACGCGCCTTGGGAATCATGGAGAGGGGAATATGCGGCAACCCCACCTACTCTAAGCTGTTGTTGTACTGAGCTCTGCTTTGCATGTGTGGCACGAGGTAGTACAACAAACACGAGCAGAGGGGTAGCATCAAATACAAGTGATTTATTTGAACAGATCCATTTTCAATCCTAAACCACATTCACCATCCCTGGTACCGCCTCTGGATACTCAAAGAAGAAAACAGATGAAAGTTCTTAAAAAAAACAAGCCTACTGGTGAGGAGCGGTCTTACTTTAACTTAAAAACCAAAAGAAAATCATGCTTCCCCCATACTTAAGCAAGCACACGCAAGCCCCGGGTTATAAAACAATCAATAAGCACAAATAAACAAAGGGCCAGATCCCCAACAGTGGCTCACAATTAAAAATTAGCTACTGAAAACTCCAAAACTTCCAAACTATGGAGGGAGGAGGGAAGCCCGAACAGGATCAAACAAAATACAATTAGAAATTTACTATAAAAAAAAAACAAAAACAGCAACAGGCTGCCCTGCAAGACAATACAAAAAGTTAGACATTAGGTTGACTAAGTAGTAGAGTGGGAAGAAATCTATTACCAGTTCTTCTTGAGCTAAAAACCAAAGATTCTCATTTACTTAAAACAAACAAAACAAAGGAATCCATTACTAGCGATGTTACGTCTGACACAAAAGCCCCAAAGCCTGCGTCAAGTAAAGGGGGCGTGTCCAAATAAAGCCTAATGTGAAGTCTGTTTTTTTTCCTGAACATCACATGAGCTTGATTCACGCGAGTGATTCGGCTGCTGAAAAAGCCGGGGAAAGCCGATGCAGTTGGCCAGAAAGACTCAACACATTCACGGGGCTCCATTAAACCATCACTAGTCACTAGAAAGAAACTTAAAATACACACCTTGCTGAAGCCACAGTCAACCTGTATGTGCTGCAGTCGTGAAAAGGTTTCTGGTCCTGGCTCTACCCTTTTTATAACCAACTACCAAGCCAGGTGAAATCAATCATTCAATTACAAGTGCCAGGCAGAGAGGAGAGGTCAACCTGAGGAACTGGTACTACTACACATGGTTTTAGTGTTTTTTTGTTTGGACTTGAAGTGGAGTTGCTGTGAGTCAGCGGTAGCCCCACTTTGACCCGCCAGTGAAGCCTGCAGATTAGTTCCTGTCGCCGGCATTTTGAGTCACGGCCTGTTCCCTACACAGGTCACCCCAACTCTTGGTGTCCCCAGAGCGGAGGAGCAGCGGAAAGACGGAGAGAGACGCGCAGGTGGACGTGGAGAGTTCGAAAACCCCTGTCCTCTCAGCTAAGTGCTCCCTTCTGTTGTCTCTGGTGGCACATATTGCCACATGACCTAAGGTTGGCTAAATATTGCCCGTCCAGCCCACTGATTCCTTTTCCCTGGTACTCGTTCTACTCCCCAACACTGAGTGGCAGGCAGAGAGGGACCCGGTCGTGTACAGAAGAAGCCAGTAAAGGGTCACCTTATTATTTGGACTTGGCCGAGGCCTGGCTTAAACTTTTTTTTCATTTTTTTTTATCTATTTTTTAACAAACTGTTTAATAAACAGTCTTTGGTATATTTGTGGGACACTGTGTTGCATGTTCTTTCATATAGAGTGTCCTAAACGTAAAACGTAACGTAAAAAACCTTGAAAGGACGTCTGTTCACTTTCAGATGAAGTCTTTTCTAGGGAAGGTTTTTCAGATTTCAGCAAGACAATACTAAATAACATACTGCTGCTATTACAACTTCATGATTTTATAGTAGAAGAGTCCAGGACGGCCTGCCTGTAGTTAAAAGAAGAGGGAATGCTTCAAAGTAAACATGGACCTTACTCTTTTATTAACAAGGGTTGATACCATCGAGTTCGAAATGAGGAAATATAGTTCATTAAATGTTAAAATGTCTAACTTTAACATTTAAGATATTGTCTGTGTTCTATTGAGAAATAAAATATAGGTGTGTGAGGATGACAAATCATTGCATTTTTTCTCCACAGTGTCCTAATTTTGGGGGGTTCAGGTTTATCCATAATATTCTGACTGACAGCTGGTTTTGATTTTCCTGTCAATCATCATTATCACTTTATTAATAATATGCTTTAACTCCAGCCACAGCTGAACAAAGATACACATAAACATACAAATAGCATCATAAAACTATGAAATGAATGTTTTAATCTCAGTCTTAATTTCCGCTCATGCAGGGGCGTGGCCAAGATGATGTCATGAACAGGGCTCTAAATTAGCCGGCCCGCCAACAGTGGGTAAAACTCCAGTTTGGAGGGTATAAAACAACCAGCTGGTTGTACTCAAGAGAAAAAATGATGAGCTAAACACAAATTGCTTTACTTTTTGTGCAAAGTGTATCGTAACAAATTGAGATATTATATTTTTTCAGCACATTTCCATTTGCAGTATCTTTTTATGGATTTAACATGTGATGTTATAAAAGTGTTTTGTAATGAAACAGATTTGTTGTTAAACCTGTTCCAGAGCCATGAGTGAACAAAACGATGTGAACTGGCCTCCATCAAACAGCTTGTTTGTTTTATAATATGCAAAAGATTTCCAGAGTCCCGCCTCGGTCCATCAGACTGATGTGGGACAATGCAAACAAATAAACAAACATTCACAGATGCTTAAATAGCAGAGTTTGTCACACAAGAAAACAATGATTTTACTATTATTATTATTAGGAGTAGTAGTAGTAGTATCCAAATGTTGTCTACTTATTCAATGACTGACCTGAAACAACTTTCACTTACTGATAAAACTCCATGAAGCAGTGTGTGTCCTGTTTATCCCAAACTAAAGAAATAAACGCCCTAATGAAAAACATGAAGCAGTCCCCGCCCAGCTGCTGGCTGACACATTGTTCTATCAGGGTCTGCACTGTATGCAACATTTCTGGTTCAGGGAAACATGTCAGTGAGGTTTGAATGAGTGGATATTGGACATATGAAGCCTACTAAAGGATTGATCCATCAATCACTTGACTACAGTTTGGTTTAAAACTAGTTCCTGCTGCCATCAAGTGGTTCAACACTGTAACATATCACAGTTTAAACAGTGTTTGATGCATCTTTTTGATTTAATGTCACTCTATGTCTTTATCTTGAGCCCTCATTGAAACCAATATGTCAGTGAACCCTCCAGTTTCCACCTCAGAGCTCCGTTCCCCCTCATCCTCTACCTGGATCATCAGCAGCTTTGCACAGAGCAAGCCACTGCAGCTGTTTCTCCTTCCACAGGGCTGGAGTCTGGATTCATCTGTCCTGCTTGTGTTAAAGAGAGTGGGGTTATTTGGGTTTTCTTTTCCATGGAGCACGGTATGGAGAGCTACCTGGTTGTTATCACCTTCCTGGGTCTGAGGTGGGTGGTATCAGTGAGGTCAGTACTGGTGCAGCAGCCTTTGGAATCAGTGAAAGAGACAGAGATGCTATGACGAGTGCAGTTTCATAGCTTCAGGAACCTTTTGCATACCATTAAAACTACAGAATAAAAATTGTTTTGCTTCCAAGGAGAAAACTGTAAACATGGATGCAACATGAAAATCAGCTGCCTGCACCTGCACAGTTAAGATTGCATGACACTGTGTAACGTCATATAGAGAAATAAGCTGTCCAGCCCTCACGGTGATGCTGCAGCTCAGACCCACGATGTACAGAAAGGCCCATTACACTGCACTTTTAGGGGGAGCCTAAAAACATGGGGATTCATTTCTGTGTTATTTTTTGTTTGGTTATTTTTATTTTATTAATTTACATCCAGACAGCATTAAACTAGGTCAAGTTACAAAACTACAACACTTAAGACTCTTTATATCAGGCCTGAATTATTCTACACAGCATGTAAATTCATTAACACACAACTTCTGACATTCAGAAACTCTATTATCTATCCATCCATCTGTCCATCCATCTGTCCATCCATCCATCTGTCCATCCATCTGTCCATCCATCCATCTGTCCATCCATCTGTCCATCCATCCATCCATCCGTCCGTCCGTCCATCCATCCATCCATCCATCCATCCATCCATCCATCCATCCATCCAT
>JBAFTC010000006.1:2003597-2017741 GCA_037177435.1 Melanotaenia nigrans | reverse complement strand
GATCTGTGAAAAAAAATATGAAACACAAAAAGATAAAACCTTTATGGTTAAACACACAAACACACACAAAGAAAATGCACCACTTAAAATTTTAGTCACAAGCCTCCACTGTGTACATTTGTATAAAAACACGTAAAATGTCCTGATAGCAAGATTAGCACCGATGCAAATGAACAAATGAGAGACAGACTTCTATTCTAATGATAAACCAAAGAGATAAAGTCAAAAATCTGGTAATTTTGCTAAATGTCACCTCCATGTTAATGAGAGGCACAAACCCACAGAAAAACCTAACGATGATTATTTGACTGGTCAGAAAATTAAAGAGACAAAGGTTAACGTGAAAAGTTTCCTCTTTATCCAGAACTAAGAGCTAGATGGGTGCATAGGAAGTAAAACTCCCCATCCAGCCGATATAAGTATGAAAAAACCAAGCCAGGGAAAACTCTGTTCTCTTTGCACTTTGAGAAAATGAAAATATTTCTCTCTTTTTGCAGAGGACGCAACAACTGTGGCCTCCGTTCGGGGAATTCTCTTCATTCGTTTCCATCAAAGTTTTAGCCTCATGAAACCAGAAGAATCAGTGGAACTTCTCAGTCGGGTGTTTGGCATATTTAATGTCTCTGATAGCAGCCGAAAGATTTTCAGACACGTTTCATTTAGTAATTTTGTGCTTTTACAGAAACATGAAATAATGAGTAAAACGATGAAAGAGTAAAAAGTTAGAAAAGCGTCACAGAGCCGACGTTGTCGCCCGGTGGCTCTTCATGTGGCTCTTCAGACAGTGGCTCTGGGTGAAGGCTTTGTCGCAGGCGCTGCACTTGTACGGTCTCTCCCCGTTGTGGGTCCTCATGTGAACGGTCAGGTAGGTTTTGCGGGCGCAGGTCTTCCCGCAGATCCCGCACACGTAGGGCTTGGCGCCGGTGTGGATGGCCACATGGTTGTCCAGGTGCGTTTTCCGTTTGAAAGACCAGCCGCAGTGCGCGCAGCGGTACGGCGTCTCGCCCGTGTGGACCCTCATGTGGATGGTGAGCGGCCCCTTGGTGGTGAAGCCCTTCCCGCACTCGTCGCAGTGGTACGGCTTCTCGTTGGTGTGCGTCCTCATGTGGATGAGCAGCTGCTTGCTGGTCAGGAACATTTTGCAACACACGTCGCAGAGGTACGACCTCTCTCTGTCCGTGTGGATCTTCTCGTGCTGCTTCAGCGTGGTGGGAAGCTTGAAGCTCCTCCCACACACCTGGCAGCCGTGGGGTCTTTCCACAGAGTGGGTCTTCTTGTGGCGGGATAAGGAGCGGTTGTCTCGGAGGAACTTGCCGCACACGCCGCAGAGATACGTCTTGCTGCTGGTGTGAGTCCTGCTGTGAGCTTTCAGCTGCTCCTCCAGCTCAAACACCTTGCGGCAGGTCTGGCATCTGTGACCCGGCTCGTGGAGTTTCTGGTGGTCCTCCAGGGTCTCCTTTAAAGCAAACTCGCCGTGACAGACGCTGCATTTGAACGGTCGCTGGCCTGAGTGGGCCGCCACGTGCTCGTTGAGGCTGAGGCCGCAGAGGAACGACTCTCCACACAGATGGCAGTCCTTTGTTTTGTGTCGACCTTCTAGGTGGTCCTTCAGCCCCTCCACAGACTCCCCACACGCTCCACAAACACCCCCGGCTTCATCTCCGTGAGTCCAGGCGTGTTTGACCAGCGTGACCTCCGATCTGCTCGGAGCGCCGCAGACTTTACAGGCAAAAGCAGTGATGCTGTTCCCGGCCGGAACGCCGACAGGAAGTGTCACTTTTTGTTTCTCCGTCAGCTCTGGCTGCGGCTTGGAGTCGGTCTTTCTTCGCTCTGGTTTCCAGCTGCTGTCGCTCTCCTCCCCGTCAAGGTTTCCTTCTGTGTGCAGCAGAGAGTCCTCATCTGGATCCAGCATCCCACGGTCTTCATCACCGGCTTCTTGTTGGTGTGACGCTGAGCCGATGGACACGTCGTCCAGTCTGCTGCCTTCAGCTGCCTGAGCAGAGCTGGAAGCAGGAGGAGGAGTTAATGCTTCGTCTGATAACATCTTACATGAAAATGACATTAAAATAAGGTTGTGTGTAGCAGATCCAGACCTTTGTTCTACTTCTTTGTATTCTACTTCCAGACTTTGTTGTGATCTTCTAAAATGTTCTCCAGCTTTCTGAAACTTTTCTCTGGACATCTCAGCCCTGCTCTAAGTGAGGCCAGTTTGTTCCGCCTCCTGACTGACATACCAAACACAAGATAAATGAAGTACATCTTCATAACTACCAGGGCTGGATGTATAATAAATTAAAGGAATTCCACCTCTTGTGTGTTTCATTAGCGTAGCATCACTTCTAGACCTCCAGCCTCCAGTCTGGTCCCGCTCTGCTGGAATGAAGGACGAAGCTACTTTCCACACTGACATGCTGGCAGCAGACTGGCTCCTTATTTATCTGGATGGATTTTATAACATGGAAGTTTTGTTTCACAATGGCAACATATTTTAGTGGTTGAGGTTCTTATTATATCATCTCCCTTTTTCCTGAAAACGCTGTTGGTTTTTTTGTTTTCTTTGTTTTCCGTTTTCCCCCCAAGCGTGGCTCTTAGGAGAATTAATATCGAATGTGTGCCTTTATTAACAGTTATTATTAACTCCTCCTAAAAGTAAAACTACTTTACCAGAGACTAGCAGCCAGATTCATTTAGGAATGAGTGAAGAAGTCACATGACCCACCGCCCCATCTACAACGTCCGGTTTATTTATGTTTATCTGCTTTTCTAAACAGCAGCAAGTTACATTAGAAGTTTTTCAGGTACCACTTCTTCTAGAACAGGTTTACACTACGTCCTTCAGAGGACAGAGTGCACGACGGAAAACACGCCAACCAGCTTAAATCTGACATAAATATCAGAGTTTTCTAGATTCTCTCAGGCCGGTGGAGGTGGAAGCATCTTGCTTCAGAGAGGAGCAGATGAAGTATCTCTCCTGCTCTGGTGTTACGCCGATAGCATCACGGTCGTCATGGGTTTTATTAACATCAACACATTATCTGAGATGTGAACTTTAGGAATATTTAGAGCGACTCCACTGAATGAAACAGTTTCATCAGGACATTTAAATAGTTGAACTTTGAACACTGAAATGCTTCAGTTGCAGGTTTGAATCATCTCCAGCTCTGGGTGGCCTAATTTTCTCTGAGGATTCTGCAGTCGGACATTTTTCTCTTAGAAACCCACGTCTACTGCTGTAACATCTTATGTGGAATCTCTAGTAGAGCAGGCAGCAGATTTCTACTGGATCAATGAGTTTTAGCCACTAATCGCTTTCCTTTAATGAGGACTTGCGCCGTTAAAAAGCTGACTTTAAGTGTAAAAACAGTATCAGAGGCCAGTGTGGAAGCGTTCAGGCAGGTAAAATGTGTGTTACAGTGATCAGAGGCTTCGAATTACCTGCTTTGTTGCTTTGCTTTCTCACATGTGGACACGACAGAGCTGCTGGTTTCTGTTTGAGGGACAGTCGCTTCCTGAGGTTCTTCTTGTGTCTGGAACATTAAAGACGGTTAACAGCTGCTCACTCCTAAAAACAAACCAGGAACTAAACTCCGATCGATCACCTTCAGCCGGATGTGGAGCGTTGGTCTGCTCAGTCCCGTGCAGCTCATGTTGTTGTAGATCTCCTCCGCCGTCATCGTCTTCAGTTTCAGAGGTTTTAGTCTCCGTCTTTTGTCCAAAGTTAGAAGGTCAAACGCTCTGCCGTATCCAGCCAGCTGAGGAACGGCAGATCTCAGCAAGTCCAGAAAATCTGCTTCCTGCAGGTCTCGAGGACACTTCAGCGTGAGGACTGGACAGGTCTTAACTACTGAGGAGAGACGAGGACAGAAACAAACAGCTTGAGCTCCTATTTTAATACGAGACCGTTTCTGCTGCATTTGCATATATATTCAGTAGTTTCCACTGAAACTTCACAGGTAACTCGAAGAGTACCGTTTTTAGTGAGGACTTTGATCTGAGGGTCCTCCAGGATGCAGATTTTGAAGTTTATGGTGTCGTGCATTTTGCTTATTTGAGGTCTGCCGGGCTTTCTTCGTGCATGCCGACGTCGAGGCACCAACGACCTTAAAGATGAAGATTAGCAGCACGTTAAAGATAAAAATGGAAAAAAGTCCAACCCTAGAAACTTAAATACAAATGTGAGTCTCACAAATGGGTCACTAGGTGGCAGCAGATGTAATAGCTCTGACTGTACGCTTACTTTTCTAAATATAGTTTATTTTTTGAAGAAGGATCCACTGTCAATCTATTCTTTACAGATATTTTTCACACTGGTTTGGAGGCTGTGCTGCTAAAATTGTTTCTCCTCACACTGGACTCCTTTTAAGATCCCTAATGCTGTTTCTCCTTGTCAACAGAAAAGCGGTTAACCAGCTGAATGATTGATTAAATTCCCCAAAACCAGATTCATGAGTGAAATAAAACCAAATCCCATGAAAGGGAAAAAAAAGTGGGGGAACCATTCTGAAGGGAAATGTGACACTGTTAGCTAACAAGTACACAGAAGGAATACAGGTAATGACTTCTTGTGTATTTCACTGAGACATGGCTGCAGAAACATATTCCAGACTCTATTGTCTCTATCTGCTTGTACGGTCGTAAGGCAGCAGAGAGAAGCATTAAAATAAGCAGGAAGCTAAAAGTAGTGCAGGTGACATGTTACAGTACAGGAAAATGTCGGCACACTGGACACTAAAACGATAACGATGAGTTCATAAAATATCTCCAGGATCAAGTTTTCTGTTCTGGGGACTAATCTGGAGCTGATGAAGATTGTAAAAGATGCTGAAAATATTAGAAAATTCTTCACATTCTCAACACAGTGAGAAAACCATGTGTTCAGTCAGAGGCTTCTTCATGCAGCTGCAAGACGACATGGCTGAGACTTATTTCTCAAAGAAAACCTACGACATTATAATTTCCCCTCGAGGAATATGAGGTACTTTTCATTTCATTAAATGGTACATTTCCAGCTCACATTAACACAACTAAACAATAAACAGCAGTTTTCGTACCTTGATGGAGCAGCTGAGACCAGAAGCTCATTCGACTCCTCTTCCTCAACAGAGCCCTTTATGCTTCTCTTCACACCTACAGAAATAATATGATCCACTTCAAATTCCTGTACATCATGTATGATTATTAAGGTTTCATTTAGAATATTTCAAGAGGAAATGATAGTTTATTACGGATATAATTTAAATTTAAAAGCTAAATAAGCGTGTCTGTTCAAACAGAGCTGAATTTAACACAATCATGCACATTAATGTAGCATCTTTAGCTTTCTTCCTTTGTGTTGACTTAATTGTTGGTGGCCAAGTTCATTTAAAAGTATAATAAATCCTAATGGAGTTCAGTACGTTTGTTTACAGAGACACTTTAATATATTTACCATACCAACTTTATTTATGAAGCACTTTAAAACAACCACAGCTGCAACAAAGTGCTGCACACAAACAAAATCAATATAAATACATATAAAAAACATTAGACATAAGAACAGCTAAAACCAACACAATAAAAACCAATAAAACAAATAAAATCAAGTAAAACACTAAGTTTCGCTGGGACTGAACGCCAAAGAATAAAAATGGGATTTAAGACTTCTTTTTAAAATGGACAGTGAAGGGGACAGTGAAAGCCAGGTTATTCCCCAATTGTGGAGCAGAGAAGACCCTGTCCCCTCTGAGCTTCCTCCTGGACCTGGTACCTGCAGGTCAGCTGACCTCAGTGACCGAGAAGGCGAGTAAGGATGATGAAGCTCAGAAAGGTAAGGCGGTGAGAGGCCATGTAGACACTTAAAAACAAACATTTGAAGTTTTAACGTGAAGTTGTTGACTAACCGGCTGCGCTGACAGTAACCTGAGGCTGCAGGAGCTCCAGCTGTCTCCTCTGCCAGTTAATCTCCCGTCGGAACCCAGAGGCCTCCTCCTCATATGCGGCTACAACCGTGTCGAAAAGCGTTAATATCTCCCGCGAGGCAGCCGCGAGTGTCTCGGTAACAAAACCCCGCAGTTTCTCGGCTTTAGACATTTTACTCAAGCTCTGCGCGGTGTCTCCGTCCATCACTGTAACATCTGTCTCCGTGTGTCACTGAAAAGCTTCTCCATCGTTAATTGTTTTAACTCACTTCCGCTTTTGTGCTTGGTTAAATGTAGTCCGTCCAGAAACGTAAACACGTAGAAGGTTCCGCTAATGTGAGTTGGGATTTTTTAGCTCTTTGAAGAGAAGTGGATCTTGTGCATCCGTTTCTTCCAAAGAACCATTCAAACGACAATCTCATTTGTAGAATTCTTTATTTTTAAAGAATTATTTAATTAATTTGAAATATTCTTAATCATTTAGCTTGTGTGTCAAATGTCTTCTTCATTTCAGACTACTCATTTAGTCTTTTTGAAGTTGCTCGTCACTCAATTCACATAAAGCATGTCCAGCTTCCCCAGGCTATTGCTGGGTCTTTTTGGGCCAAACAAACCAACATTCATAACCCTCATATAATAATCTGCAACCATTCTCCTGCTTACGTCTACCTAATTATTTACAATTTCCTTTCATTAAGCAGGGTCAGTATGATTTAACATGTTTCCAACATGTGCTAAAACCTGCATTATGACAGGCAAGGATTATATTTACAGCATAACACAGCACATAAATACAAAAATAAATAAATTGAGTTATCAAAAGCATAAAGCCTACTTGGCACACATAGAAAAAAGAATAAAATATAGGCTACAAACCACTTTCATCCATTTACCTTAGTGGTGCATTATCAACATTTCTTGCCTATATAACTTATCCTGTTAGTTTGACAATTAGGCATAGTTAGACACCGCTTTTATTTGATATTTGAAGAAAGAATATTGTCCAAGTTAGCTGTTAGGTGCAGCAGGACAGACTGACCTGCTCCTCTGTATTATCTGCATTACCTACCACTGTCCTGATGGTGCTTCTGCTCGTCCTGGTTTTTCTTATTTCTTTTACTACTACCAATCAGAGAACTTCTCATTTAGATAGATCTGCTGTCATTCGGTAGTTTTCATAAGACATCTGAACTTTGAAACCGTGATCCATCCCTTCACTACGCGGTAGGATTGCTGATATGGCCTGTGTGAAGCAGTCAGCCAGTCGTCTCTTTCATGTCTCCAGCTGGTTCAAAATGCTGCTGAACGTCTTTTAGCTGGAGCTCGTGAGAAGGATCATATTATAACCATCCTGGTCTCGCTTTACTGGCTGCCTGCACATTTTAAAGTTAATTTTGAAATTATTTTGTTTATAAATCTATAAATAGCCCCCACTTCACCTCTCTACGCTACTTTACCCTATATATTACTTCTCAGCCTCTCGGGTCAGCTGATCAGCTGCTTCTGGTTGTACCAACATCTAAACAGGAGCTGAGAGGGAACACAGCGTCCTCTAAAATATGGAACAATCTGCCTTTGACTGTCGGACAAGCCCCTTCATTGTCCACTTTTAAAATGTATCTTAAAACCTGGCACCACCTTAGATTAACAAAGCTGGATTTCACTGCTGCACTAATTTGGCAGCCCAGTTTAAAATCACTGTCCATCCAAGGGTCAAAGCCAACTTGGGGGGACTTTATAGAGCCACGAGGTTCAAACATGATTACTTCTGGGTTGTTGTTCTTTTTTTTTTTTTTTAGGGCCATCCAAGCTGTAATGTCACTAAGGCCGGGCTTACATCAAACGATTTTCACGGTCGCAGACTAAAAACAGAAGTCTTCAGGAAATCTTTGCAGTTTTGCTGGAGTCACAGCGCTCCCGTCATCTCGGTCGTTAGGTGTGAGATGGTAATCTGTGCTGTTTGACGTCAATCTTTCTCTAGTCTTGGATCTGCAACAATTTCTAACATGTTAGATATTATCGCAAGTCGCAGTGACGAAACACGATCGACAACCAATAGATGAGCTCTGACAAAGGTAGAAACAGGAATCCCGACAGACAGACCACCAGCAAAAAAGGATGGAAAAAAAAAGAGGAACAAGAAGTGGTGATGAAACGTCGTCGGTGGACCGTCCAGAAAGAGGAGCGGGTGGTTATTAGAAGTAAATGTCTGCTGTGGATCANNNGGAGCTTCTCGGCTGTGTTGTTTCAAATTCTCTATCTCTCTCCGACTCTCAGAAAAAAACGTATACTCTAGCTTTAAATGGTGGATGGACTGAACTTGTAAAGCACTTTTCTGGTCATATGATGACTGCACAAAGCAGACAGACACCACATGTCACATTCACCCATTCATCCAGCTCCTCTGTTGTAATTATACTAAATGTTTTTCACTATAACTCGCATTCATACCTCTATGGACACGTCGGGAGGCAACATAGGGTTCAGTGTCTTTTCTAGGGACGCGTTGTGTATATACGTGCATGTACATACATGAGACCTACGATATAATTGATAGAGATCATGTGAGAACAACATGTAGTTTGTTAGAGACTAAAGTTGGAATTGAAGCGAGCTGTAGCTGCAGTAATGTTCCAGAGTGATGTAACGGGAAATCAGGCAGATGCACTTTTTCTTTCTGACCACAGTTAAGTGGCTGAAACTGAGAGAAAGTGTCAGATGTGCAGGAACAAAGTCACCTCAGGCCAGTTCCTGTAAGCTGAGCTGCTGTCACAAACAGGAAGTGTCACTTTTGTATTATGATGTTTTAATCAGGGTCTAGAGATCTTCATCTTCATCATCGTTCTAAAGAAGTCCAGATTTAACTTTCACTGTTTGTTTTTTTTACCCCTAAATTTAGTGTTTATCCTTTAATACATCTTCTGGATCTTTAAAAAGAGTAAAACAGTTCGTGGTAAGTGGAGAGGAAACCACAACGCTCGCTGTCACACTTCAGTTTGTTTCTCTGTAAAACAGAACTAACAGTTTCCAGGTTGTTTAGTTGAGGAGAAACCACACTGATACCCACAAAGTTCATTTCTTTTCTAACTGATCACACAAGCTTTCTTGATGAGCAGCGAGGAAACCACAGCACACACTCAGTCACAGCGGAGGTGGAAGAACAGGTTAAACTGACCAAAAAGTGGCTCTGACATCACCAAGCGTCAGGATGGAGGAAGCGTCGCTGCTGCAGCTGCTCTGTAAGTACACCTGCTTTGAGCACAATATTTAATAGAGGACAAAAAGAAAGAAAATCAGACACATTTGCTTGTTTTTTTTGTTCTGGTGGCGTTCATAAAGGGGTTAAACCTTGTGAGCCCTCTGCCTGCTGTTTAGTTCTGTCTTTGAAAATGCCATGTGCATACCACATCCTTCTTAAATCATAACAAAGAACACAACACTGAGAACACAAGGCGAGCAGGGACAGGAGTTGAGATTTAGCTCTGGCTACAAACTCTGTTTGCTTGGCATCAGCTACAGCCGTTACTGACTATGTTCAAATGCAACGTTCCTGTTTAACATGTTGCTGGATCATGAAGCTCAAACTAACCTGTTTTCTCTGCAGTTCTGAACTCACTGCTTTGCTGCACAACACACCAAGGTTAGTCAACTTTTTGTGTCATGATTCTCTCTGATACGTGTTAGTTGGCAGAAACTGTGTTAAATGTTTTAATTGAGATTTCTGACATTTTATTTTCTCCATTAGCCTCTTAAAGTCATGTTAATGTTCCTCTTCCTGTTTGAGCTTGACAAACATCTTCTGCTGGCCTCTGACTCTGAACACAGCGCATGTTCGTGTCCTACTGAGCTGATCTTTTTATTGGAGTTCAACAACTGGAATAAACAAATCAGTGTGTCTGGAGATAAACTTAAAAGATGGTCCAACTTGATAAGTAGCCTAATGTTGATGTGTGGCCTTTATTTATGTCCAGTAGATAAAATGTTCCCTCTTGATGATGTTATGCATTCTTTCAGCTGCTCTAATCACCAACAAATCAGACTTTGTTAAAAGACCTCCCATGGACACTGTTGCACTTTGCAGAGTAAAGCAACCACAAAATAATTATAACTTTAATAATCAAAATAATAAAAAGTTAATAATAACTTCCATCTGCCAGATTCATGCATTGTTTGGTAACACCTCTTCTCACCAGCAAACATTTTCCTCTCAATTAAAGCAACAAACTCCTCCTGCTCGTGACAACTTCTCCCGGATCATCACCCAGCTGACTCAAAAAGAAATGGACCCAGTGTGATCTGTTGTTTTAGGGATTATGTGGTTTTCAGTGTTTATACCCAGACCAAGTTGTTTAAAACAACGTGGAAGGATGGCATGCACAGCTGCACGGAGCTAGCAGACTCAATGTGTCCATCCTAACACACAAAATGGAGGAAAAATACATTTAACCCCCACCTGCAGACAAACCGGAGGTATTGTCTGACAGTAACTGGAAATTTGTCTAACATTATGACCTCATGAATCCATCCACCTCTTTTGGTGGATGGATTCAGCAAAGATGGCAGGTGCATCTTTGCTGAACTGATGTACCAGTCTGCAGAGTTTGTGTGAAAAAGACCAGCATTCTTCTAATTATAATATTCCCATTTACTGCCTTTATTTTCATCTTGGGGACATGAACCACAGTATTTGCATGTCTGCATGTCAAAGTATTATAGAGGGGAATGTGTGACCATCTTTCCGGTGGCTGAAGCTTGGCTGAACCTGACTCATGCATCAGGACGATGGTTCCACACACAGCAGCAGATCTAACAGAATGGCTGACAAAGAAAAGAATCAGCATATTTGAATGTATATGATACCACAGCTGCCACATTTTCTGCCGTTATCTGTTGCACCCATCAGCCATAGCAACTTCCTGTTTTATGGCATTGCATCCAAAGTAAAGAACTCTTAAAAAAAATCCTGGATCCTGGTGTTAATCAGGATCACTTCTAAAATCACTTCACTTGTTCCTTTTATGCCATTTCTGAGATTTCCTGATTTTTTTTTTTTCAAAATCCTTTCATGACTTTTTGAGTTATGTTACAAACAGACAGACAAACCAACTCCACTAAATACATGACCTCCGCCTTGTCGGAGCTAATAACCTGAAGCGGTTCATCATTTGAAAGTAATGAGTGTAAAAATTATTCCTTCCTGGTTTACAAAGACAGGCTATGGCTCTGAGAGGTGTTCAGGGACCTTGATTAATCTGAGTAAATATGTGTATTAAATTTCCAGATATTTCCATGAGCTGTGGTTTTAGAGCTGCCTCAGTGGTTCTGAACTTAGATGTTCAGACCCAGAATCTGTGCCGAGAATTTGGCCTAAATTTGGCTTTGTCGAAATGTGTCAGTCACATGTGGCCCACAAGAAAACTGACATGAGTCAGTCAGTCTTCCCATGTTAGGGCCACATGTGGCCCACAAAATACTCACCTTACTGTAAGCCAGGCTGGCAACGGACATCTGGTCCACTTCTGGCCCACACAACACTTGCCAGTGCCGTAACTGATCGTAGGTGGCAAAAGTAGCCTGGATTCAGCCCAAACATGTCTGCTATCTGGGAAGTTCAGGCTGGGTTTCTCTACTTCCTATTTTCAGTTATAAAATAAAGTGCTTGGTCAGAGAAGGATCTACGTTTAGTCCAAGATATTTAGGACGAAATGAGAACTGCAACTAGATGTAATGTTAAAATCAAGCCTAGTGCTCAGTGGGTTGTGTGAAGAGGCTTTTTAATATTTGAGTGAATTGTACTACATGTGGATGATGGACAGAGGCAAGAGAAAAGCAGAACAGGTCACATTTTCTATCAGTGTGGTTCTCGCATCTGGAACCTAAAACAATTGAGCCTAAATAAAAAAATCAAAATAGGCCAGTATCTGTTTTTTTTTCTTTAAATTTATGCTTTACTTTGTACACCTGTTGCAGACTAAACATGTAAGAAGCATTTTATGTGTCTTTTAGAGACAGGTAATAATAACAGTAGCAGTTTCTAACTGCTTAGTAGAGAAGAGAAGGTTCGTCACAGCCCGAACTTTCGGTGCTAATCGCCTCTGTACTGTTGGTGTTACTCTGCAGCATCAGTGTTAGTGGTTTCTGGCCTTTTTATTGAGAAAGCACCTTGTTGTCAATGTAGAGAAGGTGGTCGTCATTCTGTATCTCTGTTGATAAACTACTGCAGTTTGGAAGAGAAAAAGTTCTGGTTGAAGGTTAGAAAGTGTTGGGTTGTGCTTGAATCTTGGCTATAGATGACCTGATATCCAAGACAATATCTGCAGGTGTTGAGTGAATTTTACCTCTACCACAGGGCAAACCCTCATTACATAATACAGACATAAACGTAACAATTCACTGTCCTGGGTACGGATCCCCTCCTGGGTCCAGGAATACACCATCAGTTGTTAACACTGTCAGATTTCCACACCTCCATTTCTGCAGCTCTTCATGGCTCTGTCCATCTGTATCTTCTGTAAGGCCTCTTTTACGCTCTTTACATGCAGACAGAGTATCCCAGTATCTGGGAATGGATGGAAAATTGTCAGACTGTCCACTAGAGGCCTCTCTTGACCATGACATGGTCAAGATATCACAGAGATATTACAACTCTGTGTGAAGCTGCAGTAGCGGCTCTGTTTGATAGGAGCTAGAGCGCCGTTTGGGATAAGTTACACCTTAAAAGGACCATAGAAGAAGACAGTGCACATGTACACAGTGTTTACCTCGAGTGCAGTCACCGCTGCACCTGAGGCGACTGGAACCTCACAGATTAAACATCTTTATGTCTGAAAGAACTCGGCCGCTGAAGGACGCCGTCCATTCACAGCTGTGCTCGGCATTTTAAGTCGTTGCTATGCCCACCTTTACCACTAGATGTCAGTAAGTACACACTGTACCTTTAAATTTAAAGTTAAGAAACTGGTGTTTTTGTAACTACACATAGTCACAGTAACATTTTTTTTCAGGACAGGACAATGTAAATGTTTCTTTAGAACAAGAATATAACAAAGCTACACAGAAATCTGTTTAAAAAAGCTTCAACTCCTGTAAACAGTTTAAACTATACATAGAATGAACAGCTTCAAACAGTAAATAAAGCAACACTTAGCATTTTATTTCATGCACACTTACAGGCGCCACGAACTCAGTTCAGCATCGACAAAACTCCCTCACATGCTTTTTTCTCTGAGATACTGCAGTGGTCCTTTGGGTGTGTTTTATTATACTCTCGACTCTACAATCCTTTAGCAGATGCTTTTCTCTTTAAAGCCACTTACATATGAGAGTAATAACAACACAAGCAAGAATTCAAACAGGAGGGGACGTCATGATAATGCTTTGTTTCTGAGGATGTACATTATCACGACAGCATCCATGTTTGTTATTGTCTCAAAGTGAAGTCACAAATGTGGGAAATGACAGAAAAATGACAGATGAGGTTTAAGTTGAGAATAGAAGGAAGGAATCCCTTCTTCAGGGGTTCCTGCAGCCATGTCCTGGTGAAACATATATTGGTGTATTGTCATTGCTCTTCTTGTGTCCTTGTCTAAGTTTTAAGTTCATGTGTTTGCTTCCCAGTTATTCCACATTCACCATGAGAATGAAAGGCCCATATCGCCTATATTTCCTCCACCCATGCATCTTTTTTTGCACCTGCCCTGAAACCTAATTGTCTCCTCATTAACTTGTTTGGATCTGGGGCCTTGTCCCATGCACGACCGAGTCTTTGGAAAGATGAGTGAACTAAGTGGTTTTCCAAAGTATCAGCAGGAATAATTTAGGAAGCACACCATCCACATGAAAATAAAAAACATGTCTGAATGAGTGTTTCCTACAGGTTCTATAGGAAACTTCTACCTGACCAAAGTCTAACACGTTGAGGTGAAGACTACTGAACTCTAACCGTGGTTAAAGGATTTCTCGTATCCCTCAATCCAGCCCGTTTGACTGCGAATCCCAGATGGTCTCAGTTCTTTACGGAGGCATCTGTGTCTCTGAGCTGCGAGGAGGACGGCAGCTCTGCTGGATGGACTGTGAGGAGAAAAACAGCTGGAGGAACTGTGTCTCAGTGTGGAAGAGGATGGGGAAAACTAATGGCTTCCTCTTGTAGCAACAGTCTGATGCTCGAATGGGACTCTGGAGTTTACTGGTGTGAGTCCAGAGAGGGAGCAACCAGTAACAGCATCACCCTCACTGTCACTGGTAAGA
>JBAFTC010000006.1:1869890-1883621 GCA_037177435.1 Melanotaenia nigrans | reverse complement strand
CTGCAGGTTTGTCGGCTGCATCCATGATGAGAATCTCCCGTTCCACCACATCCCAAAGCTGCTCTACTGGACTGAGGAGGCCGTTGGAGTTTTTGTAGCGCAGGCTGTGGTGGATGTGGGGTCTGAGCTGGATGCTCAAAGTGGACCCTTTTAATTCTTCCTATTTTTATTATTACGATCAGTAAGATGACGACTTGCTTTAATTGCCACTGATAACATTGCTCTCATTATTAGGATCAATATAAATTCAGTTTATATATAGTTTAATATAGTTTTTATTCACCTGAAATTATTTTGTTTTTAACCTTTACCTGCTTTGTTTTCCTCTTTCGCTCTATTTTCTACCATGTTGTGTGTCGTGTCTCCTAAGTTTTTTTTTCTTAAACAATAATAAGCTTCAGGTTCAGGTTGAGGCTGTTGTGGGTTCGTTTTCATCTGTAGAAGAAGAAGAAATTTCCAGTAGACGCTGAGGAAGTGAAGAAGAGATCTGATGTGAAAACGACAAACCTCCAGAGGAGACGACTCCGCTGAATCAGCAGGATGTGTGTGCGTCTCAGCAGATGAAGTCTCTGTAAAACACCTCTCAACACACACACACACACAGAGAGCCTGGGGGTGTGTGAGCATGAGGACTTTTGTCATTTAAAACTTTATACAAATCTAAACACACACACACACACAGTGGTTTTGTTGATGCAGCAGAATTTAAAAGTTTTTCTCTCGATGCTTGAAAACTTTTCTTACATCCACCTTCTGATCCTCATCTTCGTTTCCTCTCTGTGTGTTTAGTTTGTTTGCAGCTGGTCTCACTTTCTCACCTTTTCTGATCATTTGGACTTTTTTCTCTTGAATTAAATCAAATTAAATTAGTGTTTTGTTTCTGGGAAGAGTTTGAGGGGTCTTGTATTTTGCCACTTCTTCTGGTCCACAGACGCTTGAGGCCGTGGATGCAGAGGAGGCTGCAGCACCCCCTACTGGCAGGAGGCTGCAGCTGCAAGACAGAAGAAAATAAACTAAATCCTCTTTTAAAGCAGGCACTCAATAAAATATGTATTTTTTTTTCTATTACACATTATTAATGTAATTAAAATAATTATTTTTATCGTTAACTTGTTTACTCTTCGACGTGCTTCATGTTCCGGATGCGACTGCAGAGCAGATGTAGGACAGTAAAGACGCTTCACCAACATCAACCAGCAATAAAAACTTTATCAGCGACACGCCTGAAGGCAACACGTCCTTCATCATCCCCGGATAAAGTTGTTTTTACTATGTCTCCCACTGATGTGCACGTTCACTGTGATGGTGTTTATATCGATCAGATGCTTGTTCTCAGAACTGAAGATGGTTGTGCGTACCATTTAAAAGACACTACATATGATTGATTGAGCTGTTTATGGGGGTTTAAACTCCCCGTTTATTTTGTTTGAGCTTCCTGCTTCTAAAGAACAATAACACAGTTGGTTGGGATATGAGTGTATAAAGCTCGGTATTCTCAGAACCCTGGACTGATCACCTTCCAGAGAAAAAAAACTCCCTGAATCTTGGTGTGTGTCGGTAGATGACGGTGAAGTTTGTTCAGTTTCCTGTCTGATCAGTGAATGAGCCGTATTACCGATAACCTGTCAGAAATCACCTGCTTCAGTCTTGTTTAGGTTTGCAGGCTAACGTGTTAAATCTTCTCCTTCTCAGGGAGAATGTCACGGACGGACAGGTTTTTTCTTAATAACAGACTTTCTGGTTGTTTTGTGTCCAAGTTTTTTTGTTTTATTACTTTTGTATAAACTCAGAAATCAGTGACAAAACTTTCCAACATGTGACACGAAACCCAGTAAACTCATCTTCACACTGGAGATAAAACATCAGACTGATTAAAAACTACTTCCTGTTATTATTTCACTGATGACACGTTTAGAAGCTGATCTGGAGTTTAAACGGAGTAAAAGGAAAGAAGTCTAGTTAGACTGGCACAGAAACAAACTTCAACCAGCTGTTTACGCGTCACATGTCGTCGTGATAACAGACGAAGATCAGGAACATCAGGAACATCTGGCCTTCAGGCGTCTGTCACCAACCAGCTGGGAGAAAACTCTTGTTTTCAGCAGAAAGGAGGTCTGGATATTTCCTAGTGGAGGACTTCTCATCTTTCCAGGACATTTCCAGAACTTTCCAAAACCAGCAGCGATTCAACGTCCTTAGAGTTCTTCCTCGTAGCTGCATGTTGTCATGGCAACAATACACCTTTATTTAGATGAGTTTTTAATGGATCCTCCTCTCCTCCCTCCACTCTTCATGTTCTTCTTCATGGTTTTCTTTTCTCTCATTTTCACCCCTCCAGGCTTCATAGGTGAGGAGTGGGCGGGGCTTGTTTGAGGTAGATGGGTGGGCTTTGTGTCTGAGGGGGCGGGGCCTATACAAATAACAGGGTCCTGTGATAAATCAGAGAGGGGAACAGGTTGAGGCTTTTCCACGTCAGCGAATGGGGATGTTTCTGGAAATTCTTCCACCTGGAACAACAAGGAGGTTATTTTTATTCAGAAAAAATAAATGAATAAGTCTGGACTGAAATTATACATGTTTTATGTCTGGATGGGAGTGAGGCCAACATGGCTAATCTATAGGAACAATAGAAAGAATGTGAATCTGAGCTTCTTTTTGTAAGAGAAGCACAAACTCTCACAGAAAAGTAAAATTAAACATGTAAAAGTGATTTAACTACATCTAAATTCATTCTTATGCAGTGAGGTGTGTTTGCAGCTTATAAATTAACAGGAAGGAGCATCATACAGGCACATAAGCCAGGTTGTCACGGAGACAGGCATCCTGCAGCTCGCTGCGCAAGGCGATCACGTGACTGCGGTGGGCGGAGACTTCCTGCTCCAGCCAGTCGATCCTGGAGCTGCAGGTGTGACAGAGCTGAGAGACGGTGGAGAGAAAACTCTGCGGGGAGAAAGAGGAAGATGAAGGAGCGAAGAGAGGAAGAAAGAATAGCAGAGGCTCAGCCCCCATCCTTTACCTGGCACACTGCCGCCTCAGGAGCTCCCATGATGCTCTCTGCTCCACTCAGTTCCAGCTGTTCCCGGGGTAACAGCAGGGGGCGGGGCTGGGCTGATTGGGAGCGCTGTGATTGGATGACGCTCTCTCTGACCTGAAGAGAAAGCAGCATTGTGTGTGTGTGTGTGTGTGTGTGTGCTTTTCCTACATAATGAGGTCTTACACACCAACTTATAGAGATTTCTGCACTTACAGAAGGATTTTTACAGTTTAGACTTGATTTTAAGGTTATGTATGGATTCAGGGCATCAATGGAAAGTCCTGCTGAGTGATAGAAACCAGAATGGGTGTGTTTACCTGCTTGCAGCTGGTGTCTGCAGCCTTCATGAAGCGGATCACACAGTCCTGACGTCTGGAAAACAAAGTAAACAACAACTGCAGAATCTGAATATTTGTACTGTCATTGAAGAAAAAGATAAAAATTACATATAAAGTAGTTAATACCGTCAATCTTCTCTCTCACTGTCTCCCAGGACCTTACCTGACCGCGTCTCTCAGCTCGTCCTCGGCCCGCTGCAGCCGCTCCTCCAGCTGCTTCCTCTCCGTCTGAACCCCCGACAGGTGCTTACCCAGAATCCTCAGCGAGCGCTCCTTCCGGCTCACTTCCTGTCGAGCCTCTGACAGCGCCTGCAGAGACAGAGGACGCCGTCATGGACACTTCCAGGCAGCTCCTTATCGCAGACACGAAGACTAAGGACAGATATACAAACACACACCACCTGTGTGTTCTGGTCCAGAGCGCGCTGTGTGTCCGCCTGCTGGGTGGTGTGTGTGTCCACTCGGTGCTGAAGGGCCTGGAGCTGGTTGGACTGGTCCTGGATCAGCGTCTGAGCCTCTTGTTCTCTGCTCAGGGCCTGATGGAGCTCCTCACACACACTGTGGAAACGCTCAGCTGCCGCCTACAAACACACACATAAAAGAGGAGTGTGTAGTTTTCTTTACATGTTTTGCGTACATGTACATGGTATTTATTAAGTTATTTAAATTAGTTTGTATTTGTATTTTAAGCTATGAAGTGTATTTTTCTAATTGTCCTTGAAGGCCACAAACAGACTCTGGAGGCTGTAACTAACTGGGAGCAGAGCAGAAAGAGATGAGCGAGAAGAACTACTGAGGTTGGAGTTGGAGTTGGAGGTTGGAGGACCAGAGACACACCATACAGCAGATCCAGGAGCCTGGAGGGCAGCGGTTGGCATGGAAACTCCTGCCTGGGCTGTACACATACTGTGTGGCGAGTACTGGGCAGGTTGGAGGGATCGGGGCGCAACTAAAATCCACTGATGTGTCTTTTTTTCTTCAGGCCAACAGACCAGTGCAGAGCCGAGGAGGATCGGAGGTCCGTGGACTGAGAAGAGTTGAGTGGCATTTATAGAGGGTTATAGAGGCTCAATAACTCCCCAGGTGGTGGTCTCCTGTGTACCTCTCTGAAGATGACGGACACACCAGCGTGCCCAGTCGACATGACCAGTTTAACCTGATGCAGCAGCAACTTGTTCTCAAACTTCGAACTATTTACTCGCTTTTAAATTATGTTAAGGCCAAATAAAACCAGAGTTTAGATCAATAATTAACAGCATGACTTTTCCTGAATATTGTCATCGTGTTTGGTGCAGGACGATGTGATGAAAATGGGCTAAAGAAGCTGCTCACAAGCAAAATGAAGACAAGACGTCCTCTTTTCTATTGGTGGAAAAATGACCACAAATACCTGTTAAAAAATGTCATACAGCAACGGTTACCGAGGTAGGATGTTGTGGGATAGATAGACAGCAAAAGAGATGGAGATCTGGGACATTTATCCAAGTTTTTAAATTCATTTTTAATTTATATTTGCAGTTTAAGTCATAAACATGAAACACGTTTAGTATTTTCACAGTAAAAAAAATCTAACTATCTTTGAATTTTGTTTTTTGTGTGATTTAGAGAATAAAGAATAAAAACAGATAAAAAAACAGCATCAAAACCAGCAAACAAACACAACAGGACATCAAAGAACATCTAAAAGAAAACAAGGCAACACGAAATATTACAAGACATCATGTCCAAGACACAAAACAAGCTCAAAGACACACAAAAAAACTCATTTCTGTTGGTTTACTCACTCGTCCATCTTCCCTCTGCTCTGCTTATTTCAGCCTCATCATAAAGACAGTAAACGCGCGTGTGTGTGTGTGTGTCATCCTCACCGTCCTGCACGTCTCTTTCCTCTCCTTCTGCAGTCCTCTCTTAAGACTGGCCACCTCCAGCCGTAGGCTCCGCCTCTCCAATTCAGCCGAGTGCAGCCGTTGGCTGAAGAGCAGGAAGTGCTGCTGAAGGGCCGACACCTGGGTCTGAAAGTAAAACACACACACACACTCAACAGGTCAGGGGAGTGTGATCATTATTTAAACCTGGCCAATCGGGTGTTCGGTCACCTTTGCGTCTGGTTGTGGAGGCGTCAGTTTGCTGAGGCCGAGTCTCAGCCGGCCGCTCAGAGAGTCCTCGTCTGCTCCACCTGAAGAAACGCTGGAAGCTGATTGGTCGAGGAGGTGATCCAGGAGGCGGGACAAACCAGAGTGGGCGGCAGAGATCACATTTTGATGGGAGGAGCCTGAAGAGTCACACACTCAATGAGATGATATGGAGAGTGTGTGTGTGTGTGTCGTCATAGGTGCATAAATGTGTGTTACCTCTGTGCGCCAGCACCTCCTGCAGGTCGGACATGGAGGACAGAACGGTGGAGGAGAGGCCTTTAGACCGAAGCCAGCGAACACAAACACCTTCAGGACCTTCATCATCTGGAACCAAAAAACAAGAACCACTCAGTCCCAGCGTCTGACTTCCTGTTTGTTGAGTAAATAATAAACATCTAAAGAAAAATAAAGCTTTAAATAAAGAATCTATGGAGTAAATAGCCCATTAAAACAAGAAGCAGCTGGTGATTCTGACCAGTTTACTCCAGTAAAACCATCACGCTTGTTTACCTGCTCATACTTTGATAAATCACCTGACTGTGGAGCATCTTCAGCGCTCCTTGTTGCCGATGGCGACGGTCCACACACACCTACAGCTGGAGCTCCGCCCCCTCTCTCCAGACGAAACAACACATCCGTCTTTGTGGACAGCATACACCACCTCTTTATTGCCAGCACTGTACACACGCTCCTCCTCCACCTCCTCACCGCCCTCGTCCTCCTCCCTCTTCCTTGCTCCTCCTCCTTCTCTCCTCCCAGAGCGTCGGCCAGCCTCCTCACCTCCTCCTCCAGCAGCTCCCTCTGGACCAGCCTTCCAGACAGGAAGGATTTCTGCTCAGAGAGCGCGCTCAGACAGCGGTGGGCGTGTCTCAGAGCTCCGCCCAGCAGGACGCAGGCCGACAGGAAGGAGGAGGAGTCTCTGTGGCTTCTAGAGAGGAGGTCCTGGAGTCGGGAGAGGTCGGAGGTCAGCGAGGAGCAGCGGCGCTCCAGAGAGGAGGCGTGATCCCGGAGCGAGTCGCACTGAGACCGACAAATCTGAAACAGAGCGCGGAGCGTTAGCTGAACGGTAACCAGTCTGGCTTCCAGTCCTCCCAGTTACCCCATTAACGCTGAGATGAACATTTAGACGACACGATCCTGACAGAACAGCTGACTTCAGTACAGCCGCTGCTGTACATGTTCTACAGGAAAAGCAGAGGGACCATTAACACACACGTTGTTCTTCCAGTTGAAGGAATTTTAAATCTCAAACAGAAAATCTAACGACACAAATCTCGTGTGAAGCAAGAACTGGTCGATCACCAGAAGAAGTTCAGAGCATGTTCAGTCAGACGGAAAATATCATCCTAGGAGATTGTTTTACTCGAATAAAGGAAAAGTGAGGACTGGAAGAAGTCTCTGTCTATATGAGGTGTGAACATCGTGGAACAACCTGAACAACGAACTGAATAAAATGGACCAGAATAAAAGATGTAGAATATCTGCTGGTTCTCCTTTGAGGAGCATGGTAGCGCCGACCTGATGGCATCAAAGAAACCCAATGAACATGGTGAGGATGATGATGATGATGGTCTTTGCTGAAGCTGCCAGAGGGAAGACAAGTCTCTCTGTCTGACTCCAATCATCTCAGAACAGGTTTAAAATGGTCTCACAGACCTGAGCTTGCAGTCAAAAACAGCCAAGATAGTTGTATGAATCCACAATCTGGACATTTTCACCGAGAATTACAATCACTTTGTGGTCGTTGCTGCTGCGTCTAAAATCAGTGATCATGGCTTTAGTTTGTGAAACATTCGAGTCGAGATGATTGTCATCACACAAACCGTGATAAAGCAGGACCGGGTTCAGACTCTGAGTCCTGAAGAAGGGCTAAAAGGACAGAGTCCCTCTGAAGAAGCTCTACAGCCGTCAGTGGTGTCCAGTATGTAGTTTTACATCCTCCACTTCTTCATGTGGCTGATAGAGAAACTGGGAAGGATCAGATTTCCATCTATCAGAGGAGCGTGTCGGCTGACAGGAATAAAAAAACCTGGTGTTTGTGTTTGAGTGTTTAACCGTGTGTGTGGCTGCTTCAGTTAAACACCTCCAACTCCAAAGTCATTATTATAATTATTTGCCCTCTAGTATCTCATCCTTGACGGGACAGCTCAGGTTACTGAGCGTGCGTTTTATACATTTTATAGCCCCGTTCTAACCCTGGTTTTCCTGGTTGATTTAAGGTAAAAAAGTTACAAATGGAAAATATTTTCACCGCAGGACTTTAAACCAGATTGTTTTTCTTTCCTGAGCTGATTTCAGTTGCTTTTCTCTGGTGTAAACGTCTCCTGTGAGCATCGTTTTGTCGTCTCGTCTCTTCAGAGCTGGCTGGAGGAAACTTTCTCTGCTGACTCAGCTCTGCACCGAGGGACGAGTGTGTGTGTTTTACCTGCAGCTGGCTGACGGCGTGTGTGTGCCGGCTGCTCCAGGCCTCCTCCCTCCTCCTCACGCTTTCCTCCAGGCGAGACAACACACACTCCTGGCTGCGCTGCAGCTCGCGCACACACACACTCTTCTTGTTGCACACACTCTGCAGGTGAGCGACCTGCCGAAACAAGAACATCAGAGTCGCATGTAAAGAAACTGACGCTCCGAGCTGCTAAAGCTAAACCACCCACACACACACACGATGGCGTTCACTGCCATCAGAAATAAATAAATATAAAAGCTTTGTCATGTCTCTTATTTAAGTAATTAAATAACAATGAGGGACTAATAAAGCTTTTATTATTCTTATTATTTGTATTATTTGTATAAAATGACTCAAACTGATTCATTTTCCTGAGTTTTGAGTTTTTTTTTTACACATTTTTAAGATTTTAATGAACTAATCTAAAAACAACTGAAGGAAAGGAAGCTTGATAAACACCATAAACTAACACGGCTTACAAATATGTACATATACAAAGAAAAATAGAAATAACTGTGTGTTTATCGTACGGCTGCTTTCTATTAAATCATTCATGGATTATTGAGTCTGTTCACTGAGGAAAGAGATGAAACTAACTAAAGGAAAAATGTTTTTATGAACAAGACCTTTTAAAACAAGTCTTTAGGAGACGTACTCAGCCATGCTTTAATCTGCAGGAAGTAAAGACAGAATAAAAGAGCAAATAGAATCTTATTTATTGTTTTAGAGGACTTGTAGCTACACTGGACTCTGTGTGTTTTAACCGCAGAACTTTACTATGCAGAAAAAAAAGTTGGCCGGTCGAGTTTCTGCAGAACCAGAACCAGCTTCCAGGACCTTCAGCCCATTTCAGTTCAGTTCCTTCGTCCCTAGAGGGGTCGGTCCAGCAGTCCAAGACAAGCTCCGCCCCAAAGTAGATGATTGACAGCTAGGACCATATGGGCTATAAATAATATTTTATTTAAAGTTTTATAATCATTTTTATTCCTAAAATAATAACGAACAGTGAAGTTTTAAAATAAACAATTAGCTGCCATCAGATGGATCGAAGAAGAGAGTTTAGGTATCTACTTGTTTACATCATGAGATGGAAACGCCTTCCAGACAGCATATGGTAAAACTCCAGCAACAGCAGCTTGGTCAAGGAGGACTCTTGTTTTATTATTATAATTAACCACTTGCTCTTTAAGACCAGTTCTACACCTCTTTCCCCTCATTTAACAGTACTGGTCTTTATAAGGAGCAAACTGCAGGAGAACAGAGACGTGGACGTTGCTGAGGGTACAACAGACGTATGAGGAGGGTACCAACCCGCTCTAACCCAGAGAGCCGGAAGGTTCTCCGCTAACGAACCCACCTTGTCGTTGGCCTTCTGCAGGTCAGAGGTCAGCTGCTCCACCTGCTCGCTGATGACATCACACAGCTCCTTCCAGGTGAAGTTACCCAGAATGCTCTGCGACTGATCGAGGAGGACGCAGCCGGCCAGCAGGTGCTGGTAGAGACGGTGGAGGAAGGACAGACGGGCCTGACACACACACACACACACACACACACACACAGAGGCTCAGTATGATGCAGTTTGACAAGATTTTCTCACCATCAGCTGTAATTAAATGTGTCGTGTGTAACGACATTATGCTGCCGTGAGACGTCACACAGAGACAAAGGACAGGAAGCAGACGCTCGTCTCTCCACTATCAGCTGATTCTCACCATAAATGAAGCATTCTGTCTTTTATTTCCTGTGATGGAACCAAAGTTAAGCTAACTTTCAACATAGAGCCTTACTGTTCAAAACAAAGACGAGTCCTCTGCTCTCTGAAAGTGAACGTTTCAGGCTCCTTAAACTCTGCTTCCATGTGAATGAAACACCCACATGATAAAAACAGAAGCGTATACACCTGGACTCGTCTACGTGGACACGGCCTTCATTTAAATGACACCGGCTTCGGACAGTCAAAGTTTCAGGGACCACAGGGTGGGAATCCCTGGTCCAGATTCTTCACAGGAGTCTACGTGGTCTTCAACAGAAAGACTGCTAGAACAAGCTGGTGGGCGGAGCTAAAACTTTAGCTCAAGTTTAAATGAGCTGAATTACGTGTTGTTGTCAAATTCTTGTTTAAACACAATCTTGAGGAGAAAAAACCAGAAGAAGAAACAGCTTTTAACCCCCCTCCCTCCAGCTTTACTTTAGCCCCAGCATAGCAGGAGCTAACACCCACTGAAGGAGAGTGATTTCCAAACCTTTAATGATGTAAACACTCTGACATGATTTAACTCGTTCTGATCTCATAGAAAGCGTCATGAGCCACTTTTCTCTCCCTCGTCTCGCTCTTCTTTTTTATGACTTCTCCTGGAAGCCTGAAGCAACCTTGCTTAGTTTCATGATTTGAACAGTTAAAAAAAGTAAAAACACTGCGATGTTCTGGTCTATGATGAGCTCAGCTGACCACCGCTTCTTGTTATGCATGACTAATAAGACAGACGTGATGTCACATGAATACAAGCATCGATCCAAAACATCCAACAAAACCCACCAAGCTCGGACCTGAAGCTGTTCTGTATGAGAGAACGGACAAAAACTCCTCTGAGCTGGTCTGCAGGATTCATCATGAGTTAACAGAAGCATTATTCTGTGTGAGGAGGTCACGAAAGAAACTCAAATCTACCCCGAAACGTTAGCTGGTTTCCTTCAGTAAACAACTGAGGTGGACAGAAAGAAAAGAGAATAAATGCAGAAACAATCACCGTTGACTCTTTCTTGTAGTGTTCAGTGATCTTGTGGATTTCTTCCGTCCTCTCCTCTCGTTCTTTCTCTCTCTCCTCCCTCTCTTTATGTAGCTCCTCCCTCTCTTTCTGCAGCTCCTCCTGCAGGCGCTGGCTCTGCATCGACCAATCAGAGCTCTCCTGATGCAAACGAGCCACCTCCTCCTGCAGTCTGACCGCCACCTGGTGAGACTCCTGGAGAAAAGATGGAGATAACGTCATCACAAATCCACTGCTGATGTCCGGTGTTGGATGGAGGAGTCTGGAACTGCAGTAAACTCTGTTAAAGGGGAAAACACAATAAAGTTAAAATAACTTTTTATTTTGAACCGATCCTAGAGAGCTGCAGTCCTGCAGGTTTTAGATGTTTCTGCTCATACACACCTGACTCAAACTAAACGGATCCAGCAGCTTGTCAAGTTCTGCTCAGAGACTCATGTAAATCAGGTGTGTTGAAGCAGGGAAACAACTGCAGGACTGAAGCTGAAACCAGTTTTTTGTGTGTGTGGTTACTGAGATTATCATTTAAATGTGACCTCCATCACACTGCAGTGTGTTTGGCCCTGATATTAACAGAAGGACAGGAGGGACCACGGCTTTTAGTCCAGCCCTGGCTGCTTCCTCTGTGGATACGTGACTGAAGTGAGTCGGATGAAATGTGACATGACTGTCAGGACTGAGGTAGCGTTGAAAAAGACTGTTTACCCACCAGATTTAGTACCACAAACGAAAGTGGCCTGGGTCGGATCTGTGCTGCTCAGATTCTAAGAAAAAGATCTGATGTGGATCACATCTGGGTCGGCTCTGAGTCACTGTTTACCTGCAGTGTGAACGGAGCTTGTTGTGTTTTTTACCACTTTATTTTTTATTTCCACATAAAAACGATCTTGTGAAGAAAATATTAGACTTTCATAGCAAAAGAAATCATGTAAGTCCTTCCTCCTGTCGTGTGACCCCTCAGAGCTTGTGCAGGTCTCTATATGTGGACTAAACTCAGTCAAAAGATGTGGTTACATCAATGTGTGTCCTCTGATCCGAGGTCAGCTGCTGCAGAGCCTGGTTCTCATCCTGAAGCTTCTCTGATGCAGACAGCAGATCCTGAACCTGCCGGGAAAAAGAAGAAGGAGTGAAGGGAGTCAGCTGGAGGAAGAGAGAGACCACATGAAGGATCAGAGCGTACCGCTCCGTCTGCTTCCTCCAGTCTGAGTCTGCAGCTGCTGAGAGTCGTCATCAGCAGCTCAAGGACTTCAGCGGGACTCCGTTTCCCATCATCCTTTGCTGGCTGGACCGACTGCTCGCCTGTGTGCTGGTGTTGCTGCAGCTTGTCTCGGATCTGTTTCATGATGTTGGAAAAGGCCTCCTCTGTGTCTGACTGCCTCTTAACAGCCTGAACGCAGAAAGAAAGTTCTGTTATTAAAGCTTTGCTTTAGCAGGCAGATGCACACCGGAGATCACACACACACACACGGGGTGGTTGTGTTTAAATGTACAGTAAAAGCAAAGGTGAAAGCAAAATTGTTTCTATATTCATCTGCAAGGGACCTCGTCATCAATAACCACTCTGTCTTATTAAATTCATGAAAACATCAAAGTTAGGTTTTATTCTGCACAAACACACCTCAGCAACAATCTGACTCTGACCAGCACCTGGGAACCTTTCAGTTCAGATTTCAGTAGGAACTCAGAAATCCTGACTTTTTGGTTGCGGTTGAACACGCCGCGGCAGAAAACACTCGAGAAGAAACAAGCACAGCAGGAGTTTGATCACAGTCCCGAACCAGCCTTCATACGTTACAACATGAACGAGCAGACAAACGAAGAGCTCATGAACTTCCACTGCTGCTACGCTGGCTGTGGATTGTTAAACACGGAGCTCACGACGCTGCATCTGGTCTGGTTGGTCCAGAACCTCGTCCCAGGTCCTGATCCAAGAGGTTCTTTGTTCTAGTCCAGCAAAGAGTTGGTTTCTGTGGAGTCAGAGCCCCGATCGGCTTCAGCTTGAAGAATCTAAGATATTTCTTTTTCTCGTGTCTCAGTAAGGATGGATAGCAAAGTCAGGATTTTGGAAAGTTAATCAAATGGGAAGAAATCAAATAATTTATGTGGCTGTAGTTGTTATGTAACCGTACGGCTCTAACAGCACATGCTAGTAATGTTTTACTGCATCACAATGTGGCGTTAGCTTACCGAACAGCTGGAACAAACAGACGAACACGTCATTGCCGCTCGGCTCTGAGATTTGATGCAAATAAAAGCAACTCGCAGAGTTAAAGATAAAAACGTTCTGAGTGAAACTTCAAGAAAATAAAGAAAAGCAGTCCAACTTCAGTTTACATATTTCTGCTTCAGATATGCATCTCTCGCATTCAAATGTAAATCTGCCAGATTTCCACATATGTGGACGAAGCACAAACCAGACACACCTGAACTGTGTGTGTGTGTGTGTGTGTGTGTGTGTTACCTGCGCCAGCAGTGAGTGTGTGTTGCTGTGCAATCTTTTCTCCTCCTCCAAACTCTCAGTCAGGTCATACGTGGCCTTCTTCTCCGTTTCCATGGCAACGACTGTGTTGCTCCTGAACTTCTTGAACTCGGTCTGCAACCTTCACACATGACAAGTGTTTGACACGTAAAAACGAGGTCCTCTGTATCAGATGGTGGTTCTGTTTGTTGCCATGACGCCCACCGCTCCAGAGCGCGCTCAGTGCTGTCGCTCCTCTCTCTCTCCAGGCTGTAAGCTCGCTCCACCTCTCTGAACTGAGCTTGCAGCAGCTCCAGGCTGTGCTGCGCCTCCTGCTGGCCGGACCGCTCCATCACCAGCGCCGCCTCCAGGTCCCGCAGACGCAGCTGGAAGGTTACGCGATCACACAGACACATTAATGATGATTTTATTACAAGTTCTGACTCCTGCAGAGACACAGACGATTTCTACCGACATAAAGATGCTCCACTGTGGTCATAAAGGGATGGACATGGTCAGTAACAATACTCAGGTAGGCTGTGCTGGTTAAACCAG
>JBAFTC010000006.1:1848351-1862791 GCA_037177435.1 Melanotaenia nigrans | reverse complement strand
ATGGATAAATTAATCAACATATTGATATAATAATAATAATAATAATAATAATAATAATAATAATAATAATAATAATAATAATAATAAAACATTTATAAAATTGATAAAGAATGTCTGCTTGAGTGCTTTGAGATTTGAGATGTGAAGCATGAGTAGACGCCAGGCTGCTGTAACTGTGTGTGGTTATCCCACATGCTACTGAAGCCACTTCTTGTTAAACGAATAAGTTGTGAAATTTATAATATGCCTTCAGTCATCATCAGAATCAGCTGTTTGGCAGTGACAGTGAAGATTTGGTGAGTTTTTCACGTGGCTCAATTTATTAGAGAAAAAGGCTTTCCACAGGCCATAAAGCATTGTTATAACAAATAAATAATCCTCCAAATACTAATTTCCTTACTTTTGAGCTAAGTATATTTAAATTCACTTTCAAAATTTTGATATAGGTTTAATATCACGCGACAAGCACGTGCTCAAGCAGCACTACAGTGTTATATTACAGCATTACAATTTAACAGTCTACTTTAAAGTTTTGTTTTAAATACGTGCATATATTATGTAATTATGTTTTAAAACGTTTATTTTTATTACCTTAAGGTGATGGCGTTACGCTTACATGTAGCGTAATCCGACAGGGGGCAGTATTAACGTAGAAGAAGAAAAAGCAAAACAACATGGCAGCCTCCATGGAGCACGTTGAATCCACATCCGAACAAACAGACCCTCCAGAAACTAGTCAAGTTAAAGGTCCAGAAACAATCAAAGACCTCGGGACGTCCGATCCGAGACCGGGAGGTTCTGAGCCAGACCAGGATCCAGATGAGGAAGAAGACGAGGAGGAAGGCGAGCCGCCCGAACCGAAGATCCGAGAGACTCCGGAGGACATCCAGCTGGAGGCGATCGCTAACACGGTGGCTCTGCACCCGAGCAGGGACATCTTGGTGTATGGGGACGTGGACGGGGACGTCTACGCCTTCTCCTATTCGTGCACAGAGGGGGAGAACCGTGAGCTGTGGTCGTCCGGACACCACCTGAAGTCCTGCCGCCAGGTGCGCTTCTCGGCGGACGGGCAGAAGATATACAGCGTGTCCCGGGACAAAGCCGTCCACCTGCTGGACATGGAGCGGGGACAGCTGGTCACACGCATCCGAGGGGCACACACGACCCCCATCAACAGTCTGCTACTGGTGGACGAGAACATCCTGGCGACCGGCGACGATGGAGGCACCCTGAAGGTCTGGAAGAAGTAGAGCACACAGGAGTTTTCAGTGCTGAGGGTGTTATTGATCAGAACAGTTTACTGGTCATCTAGATGATCCAAACTGGTCTAACTGGGCCTGTTAGTGATTTAAGGAACTATAGTAAAGGAGCTTTCTAAGATACATTTAGATTATGGTAAATGTACAAAGATCCTCAAAACTGAAAACTTTGCCTAAACTGGGCTTCTTTTAAACCACCGTTCAAGGTTGTTAGAAGTTCAGCAACTTTTTGTGATTGTTGTTCTGAGCTGCAGCTCATGAGGCTCATTTTGATCTTTAAATAGTGTCAGCTGATGCTTAATAATAACAAACTTTATTTGCAGACATGGGTCCATAAAACACAAGCCTACAACATACAGAATAAATAGTATAAAAAGAGAAATACCAAACAGATTAATGTTCTGGCTTGGTATGTAACGGTCTGAGGTGGACTTATATTAGTTTATGAACAGGTTTAGGGGGTTAAAGTGACTCTCTAGATAGTAATGATGCTTTAGCTGATTACAAATGTCCAGCCTCTCTTTGATGGACGTGGTCCAACTTGGTTTAGATGATCTTTTGATGGTCAAATTGGTTCCCAGATACTCTGTGATGTTCATAATGTCAATGTGATGCCAAAGACTGGTTAAACGGTCTTTCGACCACCAAATGAGACTGGTGCAGTTGTTCATCGGTCATAGCTGATTAATAATGATCTGAAGTGGTTTCTGGAGAGTCCTGGTGGTCTAGGCTGATATTTGATGTTATAAAACGTGAGCGACAGTGATTAAACATTTACACTGAAAGATCATAGTACTGAAAAACTTCAGGTCTGCTGTATCTGAGATGATCCTTTATGGTCATAATTAAGCTAATACTCACACCTTTAACACTCCATGTCGTGTGTATGTGTGTGTGTGTGTGCAGGTGTGGGATATGAGGAAGGGAACCTCCATCATGGACATGAAACACCACGAGGATTACATCAGTGACATCGCTGTGGATCAGGCCAAAAAGATCCTCCTCACAGCCAGGTAACAATGCAACAAGTAAAGTGGTTCAACATTAAAAGTCAGTGGTTCGATTCCCACCCCTCCACACAGAGATGTCTTTTACTTCCATTCATTAAAAAAAACAAAACTTTACTTTAATAAACACAAGCGGCTGTGGAATGAGGGCATGTAGTATAATGCAGTAGTAAAATATATGTATAGTACAGTACATATCTCATAACAATAGAGTAACATAATTAACAATGTAAACATAATATTATAATGATTATAATAATGCTCTCTGATGCTGACTGACTTTTACTGGCTGGGGAGATATCAGAGAAGAGACGGGACGAAGACGATGCCGGATTAGCCGTCGTTAGGGGAGATCTCAGAGAAGAGACGGGACGAAGACGATGCTGGATTAGCCGTCGTTAGGGGAGATCTCAGAGAAGAGACGGGACGAAGACAATGCCGGATTAACCGTCGTTAGGGGATATCTCAGAGAAGAGACGGGACGAAGACGACGCCGGATTAGCCGTCGTTAGGGGAGAGCTCAGAGAAGAGACGGGACGAAGACGATGCCGGATTAGCCGTCGTTAGGGGAGATCTCAGAGAAGAGACGAGACGAAGACGATGCCGGATTAGCCGTCGTTAGGGGAGATCTCAGAGAAGAGACAGGACGAAGACGATGCCGGATTAGTAGGCCTGCTTTTGTTCTGGTGGTCTGTATAAGCCTGGTCCAGGCTCCTGACATAAGCAGTTCTTTGGACCCACATGGAGTTGGTTTTACCATCTGCTTTGGATTCTGAGAACTTTTGTCCTGTTGAACCTCCAACTAGAATAGAAATGCCTCGTGTAAACACCTCAGCTTATCAGATCGACCACGATCCAAATGAATGTGCTGTTTACACTCATATCTGATCTTTTTCATTGTCTCCTTCTTCTGAATTAAACCACATTGTTCATGTCAAAAGCTTTCCGATCATATGAAATCTTTCCATTGTGTAAACACACAACTGATCGGTCCACTTTATCCCGCATCCATATAAATGCAGCTACTAATTTAGCTACTAGTGAATGAGAAATGTACATGACTTTGTAGCTAATGTATGGTATCAGTAATGTTTCTACATGTTGGTATGAAAGCAAGAAGCAGAAACCCCTGAAGCCTTCTGGTGAGTCTGAGCTCTGCTGTGATCCTTTTCTGCAGTGGTGATGGAACTATGGGCGTCTTCAACATCAAGAGGCGGCGGTTCGAGCTGCTGTCTGAGTACCAGAGTGGCGACCTGACCTCAGTGGTGCTGATGAAGAGAGGCAAGAAGGTGGTTTGTGGCTCCAGTGAGGGGACCATCTATATCTTCAACTGGAACGGTTTCGGAGCCACCAGCGACCGCTTCGCCCTCAAGGCCGAGTCTGTGGACTGCATCCTCCCGATCACCGACAGCATCATGTGCACCGCCTCCATGGACGGATACATCCGGTCAGTTGGCTTGCGATCGGCTGTTTTTGAGTTTTGAAGAGTTGCTAACAGGATTTGTTTGTCCTCCATCAGAGCCATCAACCTCCTTCCCAATCGGGTCATTGGCTGCATCGGGCAGCACGTCGGCGAACCCATCGAAGAGATCACCAAGTCTTGGGATTCTCGCTTCCTGGTGAGCTGCGCCCACGACCAGCTCATCAAGTTCTGGGACATTTCCAGTTTACCAAAAACAACCGTCAGCGAATACCGTAAGAGGAAGAAGAAGGACGGCCGAATGAAGTCGCTCACCAAGAAGGCTCTCGGCGACAATGACTTCTTCTCTGGACTTGTAGAGGAAACGGAGAAGAAGGAGGAAGAACAGGAAGAGGAAGACAGTGACAGTGACAGTGATTAAATCTTGACTGTGCCTTTGAACTGTTTGGTCTTATTTAAATGCACATGCTCGTTTAGCGGATGTTTTGATGAAAGTGTCTGGAGAGGTAATGCCGGATTAGATGGCAGTGGGAATGGCTCCAGTCACTAAACCATCATAGCTCAACAATGTTGGGCTTGTGGAGATATTCAGTTTTTTTTTCCTCTCAGACGTGGTTTGGGATACGGAAAAGTCAGAACTCTTTGAAGGCTACTGGATATTTATACATTTTGGCTAATGTTCTTTTTATACGGCAAACACATGTTTTCTTCTCAAGAATATATAAGAACACTGATATTGTGGCCAAAGTAGCAAAATCAAGAAACAACAAAGGTCTGTCAAAAGTAAGATGTTTTTTACTCAGTAAAAACAACAATCTTGTTTCTTGAAATGAATCGAATTCTTTTTCTCCTTTTTTTCTTTTGCTTGACAGTTTTCCTTAGAATTAATAAAGTCTTTTTTATTTAATAAGTATTTCAGCCTCAAAGTTAGCTAAAATATAAAAAAGGGGTTCAGAATACTCCAAGTTTTATTACATACAAATCATATCGTATTATAATACATGTCCACATCCCCCAGGGCACGAAGATGTAAGGGTTAAACAGGACTTTCACACAGGAATTTGAGGTTAACGTTGTTTGTTTTTATGGTGAATGTATTTTTACTTCCTGAAGCCTGAACCATATGGCAGATTATTCTGTGTTCAAAATTTGGCCTCTTTGTAAATTCAGTTAAATTATGTTTTTATTGCTGTTGCACAAGTGCAATGCATGTTGCTGGACAATAAGTTATAATACAATACATATCAATGAAATGCTCACTTTCAGATTCCTGCTTACATTGTACCTCTTGTATATCTGAAGACTCTGTTCCTGAATAATATTTTTAAAACTATTTTCATAAGTGAGACAAAAAAATACTCAAGAGCCTCAAAAATATCGTGCAAATATTTTTTTAATCACACTTCACTACTTGTCAGTATGCCACACAAGAATGTAAATTACACATGTGTAGGGCCAAATGGGTAATCTGTCTTTCCAGACAGTTTTTATTTCATGAAAAAAATATAAAAGTAGTAAAACCACCAGATGGGTTTAAAAATATTTAATACAGGATCGTTCTAAGTTTTAGTCCCGCTACCTGAAAATTTACCCCCTGTATTTATGCTGCATCGTGTTACGCACGTTGGTACAGTCCACACCCCTCTCCGCTTGGTACAGTCCACCGTCTGGAGGGAAACCACTGAAGATGACATCACGCGCTAATATGGCGACGAGCAGGAGAGCGTAGCTTAGTAACAAGAAGCGTCCTGTTAATCCTCTTTTTAAAAAGGCCTCGTTTTAGTTTTATAGGTGAGTAGGGGTTTACTGTACGTTTGATTAAATGAACACAGAATCCAGATTTAAAACCTGCAGGTAGAGCAAACTGCTAGTTAGCGCAGGTTAGCTTTTGAGCTAGCATACTTGTATTTGTAAACAATGAGCAAACACGTTGCTGGAAGCGAAACCGCTGAGTTAATCTGAAAAATTTCACTTTACACTAATGATGAGCGGCAGAAAGGACACGTCAAGTATGGAAAATACAACGACAGACATGTCTTTACTTCAAAAATGACTTTTTAATTTCATACTACGCTTTCTGTTGTGAAATCAACCTTAAGGATTTGATAAAATAAATGGTTATTAAACGAATACCAGCACCTATAAACCATGCAGTAGATAGAAGAGAGCACACTAACAAATCCATTTCCTCAGATCTGTCCGACCAGCTGATGGAGAGCTGTTTGGATATAGATGAGATTTTGTGGTAAATTAATCTGTGTAATTAACGAGTCTCTGGCCATGTGGAAAGGGACTTTTGCAAGGGGAAGATCTAGACTTGTAAAAACAGGTCCTCTAGGATCTGATGCAAAAATTAAGCTGTGAAAATAATTTAGTCATTACAACTCCTTGAGAGTAGTACATGAAGCTCCTTATTATCTGCATATCAATACTACATGAATCTGAATGAGGAGCGAGTGGAAAACAACACACTGGTTAGCAGAAGACGATGAATCAGTAGCTCTTACCAGCAATAAACGCTCAGTTAGATTTTATTACCTGACAGTAACCACATGGTTGTTATCAAGTGGAGTGCTTCATCTTTATCATCCTCTCCATGTTCTAACTGTGAGGAACCCTGACGTTAATGTGTTTTCAGTTGTGTTTAATTCCCGCTGGGCAGCAGCAGGATGCCCGGGAAAAACGGAGACCAGTTCAAACCTGGAGACCTAGTGTTCGCCAAGATGAAGGGCTTCCCTCACTGGCCTGCTAGGGTATACACACACAAACACAATGAAACACACACAAACTGTAAATACCTGCATGCTGCTGTTTCCTGGCTGATGTAATTGATCCTTCTGTGTGTTTGCAGATCTGTAAGTCAGAGGACGGGTACAAGAAGCGAATCCCGGTCTTCTTTTTTGGAACCCATCAGATGTACGTCCACCCAGCTGCTCACCGTACTCGTTTACTCTCCTCCTTGTTAACCATTGATCCTGTGTGATTGATCTCTCCTCAGAGGCAGCCTCCCGCCAGAGAACGTGGTTCCATACGTCGGTAATAAGACGAAATATGGCAGCGGCGTTCGCATCAGAGGCTTTGCTGAGGGAATGTGGGAGATTCAGAACACACCTGGGATTGGGAGTAAACTCAAAGTAAGTTTTTCTGTCTTGATCTGCTCCCACAGCGATGAGTCGTGTTAAAAGTCTATGAGCGAGTTTTATTCATCACTGATCCCCCATTGAAGTTTCGACTTGTTTGTACCAAAGTTAGGAGACTCTTATTTTATTCTGGCCCCTGTGGATGGACTTTGTTTCCTGAAACATAAGTTGCCTCCTTCATTTATCATCTATACTTGGTAGATGTCAGTCAGTTTCTTAGCTCCAACGTGTTCTCTGTTTTGTGGTCTGTTCAGGTTCCAGGAAAGACCAACGTCAGTGCGACGCCTGCAAAACCGACTTCTGCTGCTAAAGCTACACTCACCAAACCTGAAACCACACACGATAAACGAACTCCAGCAGCTAAAACTGTTGAGAAAGTTAAAGGTCTTCCTGCTGCTGATGGTAAAGTTGCAGCTGAAAAAGAAACTCCCGCTAGAAGCGCTACCAGAGCTTCATCCAGGTTAGCTCCAGACAAAACCACCGACTCCAAACAGATTTCAGAAACCCCAGAACCCACCACGACTGCTAGAAGCAGGAGGGCTGCGAGCGGGGGTCCGTCTGCAGGACAGAGCAGGACTGAACGGAGCTCCTCTGCAGACAGTAAGAGAACGGTAAGAAGAACATTAACTTTTCAAAGGTTTAGATTTCCAAAGCAGAAACGGGCAGATATTCTGCAGAAGAAAGAGCTGATCAGCTGCTGCTTGGTGGTATGTTGTGGAAATAAAATTGAGCACATTTGGACGTTTTCATGTCTCCTCAGACCAGATCAAACAAAACCTCTGAACAAGAATCTGCTCCTGACACTAAACCAGCTGAAGCTGTAAAAAGTAAAGTTCCACCTGAGAAGGAAGCTGAGAGCGTTGAAGCTTCCAGACGCTCTGAAACACCATCAGGCATGGAGGAAGCTGCTGCAGACCGAGCTACGACCCGGAGCAGAGCCACGGATTCAAAGGTAAACACACAGATAGTCATGAGCACTGATGCTCTGCATTTACATGGATTTTGATTCAAACATCCACTTAGAATAAAATGGGTCATGTAAACGTTAAAGGTTACTGAGCCGGTCAAAGATGTCAGGAGCGTTCGGATCGTATTAAATCTGTCCATCATGTAAATACAACTGATTTATCCATGTAAACATGTCAGCTGGATCATCTTATCAGATTCATCTCAGTCAAACCGATGAAATAAACGTAGCTACTGGGGAAGAAATGCTCAGACAACAGCTTTCTTTGAGAAAGAAGACCACATCCTGGTCCTAGAGCAGGTCCTAGACCAGGTCCTGCTGAAAATCTGCAAGACTTAGGATATTCAAATCTGGACTGAATTATTCTACAAAGCTTATAGATTCATTATAACTCAGGTTTTTATTTTGTGTATTAAGTGTGGATGCTGCCAGGCTTTCTTCACTCAGACTGTGTAATGTGATTGTGGATGGCTGTTTGTCTTTCATGTCTCCTCAGACCAGATCAAACAAACCCTCGGAAGCTGCTCCTGACTGTAAACCTGCTGAAACAACGAAAAGTAAAGTCGCATCTGGGAAGGAAGCGGAGAGCGGCGGCGAAGCTGCTGCAGGCCGCGCTACGACCCGAAGCAGGGCAGCAGATTTAAAGGTAAACACACTGTCGGTCACGCTGAGGCCCACCTGCACCTACACCTGTACCTACACCTGTACCTACACCTGTACCTGCACCTGTACCTACACCTGTACCTGCACCTGTACCTACACCTGCACCTACACCTGTACCTACACCTGTACCTACACCTGTACCTGCACCTACACCTGCACCTACACCTGTACCTACACCTGTACCTGCACCTACACCTGTACCTGTACCTACACCTGCACCTGCACCTACACCTGCACCTACACCTGTACCTGTACCTACACCTGCACCTACACCTACACCTGCACCTACACCTGTACCTACACCTGTACCTGCACCTACACCTGCACCTACACCTGTACCTGTACCCACACCTGTACCTACACCTGCACCACAAACAGTAGAAGGTTGTTTAACTTCTAAACCCTACAGTGTTTTTAGAAACTGGAGATAAATCTGGATGTTTTTCATCAGGTTGATGATGAGGAGACGAAGAAGAGGACATCCGCTGGTCCCACTGTGACTGCTGCTGGGAAGAAAAGGAAAGAGGAGGAAAAGGAGGAGAGCCAAGAGGTCAAGAGAAAGAGAGAAGAGAGGGATGACGGGAAAGAGCCACAGAAGATGAGTGAGAACAGCAGCAGAGGAAAGAAAGAAGAGACAAGAAAGGAGAAGACGCCAGAGAGAAGATCATCAAAAAGAAAGATGGAGGAGGATAAAACCGAGGGAAGGAAGACGAGGAGAGCTGAGAGTGAGGAGCAGAAGCAGATGGAGGAAAATAAAAGATTAGATGTTGTTGAGGGAAGGAAGGAGGAGAGGATGAGGAGAGAAAAGGAGGTGCAGCAGAAGATAAGGAAGGATGTTGCGGAGGAAGAGGAGGCAGCACAGAAGAAGACAAAACGAGATGAAAGTGTGGAGGGAAAGAAGATGAAGGAAAAGACATCCAGAGAAGAGAACAAAACAAAGGATGAAGGCGAGAAGAGAGGCGAGGAGAAGGACAGCGAGGTAACCCTGCAGCTTAAGATCCGACATTTCCCAGAATTCCCGGCGTTCTCCGCTTTATGTTTATTGTTTCTGTCTCACTCAGCAGCACCTCCGCCTGGCGGCCCGACGGGAGAGCCTGCTGAGATCTCTGAAGGGTCTGCTGAAGGACGGCGGGGGGGCCACAGCGAGGAGCGCCCGGTGAGGAAGACCACACACACCTCAGCGAGTCCTCCTGGTCGTCCAGCGTGTCTCACCAACCCGTGTTTTCATGTTTCCTCAGCAGGAAGACATCAGAGGCGAAGACCAGAGAAAGACCAAGAGAAGAGGACCGGGAGGGAAAGACGTCCAGGACCGCGGGAGACAGGAGGAAGGAGGAGAAGATGTCCACCCGGAAGTCAGCAGCAGAGAAGAAAACGGAAGAACTGAAGGCGGAGAAAGACAAGAAAATGAGTCAAGCAGAGAAGACAGAGGAGAAGATGTCCACCAGAAAGACGTCGGCAGTGAAAAGGGACGAACGGCAGATGGAGAAAAACGACAGGACGAGTAGAAAAACTGAGAAGATGAAAGAGAAGATGGAGGAAAACGACAGGACGAGTAGAAAAACTGAGCAGAGGAAGGAGAAGATGGAGGAAAACGAGCGGAAAGATGAACAGAAGAGGAAAAAACAAGACATCCATAAAACAGAAAAACCAAAAGAAAGTGAAGAAAAAGAAGAAAGAATGTCCACCAGAAAGACAATCGTGGAGAAAAAACCAAGGGAGGAGAGCAAAGAAAAGATGGAAGACAAGGTGGAGGTGGACGGAGGGAAAGAGAAAAGAGGAGAGGAGGAGGAGAAGAAAGATGAGAGAAGGATAATCGGAAAAATCGTGAAAGCAGGTCAGGGAGCCAAGATCCACGTAAAGACCATGATGGGAGGAACCATGGCAACCACAGTGGAGGAGAGGAAGACGGACAAGAAGGTGGAGGAGTTGAAGACAGACAAGAAGGTGGAGGAGAAGAAGACAGAGGAGAAGGCAAATAAAAAGGTGGAGGAAAAGAAGAAAGAGGAGAAGGCAGATAAAAAGGTGGAGGAGAAGAAAGAGAAGAAGACAGACAAGAAGGTGGAGGAGAAGAAGAAAGAGGAGAAGCCAGGCCGGAAGGTGGAGGAGGAGATGAAGACAGACAGGAAGGTGGAAGAGAAGAAGAAAGAGGAGAAGGCAGAAAGAAAGGTGGAGGAGAAGAAGAGGAGCTCTGAGAAGTCTGAGGACAGGAGGACAAAAACCAGTTCTGATGACAAAAAAGACAGGAGTGGAACTGGTGTAGAGAGGAAGAACAAGGGGAAGGAGGAGAAGAGTGAAGCCGGTGAGACGGCAAAAAGAAGAGAAGAAGAAGAGCAGAAGGCACAAGAGAGGAAGAAGGAAACAGAGGTGGGCAGAGTGACACGAGAACAGAGAAAGAGGGACGAGAAAAGTGGAAAATGTGACAGAAAATCCCCAGAACAAGAAGAGAAAGAGGTGGCGTGTCCAACCGAGGAGACTAGAAAGCAGAGGAGGAGCCGAGCCGAGACGCCGCCGGCGGAGAGGAGGGGCGCCGAGACGGAGGGTCAAGACCAGGCGGAGAAGCAGCAGCAGAAGAAGAGTTCCAACATGTCTCTGACGGACTCCACTCTGCACAGAATCCACGGGGACATCCGGATTTCTCTCAAGTCCAGCACGCCCGTAAGACGCAAACACACCCACAACATTTTATTTTCCATGTTTTTATGTGTCCTGTCCTCATTCCCGCCTCGTCCCAGCTTAGAGGATGAGGATGCAGAGAAGAGGTGGGTCCTCGCCTCTGATTGGCTGTGATCCACAGTCCCAGACTGTGTTTTTGGTTTGCGACCGGCTAAAACAGCTGAAGCTAGCCGCCTAGCTTTCCTCGTCCCGCTCAGCTTTTTTATAGAAATTATTTTCTTTAGAAGATCAGTAAAGATCATTTCAGTCTGAGAGGACGATGGAGATCTGATCCAGGTCTCATTAACTAGAACATTTAAAACTCTTCAGCATCTAAATCAGCGTTTCTCCATCCTGGTCCTGCATGTTTTATTTGTTCCTGCTCCATCCATTTAAAATATCCAGGGCAGGGGGTCCCGAGGACCAGGATTAAAACACTGGTCTACACAAACCCCACACAGGAGCAGCTGTGTCGGAGTTATTCTGCCCCCCAGTGGCCGACAACGTTCACTACACCCACTGACACCCAGTCATCTGATTTCAGGACATCAGCAAGTGTCTGGCAGCTCTGGATCAGCTGAGTATGCTTTATGTGACGTCTCAACACGTCCAGAGACACAGCGAACTCATCGCCACACTCAGAAAGGTAAACACACACACACACACAGCAGCGAGCCTATCGCTGTTATCTACACAAAAAAAATTTAAAATATGGAACCAGAAATGAAATGTAAAAGGTTATGCCAGCATCACGTGACGGTAAAATGGTCAATTTATTTATGGAAATGAAATAAAAATATTTTTTGTAAATAATAACGTTGTTTTAACATAAACAAAAGCCTCATTTGTAGGTTCTTACATTAATGGTCATGAGGATATTATAAATAAAACAAAGAGAAAATCAATAAGATACCTTATAAAAATAAATTTAAGCTGCGTTAGTAAAACTGTTTATACAAATATTTTTATTTTTAATTCATTCTAAAGATAAAATAAAATGAGGATTTTTATTAGAGCTGTAAGAATGAACACTTTAATCTGTGGAATTAACTCAGTAATTTTTCCTTCTGTTTTTCTAAAAACCTTTAAACCCATTTAAAGAGACTTCAATGCAGCACAGCAGGAAAATGTCTGAACACGGAGGATACGACTGTACAAGAACAAATGTAGCTGTGAGATTAATTTTCTCAGAAATGATTGTGATAGGTGAAAACATTCCCTAATGTTGTCGTTTTGAGACTATTTTGAACTAATAAAATGCCAATGCCATAATAATGTAAGTACACCTTTTCAAAGATCATTAAACTTTAATTTCTAAAGAACATTTTACACTGAAACTGGAAGAAATTTTAAATAAAAAAAACAATAAATAGAATGGACTCAGTCTCATTAACGAGAAATGAAAACCAAACAACCAGAAACAATAAGTGTGATGGATAATAAAGTCTCTGTTCTGTAAACAAAATTATCCTTCAAAAAATATATTAAAAATAAAAAAAAAAAAATTAAACGTGAGGCTCAGACAGAGAAAACCAGGGATCAGGAGTTCCTGGATTTGTGGATCTTCTCACTGACTTTGTGTAGTAACCGTTTAACCCTTTTTAAAATCAACATGCAGTGGATCAAGTTGACGAGAGGGTGACTGAATCATTTTAGTTTTCTTCCACTAGCTAATAAAAATCATGCTGGACGCCATTATTGTTTTAAATACCACCGAGCTGACGTGAACTCCGGCCTGGTCTCACGTTTAGAGGAGGCTGCAGGACGACTCGTTCCATACGTCACACAGTTAACCAGCCGGGGGGGGCGGGATCTCCAGCGTTTATTTTGGGGGTCGTGTCTCAGATGTTTGGAACCACTGATCTGTGTTATTTAGATTTGATGGGGGTGTGGTTATCCATTCATAAAAACACCTTTACTGCTGACTGACTGTCATCACAAGCACAATAAAGTTCATTTAACAAACACATGAAATGATGATGGTTCTTTGCTTTTCCACCTTTACAAAGTCAGGTTTTACTTCATGAATGAGTCACGTGATGCAGGTTTAGCTGCAGCCCGGCTGGGTTTGCTTCTCCGCTCACGCCTGCATCCTGTGTGCAGATGCGCCACTACCGGGCCAACCAGGCCATCATGGACAAGGCCGCCATGCTGTACAACCGCTTCAAGAACACCTTCCTGGTGGGGGAGGGGGAGGAGGTGGTGAGCACCGCCTTCCTGCGCTCGCTGCTGGAGGAGAAGGAGAGGGAGGAGGCCGAGAGGGTGGAGCGCTGCAGGGAGAAGCTGAGGAGGGAGGAGGAGGAGAAAGCAGGAGGTACAGAAAATAATCTAATAAACTTCTGGTTAAGTTTAAAACTAAATATTTTATAGTTAAACTCTTAACCTTTAGATTCATTTACAATTATATAAAATATATACAGTAAAAATAAGAAGGACAAAATAACAACGAAGCAGATTTGGATAAAATAAAATAGTTTAAGTATTAAATAAATAAATTCATTAAAAAGAGTAAAAATAAACTAATATCTAAATGTGTCAACAGTCTACTTAACAAAGAACCAGTTTAAACTGGATGTTTAGGCTGGTTGCCACAGAGACGCACGATTCGTTCCCATTTCTTTAGTTTCATGTAGGAAAACCAGCAAAGACCCGACAGTCTGACAGAAAACCGGGTTTTAGCAGCAACACGGTGAAACCTGGATTCTCTCAGCCTGGAGGCAAAAACTGCACAAGAGAAGAAGAGTCGGGACTAAAAACTAAAAACAGCAGAAGAACTGGGTCTGAAATCCAGCAAAGACCTGGACCAGGACCTGAGCGATGCCTCTGGATCTTCAGCTGATTCATCTACTGTTGGCTGAAGCCTCAGAAATGGCTGTCAAGAGGTATGTCACGTGACACAAGAGCTGGACTGAAGATCAGTGGCAACAGGTCTGAACCTGGACCTCGGCAGGTCTGATGGAGGGTTGGATCCTCCCCAGAACCTGGACCTCAACAGGTTTGATGGAGGGTTGGATCATCCCAAAACCTGGACCTCAACAGGTTTGATGGAGGGTTGGATCATCCCAAAACCTGGACCTCAGCAGGTCTGATGGAGGGTTGGATCATCCCAGAACCTGGACCTCAACAGGTTTGATGGAGGGTTGGATCATCCCAGAACCTGGACCTCGGCAGGTCTGATTGAGGGTTGGATCATCCCAGAACCTGGACCTCAACAGGTTTGATGGAGGGTTGGATCATCCCAGAACCTGGACCTCAGCAGGTCTGATTGAGGGTTGGATCATCCCAGAACCTGGACCTCAACAGGTTTGATGGAGGGTTGGATCATCCCAGAA
>JBAFTC010000006.1:1818572-1836837 GCA_037177435.1 Melanotaenia nigrans | reverse complement strand
ATTTGGTGAAAGTTTAATCTCCACTGGTAGTTTGTTCCACTTGTTTGCAGCATAACAGCTAAATGCTGCTTCTCCATTATTTGGAGGTTGGATGCTGTAGTCTGTTTTTTATGGGTGTCATTAAAGAGATTATAGGGGTGTCTGGAAGTTTTTTAGTGTGTAATGAGAAAGTCTCGACCGTCCTCTGTGGGAATAAGGGGGTTTTACAGGTTGTGTAAGGGATGTTTTCATACTGGTTTCATACTGGTGAGTCTTTTTTAAGTCTTTAGCAGGTCGGATTTAAAGTTAATGCTGCAGGATAAACAGCGATGGAAAGTTGGTTTTTAGGACACGGAAGGCCATCTTGTCTTAATATACTCTCCTTTTAAGACATTTCATCGTATTGTATATTAAGCTGAGGTTTATTGTGATTCAGGAAGGAGACATTTTTATACAGAATGACCCAATTCAGTCTGATGCAGTTTTACACTTTTCTATTGCAAACTAAAACAAAGCTTTCTGGTGGATGCTGCTTTGGTTAGCTACTTCCATATAGATATATGTGGTAAATATATGATCCTTCTGCTACTTTTAAACACAGGAGACAATGCAGCTGATAGTTGTTTGACTTTGTTCTGGTATATTTAAATCTAACAGGTTATAATAATACGTGGAATGATCCATGCTGTCGTTACCTTACACCTGAGTCTTAGCTGTGGTTGTAAAAAGTCTTCGGGATCCATGCCTTCATCTTGTGGTTTTGTTGTTCTTAAATCAGTCAAACTTGAAGTCTGATATCCAACTCAGAAAGTCCGGGAAGACTCACCAGCTCTGACTTCACCCATTAAAGATGGCTGCTAGTTCCCAGATCTGACCCGAGTTAAACTGAATGCACCATTATTTGTGTTTACATCATGTTTTCTGTTTAACATTAATACTATGGCCTAACTCTTAAAATTCAGCCTTAATATTTTCTCCATGTTCCTTCATGAGGTTCCCGGTTGTGTAGTGGGTGTTGTTGAGACCACTGAGAATTGTTTGAGGGCATTAAGAGGGATGTTGATGAGGTTGGTGGAATCTTCTAGAGGCTTGATGAGACAGGGAGTTAGTTCAAAGGATCTTAAAGATCTTCTCGTGGTTCCTCCCAGTGCTTAACAAGGTGATTGCTTATTACATAAATTTGATGGGTCTACAGTGGCAGATGCCTCAGGAGGTACAACAAGGTTCCAGTGCTTCCCCAGTCTGGACTAATGTGTCTGGGGAGGTTTTATTGGCTCGTGAGAGTAGTTTGGGCCTCACTGAGAGTTTCTGAGCCACCTCGAGGGTGTCAATGTTTTAGGTAACAGGACACAGCGTGGAAGTCTTGACTAATTGATTAGAAAGCTGCAGATGTCAGAGGAGACGTCCTCTGACTTTGAATTGTCCTTGTCAGCAACGTGATACTCAGGTGTAGCTGTCATTTCTCCACGTCACCAGTTTTCATCCTGCAGACGAAGTAAAAACTTTCAGACTTACTGTTGACCATTTCAGCTCCACACAGCACGAGCTGCCGTCAGTTAGCAGGATCCCTGATGGGAAAAAAGGAAATTTTTAAAGTGCCACGTCTTTACAATAGAGAATAACAGAGACTTGAAACGCCCTCTGTCCTCTAGCCTTGTTATTATCCTGTTATTACAGACACGCCTCCGCTCAGCTCTCCAGACCTGAGAAGTTCAGCAGCATCGTCACACGTGAGCGTTGGAGCATTGTGCTTTAATGTGCTGGACCTGCTGGTTAAACCACATTAATCTGTAATGACACACACACAGCAGCAGCTTATGGTATTTGTGTGGAATGCCGCAAACAGACAAAAACACTGACAGAGAGAGCATCTGTTTGTATGGGAGAGAGAGAGAAACACAGCCGTATGTTTGGAGTCACACACTTATTCTTCATTCATTTCTTCCTGTTTGTGGTAATATTCAGCTGACTGCACTCGTCATCGTCATCCATCACGTTTTCTCTCTATGTTGTTCTGCTCATGTAACTAAATGTGCCTGAACAACATGTTGGATGTTTTTACATAATGAAACAGATAAAATATGATTTACTTTATAAGGACATGAACAAACTCCTCACCATTTTATTTAACCTCTAAAGAAGCACGACGGAATATTAGCACTTCGGTTCGGGAAGGTTAGGAAACCTAAAACCTAACCCTACTGACGACTACCCAGCATCCATCTCATACCCTACCTGCAGCGTGAGATCTGTCATATCCGCTGAGAATGTGCTTCACACGCATGTGACACAGCGTGTGAAGCGAAACTCACCTGCAACGCCATGGCGGCGTCTCAGAAGAAAAGGGGTTTCTCAGCCTCAGTACACCGCTGGGCATAAAAGATCAAACAAGTCCAGAATGGAGAGTTCAAGGTCGGAAAGTTACACAATTCGTCCCCAACAATGAATAATGGCCAGAAAATTCATGTTTTTATTTATTTATTTTATGTGGTCTTTATTTTGCCTCTAACAAATTTCTCTCTCTTTTATTTTATCTGTAGTCAGTTTGTCTTTCTGAAGCTGTTCTGTGTCTCTGTAATAACAAAACTCTGTGATCATTTAAAAAAAAGTTTTTTTGTCCTTTTCTGTGTTTGTAGAAATGTTTGTTTTGTGGCTCTATTTTCAAGTTTAAGGGTTATTTGTTTTCTTTTACTCTGTTTATAACTTTAATTTTTAGTTGTTTTGTGTTTTAAACTTGTCTTTACGTTTTATTTGGAAGTTTTCTTGATGCTTTGTACCTGGTAGACGAAGCTGTGGGTAAAAATGCCCGTAGTTACCGTGTTAATATTAGCCTGCATGGATGGAAACATTTGGATCCATTTTTAAACAGGCTGCAGGGATCAATATTCTGTTTTTAGAGACGTGTCGGCGTTGCTGTGGAGGGAGCAGCCCCGGGTCTGTGTGGGACACGGAGCCGAGGTCTGGACCGCCACGGCTTGATAGCTGCAGCCTGCAGGCAGAGTGGCTGCAGCTGGATGCTGTTATGTAAGGAGCCACTGGGCTGCTATTATTAGCCTGTTACTGAGGCTCCAGAGACGTTCTGTGGGAGTTTAACTCCTGTTGTGGGGACACAAGTCTGTGGACAAGGTCACACTGCAAGGACTCGTTTTCTTAATGAAGACTTAGAAAGCCAAGTCCCCAGAAAAAAACAAGGGTCAGACTGAAGTGATGAAACACAGCTAGATATTTTTATTTCATCTCATGTTGGAGAAAAAAACTAGAAAAAATGGATTGTGATCTCATCTGGAGACTGTTTGCTGTTAGAAAAGTCCAGTGTTTCCATAAGCACCCGTCATCAGCTTGATCCAGAAGAGCTCGACCAGCAAACATGAAATCTGGCCACAGTCATCTGAGATATTTATGGAAGCATTTCTCCAAAGCAGCAGCTCGCTGTTCATGGTGTTACACACAAAAAGGTTCAGAAACAAAAAATAAAATAAGATGATCAATCAGGAATAGTCCTGAATGACTTCAATAATAACGATTACCATGAAAGCTGTAGCTCAGGAGGAACAGCGGTCGTCTACCAAAGGTCGGTAGATCGATTCCAGGCTTCCCCTGACTCCATGCCGAAGTCTTATTGGACAAGACGCTGAGGAGTATGAATCTGTGTGAGAGATGAAAAGCACTGAGTATATAATAATGGAAGTGCTGCATGAGCTATGTGTGTATGTATCTATCAACACATGACTAAAAGGGCTTTATAAGTAAAGTCCATGGACCAGAAAACATTGAGAACTACCTTAAAAATGTAGAAATACTTAAGAATCAACAAGCTCTGCTGACAAATGTTGCATAACAAAAATCTAAAACCTGTTTGAACTTAACCAAAACAATCAAGAAAGAAAAAAATCTTAAAAAATGTGTGTGGAAACCTGAGGAAAGACAGACAGGGAACAAATAACCAGAACAAGCCTTAAACGTCATGAATGCTCTGAAAAGACAAGAAATAAAAAACACAGAGTCCTGGACATAAGTACACAAAGAATAAATAATGTAATGAGAAATATTTTAATAATCCATTAAATATGAGACTAAAAGACTCAAAAAGCTGTAATTTCTGTGTAATTCTGCATAATTCTTACATAACAGGAATAATTTGGGACAACAAGTGATAATGTTAGAAAAAGATGGAAAATTATAATTAAATTAATTAAAAAATAACAATTTAAAAAATGAAAAACTATCACACAGTGTGCTGTTCAGGAAAAGCACAGTCGGGAAAATCCATTAAAATAAATCCATCCATTTTCCGCTCCAGCTCCACCCTCTGCAGGTCAGCGGTCCACCAAAGGACCAAAATCCAGGACTGAGTCAAACCTGAAACAGTCAACACCTGAAGATAAAACATGCTGTTGTGTTGGAAGATCATGAAAACCACAAAATAACTCTTATTCATATAAATGTTCATATAAATAACGACCTGGCTAAGGAAACCAGTAAGCTGCATCTATTCGGTCCTCCATCCTGACCTGCACGAGGCGGCGGGCGACAGTGGAGAGGAAAAACCTCCAGCAGGACCAGAACCAGGGAGGGCGGCCATCTTCCTGGACCAAGGATTAATACTTTCATCATTTGCAGGAAGAGCTTAACAAAACATGTGGAGTTGTTTGTATTTTCCTGGCAGAACTTGTGGTAATAAACATTAAATGGATGTGTGGGGTGGTGTTTGGGACCAGTTCTGGGATGAGGCTGATGATTCTGTAATAATCCTGATCCAGAAACATTAGCTTTGTTGGGATGCGTTCAGTGACCTGCATGGAGAATCTGACGCCGCCGTGTTTCTGTGTTTCAGGACTGCTTCGAGGATGCCTACGATCGGATTCCTGCGTGAGTACAAACACATGCGTTGTGAGATTTTTGTTTGTGGTCTGCCTCCTGTTTCTTTTTCCTGTCTGTCTTTTAGTCTCTTCCTGTGCTGACTGGTGGTTTAATCTGTGTGTTTGTATTTACTACGCCTCGTTAGGACCAACAGAAGTGGCTCCTCATGTGCAGACGTTGTATTTTTAGGGTGAAATTTAGATGGCAGGTTTGGGGTAGATGTGGTCAGGTCAACGACTGGTCCCCACAGGGATAGGAAAACAGTTTGCGTGTGTGATGCTCAATGATTTCCTGTGTGTCGCATACATTTCAGTCTCTTTTAAATTTTTAGTCACTTCCTGTGCAGTTTGGTTGATGTATCTCTGTGTGTGTGTGTGTGTGTGTGTGTGTACAGAGCATGTCAAATGGATCTGCAGACCGCCATCCAGGAAACCCAGTGTGCGCTCAACCTTGTCCTCAACAACAAGTTCTCTCAAGCACTGGACCTACTTAAACCATGGTAACCACGGCAACGCATGCATATATATGTGTGAAGCAGCACAGCTGCAGCGTGCAGCTTTATGTCCACGAGTACAGTTTGTCCTGCAAAGCTACAAACTACGAGGGTTGTAACCATGAAATTCAATGATCAAACATGAAAACTCTCATTTCTGATTTAATGAGGAAAAGGTGGATATCAGAGGTGTGGTGTATAAAGTCTGCTCTAACCCGGTTATTATAACTAAGTAGTAAAAAAAATGGTCTGAGACTCAGAAAAGAATGAAAGTTTAAGCTATTTCCTGATTTAATGTCTGCAAATAGAAAGTTATTCTTTCAGCTTTCTTTCACATGAGAATATTTTAAATCTTTAAAGCCAAACTCAAGAAAGAAATGGAAATTAAATTCTACCATTACCATTTATTACTGTTGTGTTACTTGTAATATGTGAAAACCATTGTAGTGTAAACGGTGTCCACCAGGGGGCAGAAGTGTCAGGCATGGTTTTAGGTTTGTACCATAAAATCATACAAAAGGTTTCTGTAACTGTGGATATAATTAAGAATTAAAGCTCAGCATCCTGAATGGAATTTAACTTGTTTTAGTTTAAAGGAAATAAATTTCTGATCTTTTAGTGGATTTTTCTGATATGAATAAAAGTCATTTGAGTTAACTCAACACTTGATATCATCTCAAATTGATCTAATTGAATTGAATCAAACCCACGTCATATCTTGGCAGAATTTGTGATAACAGCAAACAATGAATTGTTCTCTCACCCACATCACATATGGACAATCAGTCCACATGTGATGTGTCCTCGTTCAGTTGACCATGAGCTCCTCTGAATACCAAAGTATTCTAGAGTCAGATCTGACAGCTACAGCTCGGCTGACACCGTCTCATGCAACAGGACATGATCCTGAACACAGCAGCAGATCTGCACCACAATGAAAAGAAAAGAATGAAGGTGTTGACATGACCCAGTGGAAGTCCAGAGCTTTATTTCTTCTGCTGGCTTTACTCAAGCTTGATGTTGCTGTGTGTTGTGACTGCTGCTGTTCGTGTAGTGAACTGAACTGTTTGCAGGTGGAGGGATAGTATGTACCACGCTCTGGGTTACAGCAGCATCCTGGTGATGCAGGCAGCCATGACCTTCGAGCACAAAGACATCCAGACTGCCATGACAACCATCAAGGAGGCGTTGCAGACCTGTCAGAGGTAAGAGTTTCTACTTCAGATTTTATTACTACCACCCCGAGTTTTTTACCATTTGTAACTTAAAAACATGCATATTTATCTGAACATACGTGGGAGCAGGTTTAAAGATTTGGAATTTTAAGTCTTTCACTTGTCTCTGCAGGTTCAGGAAAAGGAACTCCATGGTCGGATCTCTTTCCAGTCTGATCAGCAAGCAGTCCAACCTGCAGGAAGGTAGGTGTCCAGCTCACACAGCGTTTTATTGGCAGCAGACTCATGCACCAGGTGTAGAAGATGACAATGCATTGAAACTGGCAGGAAGTAACACTGCTGCTTCGATATGTTTGCAGAGGAAATGCATGCAGAGATCTGCTACGCCGAGTGTCTCCTGCAGAAAGCTACGCTGACCTTTGTACAGGTCAGAATTACTGTCTTCGTATTTATAGCTGCCCGAAGTTGGTTTCATACTAGAGAATCACACTTTTTCCATGCTGGTATCATACACTCACAGTTCACCTTCAAGTACTGGGTTGGACCTGTTTTCTTCCAGAACTGCCTCAATTCATAGTGTCATAGATTGAATAAGATGCTGTAAACTTTCTTTAGAGGTTTTTCTCCATATTGACAACCTGACCATTTCTAAAAGAAAACAATATCATAACCATTCACAAAACTTTTATACCACTATATTATACACAATTAGAAAGCTAAGATTCATGACATGTGAATGATGTATACCAGTGTTTCCCAACCTTGGGTCCAGGGCCCCCCAAGGAGGTCCCCCAAAGAACATGAGGGGTCCCTGAGGCTTTGAACATTCAGGGCCATTGTGATTAATGTCCACACATTGTCCCTATTTTAAGCAGCAAAATAGGGCTATATGTTGTTAATTTAACTTTAGCCTCATCAAAGGACGGGACTCAGCCAGAAAAATTATTAATGGTGAGAATCTCACATTTGAAAGCATAAAGCCAACCATGGTTTCAGCACATGGTGCGGCAGGGGGTCCATGGCTTTTTAGTATGTGCATGAAGGTAGTCCCCAAAGAAAATAGGTTGAGAACCACTGATGTATACCAGGCTACAATCTTAACTGTAAATACAGCAAACACTTATTTCAGACCAGCTGCCAATGCAATTTATCTTTTAAGCCATACTGCACTCCAGTAGCAGATGTTCCTGTAAGAGAAATGCTCCTGTTACATCAGCAAGTAAAAGTAGTCCAGTACCATGTTTGGTCCACAAGAAGTCTCATAAAAACCTGTTTTAGGCAAAAAATTGCAGGATTCTAAGGGGCTGAGCTGTGTGTCATACAGAAATAGATTGGTATGTAACAGGGAAGTCTATTTACAGTAATCTATTAGTTAAGAAAGCATAGCAACCAGTACACCAACCAGAATGAAAGAAATTAATTATCTTATTATGCTCATCATGGGGATGGTTGACTAAAATTTAAACTAAATAATCTGTCTGTCAATTTTCCAGGATGAGAACATGATCAGTTTTATTAAAGGAGGCATCAAGATTCGAACCAGCTACCAAATCTACAAGTGAGTGAAGGCAAGATGTTACTTAAAGTGTGTACTGAGTAACAGTATAGCATAACAGCTTTCACCTCAATCTTCATGTCGTCCAATAGGGATTGCCAGAATGTGCTGAATGTCACTCAGGATGTGGCTGAACAATCTGATTCGTTCAAACAGTTTGAAGGCGGAGTCAAGCTGGGAATTGGATCATTCAACCTGGTAAACTTGTTGACTTTTTTCAAAGTTTAGTGACATAATGCAAAAACTGCCCTTAGCTTACTTTAGTAAGGTGAAAATAATTTGTTTTGGTGATTAAGTTTGGGAAAGTGAGGAGGGTATCTGCCATTGCCAAAATTAGCCGTGTGTCATCAGCATATTGGCAAATATACAAACAAACCTAGTCCCTCAGACAGAGAACAATACATGGTAATTCATTAAAATTGTACCTTACCTATCCGTATTTACCTCTAAAGTGATTTCTGTCTTTTTAGATGTTGTCTCTCCTCCCTCAGAGGATTTTAAGGTTGTTGGAGTTTATTGGATTCTCAGGAAACAGGGTCAGTATAACATCTGTCTTAAAACCAATATCCAGTGAAAACTGAACACAACCAATACTTGAAACTATTGTTTTGTAAAGTATGACCTGCTACTGTCCCATTTTGTCTGTAGAGGTTTGGTTTGTCTCAGCTTAGAGAGGGAGCCTCCACCAACAGTTTGCGTTCGATCCTCTCCGCCCTGACCCTCCTCTTCTACCACACATACGTTTCCCTAATACTGGGTAGGAAAACCTTTTATCTCTTTCTCTGTTGGCATAGTATAACTATACATTTGCTTCACCCTGTTTATGTCTACATCTTGAATCTTGTAATTCAAAGGACAGATAATGTTGCACTAAATAAAGTTGGTTGGAGTCTTTTTTTTTTTTTTACAAGTATCAAAACTGTAAGATGTCAAACTTATTTTTGGATATTTTCTTTCATAAGGAACTGGGGAGGGGAATTTGGTGGAGGCTGAAGCTCTACTGGAACCATACCAACAAAAATACCCCAAAGTAAGCCAACCAGAGCGTAATGAACAATGTGTGATTATGAGTGAGTAAATATATAAGTATTCAGAATGTAATCTCATAGAACAGAAAGTAAATCTTGCTTATTTTTGTATGTCAAACTAACCATTACCAATATCATGTTCATTTATTGCTTTCAGGGTTCCATTATTCTTTTCTACTCTGCTCGTATTGCTGCCCTGCGAGGAAACTTTGAGAAGGTTTGCACATTTATACATCTGATATAGTCCTTAACCTCAGTTTAACATTACCTTTAAAACTGCTTTTGGAAAGAAGACTTTCCAAAAGCAATATTCTTAAAATTCTCACAATTCTTAGTAAGAAAAGTAAAGTGTATTTATTAAAAATGTTTAACTTCTAATGTTCTAAAAATGTTAAATGTATTTTTTAATTTTTTTATTTACCAATCTTACAGATGTCATACTTTAAAAAATCTCTTGCATAAATTTATTAATATTTTTATTTTCCAATAAATATTTTTTTCAAATTTGACAATTTACACAAAATGTTATTTTGGTTGTTTAGAAAGTATTCTTCATTTTCAAATACATCCTTATTGACAATCCAAAATATGTTATAAATATGTTGACTTTCTGATTTTACCGTTATTGTTTGGAAATATTCTAATTTTCTAATCTTTAATTTTTTTTAATTTTATTTAAATTTATTTACTTTATTTATTTTTATTTATCAACTTTTCTTTGGTTTTATAATTTTTCAAAACGTTTTCACTTTTAAAAGGATTCTTTATTCTTTATTTTATGAAGATTACATGACCACACTTTAATACATTTCCACAACTCTTCATTCTTTAAATGATTAATAATTAGTAAAATCATCAGCCTATTTTGAGATGATGAAAACATGATTTAAGGAGCAGTTACAGGCTTCCCTTCTTACAAATGTTTTCTTTTGGTGTTCTTCTGTGTTTGTTGTCAGTCTTTTACAAACTTACAAACGGTGTTGATGTGTTACTTCAGGCCCGTGCGCGGTATGAGGAGTGTATCAGCAGCCAGCAGGAGTGGAAGCAGATCCACCACCTGTGTTACTGGGAGCTGATGTGGACTCACTCGTACCAGCAGGACTGGCCGCAGGCTTACCGCTACGCTGACCTGCTGTGCAAGGAGAGCCGCTGGTCCAAGGTAAGCTCACAAAGTAAACACAATTGCTGTTACTTCCAGTATGAACGTAGGACAAACCTTCAGCCTTCAACCCTTTTGTTGTTCAGCTTTTCCAGTAGTTCATTTTTAGCCTATATTTATAAGTCAATGTTAACTTGTGAAACAACTCAGCTAAACAAATGCTGATTAATTGATGTTTACCTTGTTTACTCTGAAGGCGATCTATGTGTACCAGAAGGCAGCCATCCTTAGCATGATGTCAGAGGAGGAGGTGAAGAGGACGGGGGAGGACATCGTGGAACTTTTTAGGTCAGTCGCTGTTTAACTTAAATAGTAAACTGACTTGTACTTATACAGTGCTTTACACTCAAAGCGCCTTACACTACATATCACACTCACTCATTCACACCCCGATAGGCACATCGGGAGGTAGCGTGGGGTTAATGTCTTGCCCAAAGACACGTTGACATGTAGTCCGTGAGAGCGTCCCAACAGCCACCCAACTTAAAAACACGAACGTACAGAAGACGCAAATTTAACAATCTCAATGGCTAAAAACAGTAATCTTAGAAGAATTCCATAAAATTAATAAGAACATTTAGAGATGTTTAATATCAGTTTTGAAAAACAGTCTAGAAAAAGTTCGGCAGTAATGAATCTACATCATTTTAAAGGAGCTATGATGCTGAGGCTGTTTTACAGTTTGGAGCATGAAAAAGAAAAGGGGTCAAAATCTGGAGAAATGTTGTCCATCAAAGAGGAATTAGCTGAGTACATCTGTGTTTCCAACGTTAGCTGATTAATGCTAACAAACCTGGTGTTGTCAAGTTTTCCATTACAAGAACAGTTATTCTCATTTACTTCTGGAGAGTTGAACACAAACCCAGACACAAACCCAGAGGATCAGCTGACTGGCTTTAAGTTACATCACATACAGAACATCAGAGCAGGAGAAATCAGACATGAAAAATGAATTATTAAAATAGAAAACAAGACTTACGGTGCACAGTTCCTGTTTCATCTGCTTGCTTCGGCATCTCATCTGGAGCTTCAGCAGATCTCCAGTTATGTAATCATCTGCACAGTGCAGCCAGGCAGAAAACCTAGCATGAGAAAAACACGCTGGTCCTCCACCACAAAATAATTTCCCTCTAATAGATAATATTTATCCAAGTCTTGGTTCTTTTTCTGGTCCTTTAGTAACCTATCAGGCTCATAATGATAAAACTGGTGTGCATTAACATTTTCAGTCTCTTCAGAAGCAAATTCGTTAATAAAAAGCAATGAGTGTCAGTTAACTAAACACAGTCATGATTAATGGTGATAACAATTGAAATATATTATATGTAAAGTAAAAGTATTTTCAAAGATGGATAATAACATGCATATTTTGCTTTTTGACATTTTGATGCTGTGGGGAAGTAAGACATTTCTAGAGATGTCTTTAAAATTAGAGTAAATCTGGACATTTTTGAGAAGTCTGAAAATAAAATTCAACAGTTTTAATCCATTTTTTTAAAGACAGAAAGTTAAGAAACTAAAGATAGTTTAGCTCCAAAAAATGATTATTTGCAGGGTTTGTGTTTAAACTGTTTGGCACTTGACGGTCCAACTTTGCCTTTTTATTCTCCTTTCACTGGGATAGGAGATGGGATGTGCGGCATACATAATGTCATAATTATAAACGGGTTTCTGTGTGCAGGCAGGTGGAGGGGCTTAAACAACGTCTGGCTGGAAAGTCGATTCCCACAGAGAAGTTTGCAGTAAGGAAGTCCAGACGCTATAAAGCTTCTAAGCCCACCCCCCTGATCATCCCTGCACTGGTATGACACCTTTTCATTATTTATCAACTACAAATCGTTAAAATAAACGGTTCATCACAGTCGATCAGCAGAGTCTGTTAAAAGGATGGTGGTTTAAGCTCATAAATAATTGTTTTCTGTGTCTGCAGGAGATGATGTACGTTTGGAACGGTTTCACCATTGTCGGGAAAAGATCTGACTACACAGAGTCTCTGCTGGTAACCATAGAGGCTGCTGAGGAACAGCTTCGCAACGACCCCAGTGAGCATCATGCTGCACAAACTGCACTGTTACAGGAATACCACAGGGCTCTTTACTGGGCCCACTATGATTTGAATGTACTTTCCAAGTATCAGTGACGGAGAACGTGGGGCCCTGAAATGGATGTCAACGTGACAGGAAGAAATAAGTAGCTACAACAATCAAGCCTTTGGCAACCGTGTACAAAACAGTTCACATGCTGAAATCTTCTCCAGGAACTTTATTTAGTAGGAAACTAACTGTTAAGATTAATTAGATTTATTATTATTTAAATCATCTTTGAAATACTCTTTCTTTTTGACTGTGTGAACTAACATTTGTGAATAACATGACTTCAGAGAAAGAAATTATTTAACAGAATGTTTTTAGTGTGGTAATTAAAGGAAATCCAGGTGTTGGCTTTTGTTTTGGACTAACTGTATATAACAACTGTGTTTCAGGTACTACAAGCCTTTTGATCGCATATAGTCATTTCTAGAGGTTTTGCTTCAGAATATGGATCTTGGAGGTCTAAGGAGGTTAAATATGTTTTATGGTCCTGCATTTCAGTTGAGCTGGAGGCATTTACCAAGCTTCAGTGGTGTTTCTGGAACGTTGGAATGCTAGTACAACGCTAACATGTCTTTTAGCTGCTAGCTTACATTTCTTGCTGACTGTCTCTCCTTCAGATCCTTCAGAGTTTCATCCAGATGACAGCTGCCTGGTCCAGATGTTGAAGGGGCTCTGTCTGAAACACCTGGGCAGGTTACTGCAGGCCGAGCTCTGCTTCACACAAGTCCTGTCCAGGTATAAAACACCCACACAAAAAAGCATCCACACTGGTTTCCACTCGTAGCTTTGCTGTTTCCCTTCTCAGCATGACAGAGCGTATCTCCTGTGTGTGTTTGCCTTCAGTGAGAGTCGTATCAGATACGATCACTACCTGATTCCCTTCACTCTCTATGAGTTGGGTCTGTTGTATAAACAACAGGGAGACTTCATCAAGGCCACCACGTACATCGAAAATGCCAAGTAAGTTTTGCTTTATAGAATTACCTGTACTTAAAAAAACACGTAATAACACACACCGATATACAGAATATATACATAAACGGTTGCGGTGGCATGTTACCGTCACACACGTTAACGGCTGCGGTGGCATGTTACTGTCGCACGTGTTAATGTGTTAACTAGAGATGTGACGTTAATGAACGAATCAATTCTTTTGAACTCTTTTAAATGAATGATGGGAACCGATTCACAGCTGTGAACCGTTCATTTGTGAGCCATTCTTTTTATATACAAATTTTTCACACTGCCTTCATCAAATCAAATCAAACTTTATTTATAAAGCGCTTTTCATGCCATAGTCAACACAAAGTTCTTTACATGATTATAAACATAAGAATAAAAACACTCAATGAAATCTTTCACACATTCACACGCACACACATATACACACACATGCCAAGCCCAATCCCCCCATCCCCCTTCCAGCTGAAAATGACTGAAAGAATGAATAAATGAATAAATAAGTAAATAAGTAGTAGTTTGAATGAAATTAAAATAAAATAAATAACATGTGTGACATAGAAGTCTGATGTCCAACACGCTCCATTCATGTGAAGCATCTATGGACAGAGAGAATTGTTTGGAAACAAATACTGTGAGTTCTATCCAAAACATTTACTAGAATTTACACTGACTGCTCAGGTTTATCCTTTTTTATCTATATTTTTTCTATAATCATTTAATCTTGTATAGTAGATTTTATATAGGTACGTATGTTGATTTTTTGTCATTCTTATATGTTGTGAAGTTTTTTAAGATATTGTGAGAATGAGCCAGTCTTTTGAACGGCTCTTTGAAAGGAACGGCTCCACAAGATCCGGCTCCCTTCAAAGAGCCATAAATCTCATCTCTACCATAAACCTTCAGAGTTTATAACTTCAGAAGCACCGTACGGAGGATCGGGGGAATCTTCAGGTTCATGACTTCGATGCTGTAATGCCAACATTAATGTGTGACTACGTTCTGAGTAGAAACGTCTAACGTGGGTTCTCATAGTTTCATACGTGCTGTGACGACCAACGAAGAAGAAAACTGGCTCATCTGTTGGTTAATCCAGGACATCCTGTGTTTCCATGGAGGATCCTACCGGTCTAGGGTTGATCATATTTCTATCGAGTCCTTCCACGTCTGACCGCGAGACATTTGTCCCAGCTATCATCCTACGTGTATGTACGCTTCAGTTGTTTACCCACAATGCCCTGCATTGTAGTCCACTTCCTGTATTTGGTTCACTTGAAGCAAACTGAGAGCTATGTTTGTGGGCGGACCACAGTTGGCGTCTTTGTTTGACAGTTTGTTCTTCCACACCTGCCCAAACAAGCCGGACTTTGTGAGCAAACGACGCCGTCTTTACAGCAGCGGGTCTGGTCGGCCATCTTGTCTGTGCACACTGACCACACACACACTGCACTTCCTTCCTCAGGATGATTCATTACCAGTTAAAGAACGGATTTTTAAATGTTTGTACATCAGTTCTGACTCGTCCATCTAAAAACCGGCTTTCCCCACCCCTAGGTGAGTGATAAGGGTAGAGTGTTAATGGTTTAGTACTGGAAGAACCCATAACAGAACCCTGAGGGACCCCACATGACAAGTAGGGAAGTCACAATTACTTGATTTCATAATTAATCACAGTATTAAACGACCAAACGAATTAATCATACAGATCCTGAATGTCCTGACTGTGGGCCCATGTGATCGCATCTGGAAGGAAAACAACACACGTGTTACTGCTTCCGTGTTTTCATGGAAAAGTCCGGTAAGGAAGAGTTTTTCCCTCCAAACTAACGGACTAAATCCTGCTGGTGGGATGAAACATGAGGCAGGTGTGACGGTGGAGGACGTCTCAGCAGCCTGAAATGCATCCAGCACGTTTCACCTCCTGCAGGAGAACCAGCAGCTTGTAGCACGAAGGAAACGTTCAGTAACTGGTTCATGCTGCCGATGTTTAACCAACATAACTCTGAGTTTAAACCTTCTCCTGGTCTAATTCTGTCCGACTTCCAGCAACGAGACCGGCTCATTTACTGGAGGTTAAATTCTGAGGACGACGGACAGTTTCTGTTCCAGCATCAGCGACTGGGCGTGAGGTCTTTACTGGTCTGTAGCAGGAAGCGTATTTAGCTCCAGATGTGGTGTAGTGTCTTTATTTCCACTGTTCCAGGATTATATGTGTCAAACAGCAGCTGGAAGTCAGAGCTAGCCAGATGTTTTCCTGCTTTCTAAAGAAATGTTCAAAAGCATTTTCATATGAAAGAAGCCTCCCGAGTCCAGGTGGAGGTCCTGTAGCCTTCCATCTGCTTCTCTGAGAGAAATCCACAGTTAATATGTAGGATTTAGACTCTGCACACAGCAGAGGAGGATTATGTTTACTTATTATATTATTTATTATGCTGACATGAAAATATAAAAATAAATAATCATGATGGTAAAATCCTGGAGATTTCTGACAATAATTGTACCAGGAAAGTCTAGAATTGTGACACCCCTGAAGACAAGTCAATAATCTTTGGAAGAATTACGTGACTCCTGTTAGAAATGTAAGACTTATCTAAAACCAAAAAAGGTTGGTATGCTGCGTTTGTCCCTTGTGCACAGAGATTCCTCTAGATGTTTCATAATTGTACAGAGAAGATGGTTGAATCTTCAACGTCTACACACATTTTGGTGAAATTGTTCCACAGTTTGTCTCAGATTGGTGAACCTCTGTCCATCTTTCACCAGTTACTTTTCCAGCCTTTTGCTGCTCCTGTTCAAACCTTTGAAACGTCTCAGTTTCATCATCAGTGGTTTGGATCAATTAAGAGCTAGTCTGTGCATGTGTAACCAAGCTAATTCAACCAACAATCACCTGAAGTCCGGAGAGTCTTTGATGCACTCCTCAAAGTCCAGCAGGGAGTCCATGACGCGTCTGTTATTGTCGCTGGGTTCAACTGTTAATAAAGTTCACATAAGGCTCCGCATCCTGACCGTTAGCACGTAATTAGCTTGTTAGCCTGTAGTTTGCCCGCGGTTAGTCCGTCAGCTCGGCTCCAGGATGCTCTCCGCTCTCACTCCGATGATTCATGCCTCTGACATTAAACTCAGCACCGGATTCAACTCTGTCCGCGTTGCTTCGGTAAATACGAACCGGACGGCTGCGTCCTGTCCGCGCGCCTAATCACGGAATCTCATCGAGCAAACCGACGAGGTTCGGTTCTGCCTCGCATGTCGGTTCGGTTCTACAAGAAGTGGAATTAAACGGTGTTTGTGGTGTTTTCAGGATAACAGCTGTCTCTGCACCCGGCTGTTGATGCAATTGTTGCTAACCGACAGATTCCGCCGAGTTTCCGGTTTGTTCCACTCAGAGACAGCGACACCTACCGGAGCGGAGAGGAATTACACTTTTCATCAAATAAAATAAGATAAGATAAAATAAAATAAAATAAAATAAAATAAAGATTAATTTTTATGGACACATCTTCATGCAAAAGACTAGAATTAAAAGGAAAAAGCCATAAAAGTCAGTTTTCACATGTTTTAAAGTTTTTACATCTGTCAACATACCTGAAATTATTTCTTACAGCTTTATTGGGATTTATTAATTTAGTTTTGACTAAGGAAGCCTTGCAGTTTTATTATATATTTTAATTTTTTTAAATAAAATTAAATCTTCTGACTTTAAAAAAAAAGGTTTTACCTCACTCTAACTATTTCTTTCTAAATCATGACAGAGTTTCATGATTTCATTATCATGACAAGTTTTCTTTTTCTGGAAGAAATTTATTTCTGTTGGGAGTGTTTTTGTATTTTTTCAGACACAGTTGAACAGATACTGGACTGGTTCCGGACTGCAGTCCAGGCCTGAACCAACCAGGACCCCGTTCTGTGTGACACCTGAAGACATGTTTTTAAGGAAAATGGTTTTAAAATAACACCTGAAATCACCTGTTAGAATGACTTGGAAGTGTTGGCAAAAGGAACGGGAATTTTACAGTCAGAAAAGAAACTTCTTCTCCAGCATTACTGATCTGAGATGTACATGTTGCTTTTACAGAAATACGTTTCTCTGCCACAGATTTGACGCGGGGGTCATAACGTTGTGTTTTGTTCCACTACATACGACCATTTCCTACCTTCGTGTTAAAGCTTTTCTTTGTGAGCATCATGCAGAAAAAGCTGAAAGAAAACAAATTAGTGGCAGCAGAGGTAAAAAAAGTGTTTTTATTTGAAAACAAGACGAGCAGATGTTGGTCAGCTGTGATGTGATGAAGCTCAGCAGCCGATAGAAACCAGGATGACGGTGACGTTGTCGGCACAGCCGCGTCTCACCGCCTCGCTGGCCAGCTGCTGGCAGGCAGCTTCAAGCCGGGTTTCCTCCTCCGTCAGACCCGACCTGGGCTCCACGCTCCCCTCCTGCACAGACGGACACCAGTTAGACCCGGACTGCCAGAACAGAGCTGGAACAAACCAGATTTCTACTTGCAGAAAGACGGAGACACCTGGAGGACGTTAAGGACAAACTTGACCGTTTCATCAGCTGAAAACACTTTAAACAAACCGTCACAGGCCAGAAGGATGAACCTGTGGAAAGCAAAGACAACACATTTAAATCAGCCGCCCCGAGAAATAAATCAGCCTCCCGGAGGAGTAAATCAGCCTCCCGGAGGAGTAAATCTGCCTCCCGGAGGAGTAAATCCGCCTCCCGCAGGAGTAAATCCGCCTCCCGCAGGAGTAAATCAGCCTCCCGCAGGAGTAAATCAGCCTCCCAGAGGTGTAAATCCGCCTCCCGCAGGAATAAATCAGCCTCCCGCAGGAGTAAATCAGCCTCCCGCAGGAGTAAATCAGCCTCCCAGAGGAGTAAATCCGCCTCCCGGAGGAGTAAATCCGCCTCCCGCAGGAGTAAATCCGCCTCCCGCAGGAGTAAATCAGCCTCCCGCAGGAG
>JBAFTC010000006.1:1764606-1776592 GCA_037177435.1 Melanotaenia nigrans | reverse complement strand
ATATCAAATAACTGCTAATAAAAACTATTTGCTGATCAAACAAAACAATCTTTTTTTTAACCGTTCCTCATTTTGTTTTCTATCACTCTCTCTTCTCTTTTCCAGTATCAAACCCGCTCTTCTGCCTTTTAGTTCTTTTTTTAACCTCTTGTTTTCCCTATTCAACCTCTATGCATTTTTAATGGTTTTTCTTCTGTATTCTTACACACTCACAGTCACTGTTGTAATAACATGCGAGAGACATGAGAAATAAAACAACTTTACATTATAAATCTACTGCAGACATTTGCAATAAGTTAAGAAATCTCCATATAAAGAAAAGTTGGTTGTTTTCTCCACATTTTCATGCTGTAGCTACTTTAAAAACAACTAGCAGCCTTGCTAACTAATAGATCATGTAGCGGTAGCTTAGTCAGTGCTACGTAACGTGGACACTGAGGTTCTCTTTGAGCATTTTTATGGTTTATTTTCAGCTCCAGTGTAAAAACCTTGATTAACTATGTTGATGTGTAGTCCCTAAATACTCATATTAAATACTAAATTATTACAATATTGTTTTCCCACATTATCTTCAAACTAGTGTAGTGCTAGCATGTAAGTAGATTAGCTTCATGCTAACATCAGGTTAATAGCCTTTCATAACATTAGTAGTACTTGCACAGAAGCATAGGGAAATGTGAAGCGACATAAGGAGGGCTGATTAGGAAAGTACTTTTAAATGTTCATCAAACTGATGTACATTAAAAGTTTCTTTAAATTTCCATCTTAGTCACCAACATCTTTTTTTTTTTTACTATTTTCACCTCAAAATTACTTCATACACATCTTTTTTTTCTTGTTTTTAAATTAAAACTGATCAACAAAAATCCATTAATTCCTGTTCTACTGCCCCTAGCAGATCAGTTGTATAATGTGCTTATTTCAGAAATACAGACCTTATAATGATTGCTGACAGAGATAACACTGCTTAATATAGTCACAGGATCAGATGGCAATAAGCTATTCAGCGGGTTCTGGTGGACTACAATAAACTTCTGAGAAAAGTAGTTTCATATCTGTGGGTGGGAACTAGCCCTAAACAAAGGGACTGGAAGTAAGCTGTAACCCTAACCTCTTTGTTGGTGCTCTTAATTTCAAAATCTAAATGTGAGGTGCAAAGCTAGGAACACGTAGTTTAAAACTGGTTGCACTCAAAGCTACAGCATGTGGAAAAAAATAGCAAGTTATTTGTGTCATTAATCAGCTGTTGGTGGATGAGGAGTTATTTTTCTGTAGCACAGATTAACTCAGAATTTAGTTATTCATGGTACTTTTTTGATGTTGTGTTTATTTTTAAATATCCTTGAAGGCTACTTGAAGCTGTTCTTTTATTATTAGCTTGCAATGTGGTTGTTCCAGACTGTGTGATCCATTTCCACTCAAATCACCTCCAGCAGAAGCACAGCAGACCAGCTCCACCTTTTCAGTGTGTGCTTGTGCATTGAAGAGAAAATCAAGACGACTCATGTAAGGCATGTTGAGGAAGCTGATAACGATGCTCAGAGTGAATCTGCATGAAATTTGAAACAGACAATCAGACGAGGTCATAAAAATCATAGAGTAAGATGACTGGGTGTAGACTCCATCTACTGCCTCTTATCAGGTCTGTGGCTATCGACTGCTCTGATAATAGAATCATGAGGATGATGAAACGGATCTTTAATAACATATGAAATTCTAGCTGCGATATAAAATATAAATAATCACAGAGACAGAGACTCATCCTGAGACTTTAATCATTGGTACAATATGCTGATGGTTTTTCTAAGAATACACAAATGTTTTCTAATGTTTCTTAATTATAAAATTTTACTTATTGAGATGTAGAGTTTTTTTAATTAAACACTGTTGTCATTTAGTTGAAATGTTTGTTCAACTGTTGTGCGTTAAGATGAGTAGACTTTCGGTTTCTGTAGAGCAGCATGTTGTGACTGGAACCACTGTAGGTATGGAGATGTACAGAGATTTTTTTTAAATTTGTCTGTCTGTAGAGAACAAAGTGGAGGAAATAAAAACACAGCAACTGCCCAAATCTGAAGCCTCTGTTGTGAAACTGGAACATTTTGCAGAGGGAGCCAACGTAACCAGTCCACCTGTAGTCATGAGATTGGGTCTGTTCCATAAGCACTGATGTAGTCAACATTTGTTGCCTTCATTTAAATTTAATTTTTGTTTTGTCCTATTTTTAAATAAGAATATTCAGTACGAGATGTCTGCAAAAGCTAATCTCATTGTGGATGTAAATTAATGTTGTGCTGTAGATTTCAATAATTTTTTAAAACCTGAAAAATGGCCACTTTGGAGACCTCGCCTAAACCTCTCGAGTTTTCTTCTGCCTTACTTGATCGGAGTTGGCCGCTGCAGAGAAAACGATCACATATTTTACAATGATCTGATAGTTTACAACTACAGCTGCATCATTCCAAAGAAATATTCATATTCATCCTTTTCATTTGTGCTATGTGTCATCTTCATTATTCTTCACCAGTTAAACATATTCTGCTATTTCAACATCTTCACAAATCTTACAAGTGTTCCCTTTACTATGACTCCAAGAGTATTTTAACAAATTCTCATTTCATTATGAAAATTAAATTTTCAAGCAGAGGCCTTAAAAGTAGTGACAAGGCTAGAGGGCTGAAGTATGGCAAAGTGTCAGGTTATGGTGGCAGGAAGTTTCTTTTTACTTTTGTAAAAAGTTTGTTTTTTGTTTTTAATTCAACATATAGCATCTCTTGATGATACACGTGTGGGTTTAATATATAAATAAGTTCAACTGAATAATTCAGTTTTGACAGAAAAACATTTTCCAAGAGTCTGAAAATCAAGTTATAAAGATTTATCCTTGATCTTTTTTAAAAGAGATGTGTTTAGCATCACACAGTTGCTGCAGGTTTGATGAGAATCTCCCGTTCCACCACATCCCAAAGCTGCTCTACTGGACTGAGATCTGGTGGCTGTGGAGGCCGCTGGAGTCCAGTGAACTCCTCGTCATGTTCTAGAAAGCAGGTGGAGGTGATCTGAGCTTTTTGACATGGTGCAATAGTTACACTGGTAGAGAGCGAGCAGGGTGAACAGAGGGAAACATCAAGTGGGAATGTTAAGCCAGGGGGTACCAGGGTACACAGGTATCATCCTTTTGATGTTTTTTTGCTCAACCAAACTGCTCTCAGACCTGATCCTGCCCACAGCGCCAAAATTTAAGGTGACATGGGTAGAGTGCGAGCAAGGTGAACAGAGGAAACAACATTTAGTGGGGTCGTAAAGAATTTTTTTCTTTCAACCCAATAAGATAATAAGAAAATTAGTAAAATCAAGGAGACTAAAGTCCTTGTTAAAAAAAATGAACAAAAGGCACAGAGGTCCAAAAAAAAAAAAAAGCAGCGCTGTCCGTGCAGTTCTTGCGAGCCATCGCTTCAGCCGCTCCATCGCTCCTGAAAAAGGGAGAGTTCTGCCAGTACTCTGCATCAGTACACTCAACCACAACAGGCTTCTCTTGACAGGTGTTGCTGAAGATCCAATCAATACTTACGCACCAGGCAGAGCAGGATGCTCTGCCTCTGCATGTCTTTCACGTAGCAACACCTTCGGCTGTGCTTCTCTGCTGTATTCCGGTCCCTTGTCCTCACCTGGGTCTGCTGTGCACTGCCTCCAACCTCTTTTACCCGCTGTTGGATGTGCTCGCTTTTCCTGTCACAGGTTCCTCTTTATTTCCAGATGCTGCCTTCTGGCTGGCTCACCCTGGCTGCTGATAGGCTCATCACTTTGTCACAGGTGTGAGTCCTTTTCCCCCAATCAGTCTGTAGGAAGTAGCACTGTGGTCATAAAGGGATGGACATGGTCAGCAGCAATACTCAGGTAGGCTGTGCTGGTTAAACCAGGCCACGTTGGTACTAAGGGGACCAGAGTAGGCCAAGAAAATAACTTCCTCACCATTACACCAGCAGCAGCCTGAAACATTGATCCAAGGCAGGATGGATCCATGTTTTCATAATGTTTCCACCAAATTCTGATCCTAGGCTCTGAATGTGGAGCTGAAATGGAGACTCATCAGACCGGCAACGTTTCTCATCTTCTATTGTCCAGTGTTGGTGAGTGTGTGTGAATTGTAGCTTCAGTTTCCTGTTCTTAGCTGACATGAGGCACCCGGTAGCCCATCTGCTTCAACTGCATGATGTCCAAGCAATTTGGTCCGCTTGAGTAAAGTTCAGTTTGAAAACAACCCAAACCAGAGGGTGAAAAATCTTTCAGAATTCCCATCTGAACAGAGTCCCCAGACTATCCTGGTGGGGATGCACCCTAAATGTGATCCTGATTACACTAGACTACTGAGCTGATCCAGCTGTGACTTATTCAATAAAGACACTTAACATTTGTGTAGCAGGAGGTCAGGTGTGTGTGTGTGTGTGTGTTTATCTTATCTGTTATCAGTGTATCTCTGATGGTGCTGGCACCTTTAAAACTAAAACAGCTGCCGTCATTTGTGGAAATGTTAAATGTTTCTGACAAAGGTCACAAACTGAGTTTGCATCCATTAAAAAAAAACACCTGTAGAAGGTGTGTGTGCATTTGTTTACACAGGTAAATGATCCCACATTTTGTTGGAATATCAAAACAAACTATTCAAACCAGACGTTCCTGTTCCCCAGAAGATCATCTGACTTTTCCTGCAGCTTGAAACGTTTTATTTTGATTGAACCAAACCAGTCTGATCAAACATCATCTGGAAAAATATTCATTAATCTCCTGTGGGAAAGGATAATTTATCATTTGACATGTTTTTTTAACTTTTAACCATTAGTGATTAAAGTAAAAAAATACCTCCATCCACCTCCTCATTCTTTTTATAAGCATGTGAGTGATGCCAAATATCATCTGTAAGTCGCCTCTGGGACGCTAAACATTGATGTGATCATGCAGCGGAAAATTTAATGTCACTATTTTAAACGTCAGGAAGACTCAGTCATATGTATTTCAAGCCTTTATTGTGAATATTACAGATTATTTTGTACCACATGTTTGCATGAGGCAGCCTATAATTCAGCTTTATGTAAAAATAAAACTCGGTGCTGGGAAAACAGATAAATAAAAGTTTCACATGCATGAGTTAAACTGGTAGTTTTCCACTAGCAGCAAACATCCCTGCAGGTTATTTTGAATAAAACAAACCTGTAATAAAAAGCCTGTAAAGTCTGGCTGCTACAATCAGACTTCCTGTGATTCAGATGTGAGCTGGTGACATCCTGAGGCCAAACGGAGCAGTTTCAGGTCACCTGTAGCCGACTCCTGGACTCGGTGCTGAGAATCGTGGATAAAAGCAGAGGAAGAGGAGCTGCCGCTCCAGGTGATGGTTGGTAAACTGATCCGTTAACGCGCCGACTGCCTGCAGAGAGCTCTGCCAACTCTTAATATACAATCAAGGGGTGAGACAGCAGTCTTTATCAGTGTGGCATGTATATTTTACTGAGATAACCCTCCATCTGTGCAGCAGCACCACCTGCTGAGCAGACACCAGAATCCACAGGTTACAAGTTGCATGATAAAACTGAAGACTACATCCAAAACATCTATCAGATTTTACCTATCAGCCATGCATATGTAAGTTTAGAAGTCAACTAAATGCATCATGTGGACGTTTATGTTCAACCCCAGTTCCTTCGTTTAGCCTGCTTCTCTGTTTGCAGAGGGGAGGTGTCCCTTCCTTTAAGTATGAAGAACTAATGGTCATTTAACCTTTTATCCTTTTTAAGTATTACATAACCACTACTCCTTGATCCCCAGAGGCACATCTATACCAGGAAGAATTAACAGAGACAGAAACCTTAACATCATCTAAATGTATTTTTATTATCTGAAAAACAATTTGCATTTACAGCAATGAAAACTAACCTTTAACATTGACTGACCTTTTCCCAGGGAAGGAAAAACTCAAATATTTCATACTCTGATTTTCTATGTTTAACCGAGGGTGTAGAATTGGGTCGGGATGGGAGGAATATGTCCCTGCCAATGTCCAGCAAGTCCTGACTTGTCCTTAAGATTTTCATCTGAGAGATGCTGTCTGCAACAAGCAGTCAGCCGCCAGTGCTACACGTCCCTATTTTTAACCCATTTGATTGGCTCTGCTCTTTCATTTCATGCCAACGTGATTGGCGGTCCCAGCTGTGAGCACAGAGCGGTGCTAACAGCTAGCATTTGCTGTGAGCCAATAAGCTTAAACTTGTTTCTGCAGCAGGAAAGAGGAGGAGATGCCGAGGCAGGCGGAGAGAGACAGGTGTAATCACTGTTGTGACTTGGGCTAAAAGTCACAACTCAAAGTGATTTTTAGCCCAAGTTAGTCTGACCATCACATGATACTGTACAGACTTAAAATAATACATTTTAGCTGAAATAATAGAATAATAGCCAAAATGCCTATTATATATAATAATATACAATATAATATATAACAATCGTATGCCAGGCTGGTATTGAAGTCCCTTTTCTCTGTAAATCATTTTATTAACTTTGGATATTGTTTTAACTCAGCATTCAGTCACTTTAACTTCCTTTTAACACAAATAACCAGCCAATCACATGGCAGCAACAACACATTAAGTCATATAGACATGGTGAAGATGACATGCTGAAGATCGAGCATCAGACTGAGGAAGAAAGAGGATTTAAGTGACTTTGAACATGGCATGGTGGAAACATCATGAAAATATGGATCCATCCTGCCTTGGATGCTTCAGGCTGCTGCTGGTGTGGTGGGGGGTATTAATCTTGTCCTTCTTTTAACAAAAAGTGGTCAAAATCATGTCATCTCCCTCAGTAGGGGATGACCTCATATATAATGTTTATGTAATGTTTACTGTTTTAAGACAGAAAAGGTTGTTTTAAAACCCAGATCTTCATTTTAATGAACTTTCAGTAAAACGAGGTTTAAAAGTAAAAGTTTTAGCTGCATCATGTGACTTCATGAACGGACTGTTTTCATGTTTCTCCGTCAGCTCTGTTTTCCTGTTTCAGATCCAAAACAAGAACTTTCTGCGGCCATGAAACGAAGCAGCTTTCTCTTTTGTATCGATGGATGCAGGTGAAGGGGGCGCGCGGGTATCGATGTGTCCGAGTAGGAGGCGCGCGGCCGTGGACTGTGGGAGGACCGCGCTGGAAACGGTCTATAAAAGGGACCGGGACGTGGGCGCCCCTCACCTGTCCTCGCGCAGCAGCTGAGATCTGATGGAGCCGCTCACCTGAGATCAGAAACCCACCAGAACACGAACCGGTTCCGTCTTTCAGCAGGTGAATCATCATCTACACGCAACAAGTGAGGATTTTTATTCATTCATTTATTGAAAAGCCTGAAATGAGATAAATAAATAATCAACGAGAAAATAAATTTCAACTCTTGAACTCCAGCTTCTGTTTGCAGCCATGAGCCGTCTGTTGGTGCTGATGGTGAGCGTCGGGCTCGCGCTCCTGGCGTGTTCCCGTCGCGGGGAGGCGCGTGTCAGGCTGAACTCCATCAGAACCGTGATCCTTCGAGGGGGTCACCCGCTGCCCGGGAACAGGAGCGCGTGGGAGCCGAGCATGGACTTAACGGTGAGGGCTTGATGTTCGCGTGTGATTAGAACCAGCGCGGCTCACGTTGGAGCAGAAAATTCTTCTCTATGTGTCTCCGCCTGCACATCTGGGTTTCTCAACCCAGTACAACCATCAAAATGTGTAAATGTGTGAAAACAGACAGACATACAATCACCATGTGGTCAGCTGGTGATGTATACATGCTCCATGAGCTGCATCATGGAACAAATAGATGTACATTGCATGCTGCATTCATTTGCACTTGGTTTTCTGAGTTTTTCCCAGGTAGAAGTCAGTGTACACTAAATGTTTGTTAGAATTTGTCAGATCCACACCTCCATCACCACGCGCCTGGTTTACTGTCATGCAGTGATTTGGGGGTCATTGGGTCCCCCTTCACCCATCTCCAGATAAAATGCTGCTGCAAGTCTGAGCAGATTGCTCTAGTTTTAGTGTCTCTTCACTGTCTGCTTGTTCATTTTTTAGTGTTTTAAAATCCCTAGATTGTCTTGCACCACCCTTCCTATCTAAGCTGCTTCACCTGTTCTCTAGGCTACGTTCACACTGCAGGTCTTAATGCTAAATTCCCATGATCCAAGATCTTGTTTTCTTTTTTTTTTTTTTTTTTTGCATGATTTTTCTCACTAGAATTTAAATGCAACTACTATGAGACTTCAGTGTGAACAGTCTCCAGTCCTGAACATGCTGTGTTTACAGGTCCAGCCTCCTTCATTGAGGTAAACGTTGGCTGCAAGAGAGCATGGCCATTCAGGTTGCTTTGAAAAACATCAGATATGTATCTGATTTAGGACCACATATGAAAGTGGTCTGGTCTGCTTGGAAAAAATAGGATTTGTGCTGTTCAGACTGACCCAAAAGCTAGATGTAGGTGACATATGGGTGTGGTAAGTCAGATTTGGGCCACTTTTGCCTGAAGTGTGAATGTAGCCTGAGACCAGCTGATGAGCTGCTGAAGTGGACCAAAAACTGTGAAAGACTTTTATCTGTACTTCATCATTTTAAACTTCTGAACACTGTGTTTGGGACAGAAACCAGTTGTTATTGGGTGAACTGAAGTGGTTTCAGTGGTGCTGAAAGCGCGTGGCGTCTGAAAGAACTTTAACATCTGTGTTTCTCTGCAGCTCTACCAGTGCATGAGTGACCTGGAGTGCAGCGAGGGGAGCTACTGCCACATCCCCACCAAAGGCCCCGTCCACTCCCGCTGCCAGACCTGCCGCAGGAGGAACCGGCGCTGCCACAGGGATGGCATGTGTTGCCCTGGCAACCGCTGCAGCAGCAGTAAGATTAAAACTAAAATTTTCTTATTTGGAAAGAAACAAACAACAAACATGTTCTGTCTGCTGTCAGCCTCATCCTTCCTCTCTTTCTCTTGCAGATGTCTGCGTTCCTGATGTGGACAGTTTTATGTCTCAGAGGATCCCAGACACTGATGAAGACATAAGTCCGCTGTCTGGAAGGAAAGGATGGAGGAAAAGAGGGAGGATGGACATCAAGGGATCCTCCAGTAAAGGTGAGTTCTTGTTTCTGGACTTATTTTTCTTTTTGCTGCCTGAAGCAGCTTCCAGAGACTCCGTCTGCTTCCTTCATGTATGAAGAAGTGTTTCTGTGTTTCCAGGTCAGGTTGGCGACTCCTGCTTGCGCTCCTCCGATTGTTCAGACAATTTATGCTGCGCCCGTCACTTCTGGACTCGTATATGCAAGCCGGTGTTGCGGGAGGGACAGGTTTGTACGCGGCAGCGGCGTAAAGGACACCACGGCCTGGAGCTGTTCCAGCGCTGCCCCTGTGGGGACGGACTCAGCTGCCGGACTCTGCGGGACTTCAGCACCCAGCCCTCAACACCGTCATCGTCTTCAATGCTGGCCGCAAAACCCAAATCTGCTGTCTCCTCTTCCTCATCTCGCCACTCTTCTCCGCACACCTCTGTGCTGTCCTCATCCTCGTCATCATCGTCTTCAGTGGCTTCAAAGACGAGACTTCACGTGTGCCATACAAATTAAAGATGGACTGATGGAAAGAAAGACAGTAACAGAAGGTTAAATGAGGAAGAACTGTTTGATTTTTCCACCAGTGATGGGGCCAAGAGGCGAAGACAAACAGAGAAAGAAAGGTTTTTTTTAATAAAGGGAGGGTTGAATGACATTCCTGTTTTCACCTCCCCCTCCTCCACTTTAACCAGTATCTGGATGCTAATTAGCTTCCTGTGAGGCAGCATTGACACATAAACTGAACAGGGTGTGAAACTCTTTGTAGTTCAGATCTGGTTTCTTCATGGGTGTCTAGACAGACAGAAACCACTTTGAAATCCAGTTTGACTCCATTTACACCAACAGGAAAAGCGCTAATGTTAAATATCTGGTGCGTGGTTGTTGTAGCTGCCTGGAGCATGCAAAGAAAGAAATCTTGATTTTAACTTGATCTCTCTTTACTGAGTAACCTTCAAAGCCACATGCTAGCTGACATTTAGCATTTAGCATGATATTCTAGCTAAAACTGAAATTAAACAATCATATAAACAAAAGTTTGAAGTTTATCTTTAATGCTTGTAAATAAGGGGAAAATGAAGAAGATAAAGAAGTTATCAAGTGAAGAAGCAGTTTAGTTGTATTTCATCAAGCGATCTTTGGTTTAGCTGCAAAAAGGTTTTATGTTAAATAGCTGTAGCATGTCTGTTGTGGCTGCCTGGAGCATTGTATTTCCATCCTAATATTTCTTTATTAACTAGCCACAAGTTTTATGTTAGCTTAAATTTAGCATTTACTTGTCTAAAACTAAAATTTAACAACACAGAAATATGAACATTCAATCTTTTGTAGATTAGAGAAGAGATGAAGAGTTGTGCTTGAGTAAAAAAAGGATTCAGCTTTAGTTTAATCGAGGGATCAGTGGTTTAGCTGCAAAATAAGTTTCCTGTTTTCTTAATCCTAATATCTGATGCATGTCTGTTCTATCTGCCTCAAGCATGCAGAAAGAGAAATGTTTTCAACTTGATTTCTCTTCATAAGCTAAACCCAAATCTATATGTTAGCTGAAGCTAAGCATTTAGTGTTAATTTAGCTAAAAACCCAAGATAACTCTAAACAGAAGAAAATGCTTTTAATGCTTTGTAATTTGTTCTAAAGAGAGGTAAATGGAGCTCTGTTTTGTGCTAAATTGGCTTTTTGTTTCGGTTTTATTCTCTTGTATTTGGTTTAGCTGCAAGAAGCTGCTAGCATTGGCCAGAATGACAGGATTTTCAGCAGTGTGTGAGCATCATGTCGTCAAACAGCTCACGTGTTCCCTCAAGAAAGCTAAAAATGTACTACAAGTAGCCAATGTAAACATATTCTGTCAAGGTAACATCTATCGGGACATTTTTGTTTACTGCCTTCACATTAATGTAAACCTATCAACCATAACTGGTGGTGTTGAAGTTCATAAGATTAAATATATCTGTGAATGTTAATAGTAATTCTTTTAACCTAAATGTCACATATATTAGCTAAACGTGACTTTAGTATCTTCTTGAGTTAATATTTAAGGTCTGACATTTGTCTGGATGTCGTCTGAGTGCACTACTATTGTGGATATATAATTTTTCCTATAAACTGAGCCTTTGAAAGATGGTAAAGCTGTCCTTCTGTTATGTGTAACTGTGACTTAATTCCACCACTTTAGGAAGGGGTCAGCTCTTTCTGTAGCTAATGATTGTAAATCAGCAGTTTGCTTGATTTTTTTTATGAATAAATGGGTTTTATTTCCTACAAATTAATTTGTTTTTTCTAACATCATGTAGTCTGAAAGCCATTTTGAATTTGATCCACTTGCTAGGAGCTAGCTTATAGTGGCTAGTAGTTTAGCCACTTAGCCAGCTTAGCTAACAAATGTGCTATTATCTGTCCTTTGTGACTGTTTCTCATGTAGTTAAGCACCTAAACTTATAAAGCTTGTTGTTTAAAACAGATTTAACTTCCACATTTGCTTGTTTCTGCTGTAGAATGTGGCTCAAATGCAACTCACAACCTAAAAAGTGTTGAAATAGCATATAGCATGTGTGACAGAGAGTGTGTCTCAAACTGCACACTTACATGAGTGCACTGGAAGGTAGTGCGTAGTGCGCCCTGAGCACTACCTTCTGTAGTGACTATCGTGGGTAGGTCATGATCCAAACTAAGCACTAACGTTTTGTACTTACCGGTAGCGACGTACCAGCTTAGCAGCGGCGCTCGTTAATATATTTTTTTTCTTCTAAAATCATGTTAACATACGTGTTTGCATGTCATCATACTTTTATGCTATTAAATGTCTTTTAAAAGGTCTCATTAGTTAAACAAAGAACCGTGGCCTCCACTGTATTAATCTATCTCAGTAGATAACAATAGA
>JBAFTC010000006.1:1692180-1707799 GCA_037177435.1 Melanotaenia nigrans | reverse complement strand
ACATCACCCTGGAACTACTTTTTACACCGTGCTGAACATCACCCTGGAACTACTTTTTACACCGTGCTGAACATCACTGCGTCTTAGAACATTTCTAAGACGCATGGACGTCTTCGAAAACTAGCAAAGTCTGAGTTCAATATAATGCAGGCAGAGCGAAGTCACACACTCTGATGGCTTTCAGAAATGGTGACCTCGGTGACGCCTTTAGTCTGGAATTTTCTAAAATAAAAGTGACCCTCACATAGCCAGGATCACAGCGACGGCGGTCACAGATTCTGATGGGTCACAGATTTTGGTGAAACACCGGGTGAAATCTTTGTAATCGTTTCCTGAACTTGTAAAAGTGTTTCATGTCAATGTAAAGGTGTATTCAGAACTTGGTGAAAAAAGTGCTTCAGTCGTGGTAAAAGTGTTTCTGTGTTGCACTTTTTTCCTGCCCCAGTAGAAATGTCTCTTATCCAGGCAAAACAACAGCTTTAGATCTGCAGACTAAACTCTCAGTGTAGAACGAATAGGTGGGTTTGGACCGTACAGAAACACAGATCACTGAAACATAGAGACGACTCCCATAAATCAGATGTCTGAAATTGAGAACATTATCAAGGGAACTGAGTTTTAATCTTCTTTGGACTTTTTCAGGACTAACTTGAGACTCCTACAATCCGGTTCCCCCAGAAACCTGGTCCAGTATCCACATGGTACCTCGTAAAACAGAATAAAATGCATTTAAACGTCAGCCAGACTTACCTGATTTGGAAAGCACCTCAATCGTTGAGTCCTCCAAGATGCAAATCTTGAGAACGATGTGATCCTGATCGCTGATCTGAGATCTGCTGACACTCTTTCTGTGGGACGGCGTCTCTGGAGCCGACAAGCTGAGAAATAAATAAATAGAATAGTGAACACAAATAACAGGACGTTACTCTTCCCACGCGTCAGCTCATCGTGTGGAGTCTACAAGTCTAACTGAATTAATGCGTCTTATTACCTTGTTTCTGTCTCCTGCTCCATGATTTGTTCCTCCGCTGTTTCTTCATGGTCATCCTCCTCCATCGTCTCCTCACTGTTGCAGATTCCCAGACTTTGACTGTCCTCCACCCCTGAACACAAACTCCACCTTAATATCCTTGACAATTACTGTCATTGCTGAGGTCTCTCTCTTAATTCCTTCTATAACTTAGCTTTTTACTTTTATCTGACAGAAATGTTTGCATGGTTTAAAGTCATACTCAGTTCGTATTTGAGCTGCTCCTCTTTGGGTACTTCAGATCCTCCAGCTTCGCAAACAGAGAAGTGCTGGTCGTCTGTGTCACACATCAGCATTTTGGTGTTTCAGATCATTAAAAACCAGAAAAATCACTTCAGGAAATTACACAGGAACGAGTTTAATAACAATAAACTTGTTTAACTTGACTTAGAGAGTCAAACAGAAACACAAGCAGCATCCAGCCTAAAAATCCAACTAAAACAAAAACAATTAACTATGGTTTATAACTGCTAATGTAATTTAAAGTGTAAATTACCAGTAACTTCTAAATCACATAATTCATTACTAGTCACATTACATGGTTAAATTAAATGAATGTTTTTTATCCGGGTAGCCAGCAGACCACCATCTTTGTTTTGATTCAGGAAACTATTCAGATTGTATTTTATTCTTTTAGTAGACTAAATGTTTTGTAACCAGATGTTTAACGCTTCACTGAACTTAGATATTTTTTAATCGGTGTCTACTTTTAAAATGTTTAAGGAGCTTAAAAAGTTTGGCTAGTTTATTTGGTTTTAAGCAACAGCTAGAGACTAAGTAGCTGTATGGCAGGAAACAAAACTTTCATTTTAATGTTTTAACTGACTATATGTGTGCCGAATTAACTAATGTATTATAATATTGTATTTAGCTCGCACACACACAGATGGATCTCAAACAGGAAAGCGACACACAAAATCAACATTTCTGTAAACGGGGTTCTGTGAGATCTTAATGCTAGCAGTAGCTTGCTAGCGGTGTAGTGATTCTATTTAACCCACCTGCCGGCTCTATTTTTATCACAGGAAGTAGGGTCTCCAGATGACTCCTCTGTCGATCGATTTCTTGTCTGAACACCGAAGCCTCCTCTTCGTAGTCGGCTATGGTCTTCTCTATCACAGCTAGGATCTCCCGAGCAGCTGTGGTCAGCTTCTCCGTGATAACTTCTCTCAGAAAGTCGGTCTTTGACATGTTATTGACGACGCTGGACGGGCCAGGCTCCATGGAGTCAATGTGGGTCCAGCCTTGCATCATTCCTGCACGAGACGTTGTTGGTACTCAAACCGCGGGGAAATGTTTAGTACTGAAGTTGCGCCTCTGGTGCAGCACCAAATACTATCCGGTTGGAAACATGTTTTTTGCTGTGTGTTTAATTTCATTCATAGACTGGTCACTTCTAAACTAGACTGCCTCTCAGATGATACAGATTTTCTTTTTGTTTAATCTCAAGATTATGAGGTTGATGTCACATTTTGACGTGTTTGTTTCAACAGTAGTTCTTAAACTGGATTTCCACAATAATGCCAGAGGGTCACATGATTAAAAAAAAAACGATGGCCAACATGTGTTTCTGCTTCCTCTGAAGCTGTTTAGTTGGTAAAATCTAACTATTGGATGTCATTTCTATAGTTAAAGTGAAAGACTTAAAATAATATCTTGATACAATAATGATCCTCACACCCAAATGTTGCATATCAACACATTTTTATCATCAATATAGTTGGAAATCGATTCACTGCATATGACTCAATACAATAAACATGTTAGAATATGTTTTAAATTCACATTATTAGTTCAAATGAAAAACTTCATCCCAAAACGTCTCGTCATTGAATAGGCGGGAATTCAGTAGTGAAACTGTATTATCTTCGTCTTCTGTTCTTTGACCGATCTGCTATTAGCGAAAGTAAACAAGCAGTAAACAAGGGTTGTACACAGAACTAACAGGTTAACACTACTACTTATAATAACCAAACTAATGCTAATAAGAAGGGGATGCTACGAAGCATACTTTTCTCCGGGCCAAACTGGTTTGCATTTTCATGAACAGAATGAAGGTTTCACTAATAAAAACCTGTTGTAAGTAACATCTGTGTGTTTATTTTTTCTCTACCAACCTACTTGTTTCTCTTCAAGCCAGACAAAGACGTCACAAATCAAACCATGTTTTATCTAATCTTCACGGTCTGTGTGATAATTCGGTATGGGGAAGGCGGCTTGGGGAAACCGGATCTACTGGGATGGTGGTCATGTTTGTGGGATGAGCTTTCAAAGATTTTTATTGAGAAACAGGATTTTTTCTACAGTTTTTGGACTAAGCCGGCTTCTCTTCTCGCTGAGAACGTCCCCGGCTTTAGAAAACAAGTGTTCACATGACACCGATGAGGCTGGTGTACAGAGGTACTCCTTTGCTAGCGAAAACAGGTGTGGGTAAACCTTCCTCTGTTCATTCCAGTACGCCAGAGGATCTTCACACCTTTCCAGGTGAACATCTTTCATGTATTTCTGGACCTCTGCAGTGGCATTTACTGTGGAATTCCTATGCGTTATTGCCATTGTAGCTTGTTCGTCGAAACTCTTCCAAAGGTCAAAAGCTAAAAGACAGAAAGATGACAGAAATCGTTATTGAGGTCTTGCTGATTACAAACCTACATCCAACCTTTCATTCATTTCTATGATCCTTAAAAGGTGGTTTTAAATTTGCAGGATAACAGCCTGAACGAGGAGTTCCAGTCTGGATTCATATTACACACAGGAATAAAACTGCTTTAGTTAACGACTGTATCGCCTCCTATAATACTCTTTTCTTCTAGATATTAGTACCACATTTAACACTGTTGACCAAAGACAAGCCTTTTTTTGCAAGTCCAAGTCTTTGACCTCAAGTCCAAGTCAAGTTGCAAGTTACTTTTAGTCGTAATGAGTAATCTGCCATTCGATGTCTGCTGTCTGGTCTGCTTAGAAGACTGCATTATAATAGTTAAGAAAATTTTAAATCCGCATCTACCAGCATTTAGTAACAGCACTGATCTGTAGCTTAAAATGAAAAATGTTCGGTCCCTTTCCTCTGAGCTTGTTGTCAGGTTTTATTTATTTATTATGAACCTCTCTTTAGGTTCTGCACGTCTTTTAATGATCCATTAATAATTTGACTCAAGAACATTGCAGCAGGTTTAACGGTGCAGTACGGTGGCTGCACAGGTTGGGCGATCCCTGCACTGGTGCACCAGAAAAATCTTAATCATTTTTTAAAGGGCTTGAAATAACTCTGCAGGATGAAAACAGCAAAAATTAATTTCAAACTTCTTAAAACTGAAAAAAAAACTCAATATTTTAATTAATGTGGATCCAAGACATGCAGGCCCACTAAATATTCCTTATATTTCTAAATCAGCAACAGCTGTACTTTTCTAATAAACGGATCCAGTAAAGCCGCATTGTTTACAGTGGGTTTTATCCCAGTTTGGTCCCAGTTTACCGTACTCCTGGTAAAGTCACAGCTTATGGAAACAGTTCAGTAAATGTCTCATTCTTCTTCTGAACATGCAGCAGAGCCAATCTGATGGAGTTATTATTGTTTTAGTGCAAAAGTAGTAACAAGCTAACAGGTGTGTTGCTAACACAGATGCTAACATTAGCTTTTACAGTGACAAACTTCGCCACGTGTGTTTTCAGGTGAATCTGATGGATCCAGCGTCCTGGATTTTTATACCACAGGCGATCCAGTTTGCTGCCCTGCTGCAGCTGCATTCACCAGTACTGCCATTGATTTGAATGACTGCGTGCACTGCGAGTGTGTTTGTGTGACATTACGTCAGTGTTAACGTCTGGAGAACGACAGGAGACTGGACAGAGAGCGGATCATGAAAAAAATCTGATTGTTTACGAGTCTCAAATCACGAGTCCAAGTCGAGTCTCAAGTCACTGGAAATACAACTGAAGTGTGACTTGAGTCTGAGTCCCAGACTCTGCTGCTGACCACGAAATCATATTACAAAGGCTTGATCGTGTCATTGGGATCAGGGGTTCTGGTTTAGACTGGTTTAAATCATGTGTCTGATAGATCCCAGTTCGTTCATGTGCATGATATCCTCTCTAAACACCCTCTAGCTCCAGTGTCGGCCCATTTTTATTTTCTTTGTAAGTGCTTCCATTGGGAAAAACCTTTAGGAAATATATCCACATACGCTGATGACACCCAGCTGTGTTTGTCTTGTGTTGAAGAGATTAAAACCTAAATGTTAAGCGTTGTTGAAGTCTGATAAAACCAGTCATTTTTTGGTCCAAGGAATCTCATAAAATCTGTTTCCAAGAACTTTGCTGCTTTAAGTGAAGAATCTTTAAGTAATTTTGTTTTACCAGAACCTATATTTTAATTAACAAATCACACAAGTTTTCAGAGCAGCACCGCTGCACGGGGGTGTGGTGGTTAGCACTACAGCCTCAAAGCAAGAAGGTCGCATGTTCTCCCTGTACAAGCACAGGCTCACTCTATCATGGTCCAAAGAAATGCCTGTAAGGTAGTAGTTTAATTTAATTCAGTGTTATTTACTCTACATTCTCTCTAGCATTGAGAGTGAGCTTGAGTGGTTGTTTGTCTCTCTTTGTTGGCCCTGCAATACACAGGAGACATGTCCAGGTGTACCCTGCCTCACACCTGCTAAATGCTGGGATAGGCTCCAGCTTCCCCACAATCCTGAACTGGAATAAGTAGCATAGAAAATAGACGTACGGATTCTAACATACCTCTGGACGATGGATTTAGATGAGTAGGAACTGATGTCGATGGATAGTCTGTAGACTTGTGTCCCATCACTGCTGTACATTCAGCGGTGAGTCGCTCCACTGCATTTTCTGCTTCGTCTTGACTGCGGAAACCAATGGTTTTAAATCTGGGGTCAAGCAGCGTGCACAGCGACAGGACGGCGGAGCTCTCAAGATCGTCAAACTTGTCCCTGAGGGCTGCAGTGATGTTCTGTCCCAGCAGTTTAGCTGTCACGTTGGTGTTATTACTCAGGATTTCCTGAGTTGTGTGAAGCAACATTTTTATCAGCGGTATGACCATTGACCCAGAGACCGTCTTCTGCTGGGACATTTCCTCTGTGGCCATGTAAAATGGTTTTAAGACATGCAAACAAGCTGCTGTTGTTTCATAGTCCCCGGAAGAGAGAGGATGGACCTCCGTTTTGAGGGTTGCCAGAGCTGCTCCCACTGCCTCCCTCTCGTCATACAAGCGCTGCAGCATCAAGTAGGTGCTGTTCCAGCGCGAGTCCACCTCCTGGATCAGCTTCGTGGCTGCACGGTTCATTTGCTGCTGCACATTTCTCAGCTTCTCTTTAGCAGTAGGGTTTGATCTAAAATAGGTCACTACTTCCTGTGCCCTTGACCGCAGGTCTTCTAGGCCCGGTGTTTGATCCAGGGACTCTTTAACCATTGAATTTAGTGCATGTGCGATGCACACAATGTGACTTATGGCTAAATTCCCTGCAGTGTCTATCATGTCTGTTGTAGCATCAGTCACGAAGCATTTAACCTTTCCCTCAATGCCCCACTCCATCATAAGAGACCTCGTAGCAGCTGCCATGTTTTCAGCAGTGGGGTGTTGGGGGAACGGCAGCACTCCTAGAACTACCATCGCAGGTTTAGCACTGTCCAGCATATAATGACAACGTACTGCAAGACACACATCCATTTTAACAGAGGTCCACATATCAGAAGTCAGGCTCACTCCCTTCACAGTCTGCAGTTGAGTCTTGGCCTTGGTTTTCTCCTCTTCATACTTTTCACCCACCATCTTCTTTAGAGTCTGTCTGGGGGGCAGAATGTATGACGGGTCTAGTTTCCCCACAAACTCCTTGAAGCCCTGATCATCCACCATGGAAAAAGGCTGGGAATCTTTCACCAGCATATTGATAAGAGCCTCATCCAGCTCTTGCTTCCGGTCCACTGAGACAAAACAAACAAAAAAAAACTGTTATGTGATGTCACGAGTGTAATGTGTTTAATGAATCCTTGTGTATAAAAGCCAACCGTGATCGATGTGTTCATGCCTGTCGTCATGCTTGGCTTTGAAGTGCCTCAGCATCGATGATGTATTGTTACTGTACGATAACACCTGGGGACACAGCAAGCACTTGACCTGTGTAAGCAGACATACACAAACAGGACAAATCACTATAATGTTGATTTCAGATACATTATGGACAGAGAAGAATCAAAAATGGCCAGACTGGCCAAAGCCACCTAAGATGCTCGATCAGTCTAAATTTGACAACAAATTTTCCTCTTTTTTTTTTTACTGAATTGAAATGGCTTTAAAATGATAAATGGACTTATATAGCACTTTTCCACTCACTGTGCTTTTATGTCACATTCACCCATTTACACACACACTCATACTCCGACAGACACATCGAGGACACATAGGCATGTAGTCAGGCAAGCCTAGAATCCCTCCACCGACCTTCAAGGTTCATAAGCCCCGTTTCCATTAGGTGGTTTGGGTTGGTATGGTGTAGTTAGAAATGTGTTTCTATGGCAAATCGGCCCCTGACTAGGTAGGCGGGGTTTAGCCTAAATGTCCCTATAGCATCATACTAGCGTGACGAACCATTCTGTACCATTCTCCTACATACCTACAACCAAAATGGGCCCAGAAATGGTTGATTGACAGGTTGTATTAGCCCCTTTTATAATGGAAACACAGAAAACGTCTCACTGTACTACATCAACCCGAACCATCCTCCAACAGTTTGTGTTCTTTCTTCTTGGTGGTGCTTCAAAACGCCATTTTAAACACATTTAATCAACTAAAATCAAATCTGTTGCTCTTAACAAGGAGCCATTCCTGCTTTGTATTTATGCCAGGTCGCACGGGAAGACACCTTTTTTTTCCTACCAATCAGAGTGCAGTTTGTCAAACTGGTACCAAAACAGAAGTAGGACAGGTCAGGTCGGATATCAGGGTTACCGTCCCAGTTTTCACGTGTAGAAATTCAGAGAAAAAAAAAAGGTCCCGCCCCCCTTTGGTAGAAGCGAGATTTTAGTTATGGGCAACGTGACGTTTTTAAACCTTCGCTTGTTCACCATTTGCTTTCATTTCATTTCAAGCTATTTTACTGGATTTGAACTACTTGAATTTCAATAAAAAAACTGGAAAATTGTGGTATTCAGGTGAAGCCTGCTAACCAAGGAAGGACACACCTACCTTGTTAGGACTGACCAGCTGAAAGTAGTCCCACATTTGAGAGCGGCCTCTCTTCTTAGCTGGCTCCGCAATGGCGGCCAAAGAAAACAATGATACCAGTAAATACACACCAACGGTGACAACAACAAACGCTTGTGCTGTGCATTACTTTGGATGCTATACGGAGCTCTTACAGGCCAACATACCTGCTGGCTGACTTGATTCATTATGTTTACAGAACACTACTGATACACACAGCTTCATTTAACACCTGAACACGGGGAAAAAACTTTAAATTTACCAAAGGTCAGCATATCAGCGCTCTGTTCCTCCTGGAAGCGGATCCTGAAATCTACATGGTTAGACTTCCTTTCGTCAGACTGAAGGCTGGAAATGAGAACAGTAAGGAGGAAGATGAGGATGAAGATGGAGACATACGAGCTGAACTCACGTCTTGTTTTTGACTCACCTGCTGCTTCCTTGGTATTGAGCATGGTTGGATCTGGGATCTGTGGCCTCACGTTTTACCCGAGGCTGAAAGAACGTTTCTTTTCTGAGTGATTTTTATACCAAAATGCTGCCATTTAATGACTCAGACGTCTGTAAATGTAAAGACCGGCTACCTCCAGACGGATGTAAACAACAGGACTCCCAACAGACCTGCTGGTCCTAAAAATCTCCTCCGGAGTCAAACACTCGATTCCCAGAGGCTTGATTTTCCTGCCTTTACGAGCTAAAACAATGAAAGGTTGATCACCAGCCAGCTGAGGGTAGGTGGACCTCAGCATGTAGAGGAACTCCGCTTCCCGAAGACCACGAGGACAGCTCAGATAATGCAGAGGGTACTTGTTATACACTGAAAGCAGAAAGAAAGTCATCCCATCAGACAAATATTGTACTTTCGACTCCACAACATTTCTAAGAAGCTTGTTGTTACTCGCTTCTTTTAGGCCTAGTGTAGCTTTGAATTCAGAACCGAAGCGGAGAAACCGAAGCGGAGAAACCGAAGCGGAGAAACCGAAGCAGAGAAACCGAAGCAGAGAAACCGAAACGGAGAAACCGAAGCGGAGAAACCGAAGCGGAGAAACCGAAACGGAGAAACCGAAGCGGAGAAACCGAAGCAGAGACACAGAAGCGGAGAAACCGAAGCGGAGAAACCGAAGCGGAGAAACCGAAGCGGAGAAACCGAAAAGGAGAAACCGAAGCAGAGAAACCAGAACGGAGAAACCGAAGCGGAGAAACCGAAACGGAGAAACCGAAGTGGAGAAACCAAAGCGGAGAAACCTAAGCGGAGAAACCTAAGCAGAGACACAGAAGCGGAGAAACCGAAACAGAGAAACCGAAGCGGAGAAACCGAAACAGAGAAACCGAAGCGGAGAAACCGAAACAGAGAAATCGAAACAGAGAAACCGAAGAGGAGAAACCGAAACGGAGAAACCGAAGCGGAGAAACCGAAACAGAGAAATCGAAACAGAGAAACCGAAACAGAGAAATCGAAACAGAGAAACCGAAGCGGAGAAACCGAAACGGAGAAACCGAAACCGAAACAGAGAAACCGAAGCGGAGAAACCGAAGCGTAGAAACCGAAGCAGAGAAACCAGAGCGGAGAAACCGGAGCGGAGAAATCGAAGCGGAGAAATCGAAGCGGAGAAATCGAAGCGGAGAAACCGAAGCGGAGAAACCGAAGCAGAGAAATCGAAGCGGAGAAACCAGAGCAGAGAAACCGAAGCGGAGAAACCAGAGCAGAGAAACCAGAGCGGAGAAATCGAAGCGGAGAAACCGGCGCACCTATGGCCATATCTCAGCTCCATGTTCGAGATTTCAAAAATGAGAAATGATTACTAGAACTTTAAAAGTCGTCTGTATTCACCATGAACAAACTACTTTTCTAAATTCAGAAACTCTCCGTCCAATCTGAAAAAACACATTGAGGGATGTAAAGAAAGGTTTTGTCTTTTTTTTAGTCCAGATAAACACTTTAAATGAAGTCTGAGGTGAAATGGCTGCAGTTTAATGTGATGACTGAAGATTGAACTACAGCCGATGCTGCTGATGAAGAGGGAGTCAGACCAGGTAAGAAAACATCTTCCATTAAATATTCTTCAGTCATGTTCGCATTTCCATTTTATTTTAAATCAATCCAGACTGTATTTATAGACAGAAGACACGAGGAATGTCGCTGACTGACTCCTCTTGTAAAGAAGAGCCCTACCAGCCTCTTTACAAAGCAGCTTCTACTGAAGTAGAATCAGGACTTCTTCAAGTTACAATAGTTTGGCCAGACTGAAATATGAAGAAATGGACCACACTTATCTTCTAAAAACGGAGTGTGCGTGTTATCTCACTAAAAGTGTTGCAGGTCCTTGTTGTCTGCTTGGATTAAAGCTGGACAGCATTCATTGTGCTGCAAGCGTCTATGGTGAATGATGGCCGTACAATCAGGTATCAGTGTGTTTCCTCTCCTGTGTTAAGTTGTTGCTGCCAACAAACACACACACGTACGTTTACACACACACACACACACACACAATGCTGTGTAGAATACTGAAGCTGAGGAGAGAGACTAAATGTGCATCATGCATCATCTTTTAGGGATTTCCATTATTTTCTACAGACATGTAAACATGAAGGGCAGTGTGTGTGTGTGTGTGTGTGTGTGTGTGTGTGTGGTCTAAGGGTTTTATTAAGGCCATGTTGCCATGGAGACCAGTAGCTGAACAGGATGAGGAGCTCCTGAAAGCAGAGTTGTAGCGTTCGCAGTAATGGACTGAAGAGTAAACTTGCGGGAGAAAAAGCCTCTCCTGGGATGTTTAAATAAAAACTTTATTTTTCTTTGTTCATGCTGAAGTTTTTACAGGTGATGCAGACTTTTTGTTCTACATGTCAGGACATCATTCGGTTTCAGAAGGTTACAAAAGAGTGGAAAACATCTCAAAACACCATAGAAAGGTACTGATATTAGATTTAGAAACTAAAGTTTTGAATACTTTAGTATTTTTAAAAGTACTTTAACTTGAGTAAAATTTTGACCAAACAATCTTTACTTGTAGTTGAGTAAGATTTGACCAAGAGTATCAATACTTTGACTCAAGTACTGGAGATGAGTACTTTGTCCACCACAGTTACCGAGTACACGTCTGATTAAGGAGGTCAGGCTGACCACCGAGTTATCTGATAACTCCAGAAATCAGGGGATGATCAGACTTTTGTTGTACGAGTAAACGAGCTCATTATGAATTCCAGTAAAAGTGGACCAGAAATAGCTGGAGCTGCTCTGGAGTTTCACCTTTTATCAGTCGGGACCGAGTAACATTTTTAGCAAACACGGTGAAAAACAGACGTAATTAAAGCTTGAATTTACCCCGAGGTGTGATCTCTTCAACGCTGGAGTCCTCCAGAATGCGGATCCGGAGGTTGATCAGGTTTTTTGTGGTGGCTTCTAGAGGCCGATGCTTGCTGAGCTTGTAGCGGACGTCGTGTCTGAGGAGCAGGAGCAGAAACCACCGAGGTCAGAAGCAGACTGAACCTTTTTCTACTAAAGGAAACCTCCTTTTCACTCACTTAGTGTTTAGTTTGGCTCGATGGTGGGTGGAAGGAGAATCTTCATACTCATACTCATCATCATCTTCTTCTTCATCACTATCATCCTCTTCATCGTCATCCTCCTCCTCACTGTTCTGCATTGGTTCCTTCTGTCTGCTCTGCGCTTGGCCTGGACGCTGAAATAAACTTTGTTTCTTAATGATGTTAAACTTTCTCTTCGTTACAAAACGTTCTGTTTACATGCTGCAGAACCAGAACCAGAACCAGAACCAGAACCAGAACCAGAACCAGAACCATAACCAGAACCAGAATCTTCCAAAAAGCTCCATGAACTAGAAGGTTTGCTGTTCATATATAACAGCAGATGCTGAAAATGGTTGAAATCTACTCGTTGAATCATTAACAGAAGTAATATTGAAGCTGAAGCACTTTGAGCTCAAACTGGTGTTTAAAGGAGCCGAAATGGTTGAATAAATCATCGTGAGAGCAGCAAAAACTCTTCTTATTTTTCCACTGCAAACATTTTGTCTTTTTGTGCAGCTTTTATTCACCTTCATTGTGCAGAAAGCAGACTGCAGCACACCTGAGAGCAATGAGTTTGCACTGGTTTCAGTGGTAACAGCAGGTGGAAGTAGCGGGCTGGATTTGAACCTGCGCCTTCAGGGAGCAGCTGCATCTAAGAGCGTCTTCTAGGCCCCTGGGCAGCCCGAGACACTGCCTGCATGGCTCAGAAGTCGGGATACCGTGCGTTTTTGGAGGACGCTGCACCCTGGTAAAGCTGTCTCCAGTTTCATATGCATAAAACATCCACATTTGGTCTGAAAGGCTTTTGTCCAATCAAATGGCTGAATTTAAATGCCAGATATCTCAAACGTATAAAAGTTAGAAATACCGTGAGATATTTTAGGAATCTCCTAAATGTGCTGAACATTTTAAGATCTGAATAGCTGAAGTGGGACAAACGGTGTAGGAGGAGCTAAGTGCCAAAGTTTGGTGGAATAATAATGAAGAGAAACAGGAACATGGGAAGGCATTCACACTAACTAGACGTGTTAAGCCTGGTACACATTTTTTTATCTGGTCGAGAATCGGACATGAAACAGTTTTGATCATGTTGTGTTGTTCACAGAACAACATATAGCGATGATGGTGATCTACAATCTGGTCCTCCGAGTCAGACATCTCACGTGGCCAAACGTCATCTAACAAAAACATAGAAGAAGAAACATAGCAACAACCGGAAAACACAACACACAGCATGGAAGAGGACATACAGGACGAGGGAATGACGGCAGCTACTGTTAACAGAAAAAAATAACAGACTGGAGACGGCGTGAACACGGATTTCCTTCCTTGTTCCCCAGCCAGCTCGCTCTCTGATTGGCTACACCCGCACCACGTCACCACCCACTCAGTCACCACTCATGAGTCGTCGGCTTTCCTCACACACATGAAGATATCGGGTCAAAAATATTATTTAAAACTCTCGGCTATGAGCCGTTTCAGAGCGGATTATCGGAACACACCTCAGTCCAAATGACACTCGTACAGGGAAATCTTATAAGACTCAAGATAATCGGGGTTGTGCCGTACGTGGTCGGTAAAAGGCCAAAATCGGGACAAAAACAGCCCCAAAATCCTTATGTGTGTACCGAGCTTTACCTTCAGTCGGATGTAGAGGGAGGAGTTCCCCGCCGCCATGCAGATCTGCTCTGGAGTGAAGGAATCTACTTCCAGAGGCTGCAGCTTCCTGGACTTGTCGGTTATGAAGAGATCAAAAGGTCCATCAGCAGCCAGCTGAGGGAAAGTGGACCTGAGCAGGTTCACAAAGTCGGCCTCCTGAAGCCCACAAGGACACCTGAGTTCCCGAAGTGGGTACTTCCTAATAACTGAGAGAGAAAGAATGAAAGAGAAAGACTAAAGTTCTCAGTTACTGGGGTCTGTTGTTGGTGTAGTCTGGGTCAGAGATGCCTCATCGCACCACTGTTCAAACTGGGTACAAAATAGTGGTTTTGTCCTCCAGCTTTCTTCCTTGAATAGAGATATCCTCCTCTATTCAGACTCTTACATTCAGTGTCCACATGTGGTACTTTTTACTGCTTAAACAGAAACACTGCAGTTACATTACAGTCAGACTTACTTTGTATGGAAAGCACCTCAATATCCGTATCCTCCAAGATCCGGATCCTGAGGACGATGTGATTCTGCTGATCGCTGAGCTGACATCTGCTGACACAGAAGGTCAAACCCAGTCAGAAAGAAGCATTGTTGGCTGCACTCAAAAGCAAATTCAAGACTTTATAAGACAACGAAGGTTTTAATTTGAGGCGTTAAAGGCTGACAGATCTCGTCTCTGGGTTAATAAAAAAGTGTGGCTGTCTTGTGTTATATAACCTTGTTTCGTTCTCCTGTAGCTCCTCCTCTGTGTTGTCATCCTCCTCCATCGGCTCCTCGGTGTTGAAGATTCTCAGACTTCGACTGTCCTCCACCCCTGAGCACAAACTCCACCTTAACCTCCTGACAATTCATGTTTCTCTCTACTGTTTCCATCCGTTCATACAGATCATTCACACTTTCATCCTCATTTGTTTTTATTGCACGATAAATAATAAAATTTTACTTTGAGTCATACTCAGTTCATATTTGTGCTTCTCCTCCTTTTCAGGTACTTCACCTCCTCCAGCTTCACACAGAGAAAACAGCTGCTGGTCGTCCGCTTCACACATCAGTATTTGGTGTTTCAAATAAAAAAAAATAATAAAATAAATCACTCATTAAAATATTAAACGTAGTTTTAGTAATCAATAAACATTTAGTATAAAAGAATCCACGTAGAGTTGATCACCTTACCAGGCTGACGTTGGTATTTATTTACGTCTAACACAATAACACATTATTAATAACTTTTTAAATCTATTAAAATTAAAATTAAAAAGATATTTTCACAAGATCTGTGTCTGCTTTTAAAAACACGTATTCGGGTCTGAAAGGATTGGCTATCCCACTGAGTTTGAAAGAAAAACTACAGCCTATCTCAGTAGCTGCATGAAAATGTTTTAATTGACTAAATGTGAGCCGAATTAATATTTGTTGATTGAAGATCCTATATCGATCCCCCAAAACGTGGAAGAATTTCCCAACGAGCAAAGTGACACAAAACATACTTTTTATAGACGAGGTTCTGTAAGGTCTTACTGGTAGCAGTAGCTAGCTAGCTGCTGCTTGTAATGGGACTGTTTAACCGACCTGTTGGCTCTACTTTGATCTCTACTGGATGCAGGAGCTCCAGCTGTTTCTTCTGCCGATCAATCTCCTGTCTGAACACCGAAGCCTCTTCTTCGTAGTCTGCTACGGTCTTCTCCATAGCCGCAAATATCTCCCGGGCGGCTGTGGTCAGCTTCTCCGTGATGACTCCTCTCAGTATGTCGGTCTTGGACATTTTATGCTGGCCGCGGGACGAGCCAAGCTCCGTGGTATCAATCTGAATCCAGTTTAGCATCATCTCTGGATGAGATTGTTGGTACCGGAACAACTATGCGAGGAATGTTTAGAACGGAAGTTGAGCCACCTGTTGTGGTGCAGCAACAAACACCGTCCGGTTATGAAACATGAGCCAGAGAAGGAAGCATGTAACGCTTTTTTAAAAAAAAAATATTATAATATAAGATAATAATAATAATATTTCATAAAATACACACACAAAATAAGACACTATAACACTAAATTAAAAATTAAATGAGCCAAACAAAAAGCCTATTTTTTAAGGGAGCTAACCCTTAACCCTTGAGAGAGAGAGAGAGAGAGAGAGAGAGAGAGAGAGAGAGAGAGAGAGAGAGAGAGAGAGAGAGAGAGAGAGAGAG
>JBAFTC010000006.1:1648532-1668067 GCA_037177435.1 Melanotaenia nigrans | reverse complement strand
ACTAACAAACCCATTAGATGCTTTTCTGATTCATTACCTTCAACAGAAATACTCACATTTATGTAGAATCCCAAATTCTTTTTCACTAAATGTCAACAACAAACATCATTTGGGTCAATTTACATGTTAATCTTGTCTGATACAGTATATTAAATAATCTACTCAAACTATTTTTTCTTCCAATAATATGGCTCATTCATGGTGGAGGCTGCTTGGAGGTTCTCATTAAAATGATCCAAGATCGTCATAATTCTATAAGCGGAGTAAAGAAACAGGAATTATGAAAGAGAATAAATAAAGCCCTGTGGAGGGGAAAGTAGAAACACTTTCCCGTTTAAAAAAAAAACAAGGGGCTGTGCAGAGTTCCCTGCAGAGTTCCCTTTCAACTAAATGCTGCAAATGCAAAATGCAAATGGTGCACTTAAACTGCAGGTATTAAGACAAATGAAGCCATTGGGGGTATTCAAAAGCGAACATATTAGGATTTTTACCAGAAGAGACGACAGAACAGCAAATCTTAATGAGTGTTTAAAAGGCTGAACATGAAGCTCCCTGAGGAGATATTTACAAAGAAAAGACTCGTCAGTGCACTAATGAATTCCCACATGTAGAAACACACACACACACACACACATATAAAGGAATATACTTTGAACTCAGATAAATTTGATCTAGAGATTAAGATCTCTATGTGCACTACACAACAATGTGATTGATTTGTTTTACAGCTACAACACACACATATACTTTTACCCCTCCACCCCCACAAAGATACTATTTGATCTGGAAAGAAGAAAACCAGGCAGCTGCCATAAACCTTCAGGAGGAAGCTGGCTTTCCTTTTACAAGCTCAACCGTCTGGAAATTTCCAAGGTGTGTAAGAGAGATTAGGTGCAAGACTGAGGTAACGGGAGGGAGGTAAAAAGGTGACAGGTACACGCTGCCTACATTTGTACTGTATTCTAACGCAGCAGGTTTCAGCTGGCAGGTTGATGGCTGGATGGAGGGATTTATTTAACCTGCAGATGATTTCCTCTCTAGCTTTGTCTCCATCAGTGTTTTTTTTTTTTTTATTGTTTTCTTTCAATATAATAACATTGTGGAGTTTTCAGTTCTCTGCAGCTTTAATTGACCAGTCAATTGTATTTTCCTTTTTTTAAACTGTGACTCAGCGGAAACCATCTTCACAAGCTACACCTGCAGTGTGAAACTGTACTCCAACAACATGGAACAGAACAGAGTTATGATGCTGGACTGTACTGGCGTAGCTTGATGAACAGCGACCGCATGGCTACTAAGGCTTCGACAAACCACTACTGACACAATTTAAGAACCATAAACGAAGTGTATTCCAAGGAAATGAATGTTGCAACTTGTAGCTTAAAACTCCATCTTCAAACCTCATCTTTGGTAGGTCTGATGAATATAACTTAACTATTTTACAATAGCTGATTTTATTCAACCAATATTAAAATCAGCTCTCTCTCTCTGCCCAAACCAAAAGGGGTGGGATTGTTGAAACCAGAGTCAGGTGAGGTGAGCTGGACTGACTGCACGCTTGATCCCTGTTATCAGCCCTTCACGTTATCTGGAGCTGTCTCGCTGCCAGACCACCTGACTGAGAAGAAATAGGTAAGTGTTCGGAGCGACACAGGTGTTTCTCAGACAGTGATCTTAGCTGACATGTTACCCTTCTCTGAAGCATCATGTGCTGGGTACAGTAAAATCCTTCACAGAGTGGAGACGGGTGCATCTGAAAACTGATTTAGTTACTGGAACTTTGCCAATGGCAGTATGTCTAGCTTTGCCTATTGATGGTGTTTCAATTCTTTTAGGAAACGACATCACCCATGGCAGAGTAATTCCTGCTCTCGAGGTTCTTGACGTCCCGGTAAAACCTGATGTTGACAACTGTACACCAACATGTGTGGTAACTACTGTCCAATCGCGTAAAGAGAAGAGAAATCAGAAGATGCTGATATTGATTTGTCTGACAGCTCTGTTATGCCGCTTCTTTCAAGTGGGGCTGTACCAGAGTGCACTGCAGAGGGCGCAAAAGCCTCTGCAGGAATTTGTTTCTTCTTTTCGTGAGTGTTTGCATTGCTCTCGTGTTTTCGCTGCTGAAGCATTACAGGCAGCTCAGAAAACTGTGAAACAGCAGTTTGATTGATCTGCTGTTTCACACGCTTTCTACGTTGGTGAGAAAGTTCTGGCCTTACTGGCTGTACCTGGAACTGCTTTAGATGTGTGGTTTTCTGGTCCCTACGTGGTCCAGACTAGATTGAGTGACACTGACTATGTCATTGCTACTTCTGAGAGAAAACGTAAGACGTGCGTGTCATGTAAACATGCTTAAGCTTTATATTACACGTAAACTTGCGTCACAGAAAGCTGATGTGTACACTTCTAATTCAAACCTGACTACTACAGGTAGTTCTGCGCTTATCGTAGTGAAAACTGATGCGGATTCACCGGATGAGGGTTTGTTCACCGGATGAGGGTTTGTCCACCAGATTTGAGTCCAGATTAACTGTCCGTCTACTGAATTCGGAGATGTTAAAGTCACTTTGCAACACTTAACAGAAAGCCAGAGAGACGACATAATAGCAGTGGTTAATGACCACCACACGCTGGTTAATGACGTCCCCACACGCACCAATATCCTCAAGCATGATACTGATGTTGGTAACGCCCGACCCATTAAGCCTCCATCAGATCAGACGAAAACAGCGCAAATGCCTAGCCAAACAGATTACAAGCTACAACACAGTATTGCTAAACCCAGCTCTAGTCCCTGGAGTCCGTCCGTCTTGTGGAATTAAAACCAGATGGGTCACCACGATTCATCACCGATTAGAGGACCATTAATTAATACTTTTAAACATAAAAGTTAATCATGACTGACTACGTTAAAGGAGACAAACCCAAGCCCTTTCATTTTCACGCCTTTCTATTCTTCATGTAAGCAGAAAAACCATGTTGAATATCACTTTTTGAAAGCAGCAACCCTGCAATCTTATTGGTTACAATCAAAAAAGGAAGGCACCCAACACTGTGGGAAATGTAGCACTTAGACAAATGAAAAGTCCAAGGTTGACCTGTACGTATGTATGTGAAGAGCAGAGCAGAGAAAATGTAGTGATTGACTCATTTGAGTCTTAACTGTGAAAATGGAACATTTAGAGCTGTGAAGCAGAATGTTGACCGCGTTGAACCTCCAGAAAACAAAGGAAAAAGAACAGCTAGATGAAGCAGAATAATCAATAAGACTGACACAAAATAAAGAAAAATACCAACACAGATAGACAAACAACCATTCACACACACACTCACTCCTAGGGAGAATTTTAGAGTGCCCAATTAACCTAACACGCATGTCTTTGGACGGTGGGAGGAAGCCGGAGAACCCGGAGAGAACCCACGCATACACGGGGAGAACATGCAAACTCCACACAGAAAGGCCTCAAGGTTCGAACCTCCCCCCAGCCGAGACTCGAACCAGCGACCTTCTTGCTGTGAGGCTGCGGTGCTAACCACCACACCACCGTGCAGCCCTCGATTCAGAAGCATTTAATAATAAGGTAGATGGTTAGTTACTGAACAATAAATAAAGTTTAGATGTTTCCACCTGTCTCAGTCTCAGACATCTCTGTTTACCTGGTGTTTAGTGGAAGTTCCTACACCTGTCATAAATTTATAAACTACTGATCCTTAAATGTTCGTGCAGACATTTTACCAGCGGATGGATTAAAACCTGTCAGTCTACAAGCTGTCGACTTCACCGTCATACTCAACAAGCATTTGTTGTTCGGATGATTTTTTCATCTGTGTGAATTCACTTCTGATAAATGAATATTTTCTGGGCATTATTAAAGATAAAGACGTGTCTAATATACAGAATTAATTCATTTAATCTTGTTTAAGCAAAACGACTAAAAATACGAAAGAATTTAAAAATATGAGGAAGTATATTTATTTATATCAAAGATAAAACAACAATAAACAATAAAATATACCAAAAACTTTACTGGATCTGATGCAGAAACCAGTGAAACCAGTAAGCAGTCCTGAATGTGTGACAGAACCAGACTGGGACAAACATCCCAACCTGGTGGAGGAAAGTCATGCCGTCATCTGTACCTGGAGTTTCATCCAGATGTCAAACCCTGCAGCAGGAAGCCTTTCCACCTGGATTCTCAGGTGTACCACCTCACCTCGTCGTCAGTTCATCTAGCTGTTACCTTGGAAACGCAGCCATCTTTACTTCTGCTCACATAAACTGTCCTTTATATGCAACCCACGCTCAGCCTGGAGAAGTTCCTGCACACATCCACATCTCACCGACGTTTCCACCGGTCTCTGGGGTGTGTCCACGGGTCTTTGAGACGTGTCCACCGTTCTCTGGGACATGTCCACGGGTCTCTGGGACGTTCCTCCAAGACTGAACCGGAGGATGAAAATCTGCTGCTTCTGGAAAAAAAGATGAGATAAAACACTCATCGTCTATATTGACTCGGTGTCTCGGCTGGCTGTGTTGCTGGGGGGCTGCCCCAGGAGGTGCCCAGGTTATTGCACTTTTGGGTTCTGGGGCCAGAAGTGGTCATTGGGTCTAGAGTTGGGACTTCCATCCTTTTGCTGACTCTGGTGTTTTGCATGGTCGGTGGCTGGAGAAATTAGGGGAGGGTGTGTGTGAGCATGTGTTATGGGGGGGATATAGGGTGATGGGTGCGTGGATGGGGTATTTGGAAACCAGCAGGACCTTCATGGTTCATTTCAAACAAAGGCAGAGTCGTAGGAAAAACATTAGCAGAGTTTTTAGAGCTGGAATCAAACTTTTCTCCACAAACATCAACAGTAAGACCTGGTTTCTGGTTCTGGCTGCTAGCTCCAGAGTCTCTGTCCCACAGTGATGAGACAGACGTCTCTGGAACCAGCAGAGTCTCTGCTGTCATGTGACTCCTTGTCTGGATGCCGATGCTTGGTAGAGTCTTTTAGCTGAGTTTCTCCCATCATGTTGCTATGCTACATGTTAGCATTGCTGCTTCCTGGTGTCTGCAAACATCTTCAGATCTTCTGTGTTTCATAATGAAGAAGTGAAAGGACTCAAACATGGCGAGTAACACATCCACAAACACAAACTCTTGGTTATATGTTTGGTTTGCTCTCGTTTCTTTGGATTTTGCGTCTGTGTCGTTGGGGTGAGGACGTCTGCCGCTCATGGCAGCTCCAGCATGTCGTGCTCGGCCAGGATTCGTTGTGTTCGTTCGTGCACCAGCATCAGGGCGTGGATGATGATGCGTAGGACTGGCCTGGCCTCCTGCTGCTTCTGGACACACACCAACTGCAGGAAGTACTTCCTGTCAGGGAGGGCGAGGAAGACGAACTCTGCGGCCTGACGGAGAAACCAGGGGTGGTGGGGGGCCAACGCCACCTGGTAGGCGTCCCTGAACGAAGATAATTTAAGACAAACTGAAAGTCTTTTCTGATTTCTTTTAACAGCTAAAAACAGAACGGGTGCTACCTGCTGAGCTCTCCGGGCGTTTTGTATCGTCCGTCAGCATCTGGTCCCTCAGATAAACCCTCCAGCATCAGCTTCAGCCATAGCAGCGACCGATGCAGCCGCAGCAGCGTTCTGCATCCAGAATCTGTACGATGGAGGAAGTTGACCACGCCCGCTTTTAGCTCCGCCTCCACCATGGATCGGACAGATCGATATGCCTCAGGAGGAGAAACGTTAGAATAAATTAGCTGGAAATGACTTTAGTCTGGTCCTGGCATCTGATGAACCGATGTCTCACCCCAGTTTGTAGACCAAACGCTGCTGGGATCTGTGGTCCAGCGGAGTCGGCTGGTTTCCCACTCGCCTCTAAACTGTGTTTCAGTGCCAGCTCTCGAATCAGCGAAATCTTTTCTTTCACTTTCTGAGAGAAGAAACTGACAATCGTCCCGAGAGACTCCATGAAACTAAGGAGCAAAAACAGGTTTTACTCACACTTCAGAAATTGATACTAGAGGGCTAAAAAAACTGGTTTTAAAAGCTAACGTTGGCCCAGGGCCCATAAAAAAACATGAAAAGTTGTATGAGTACTTGAGAAGTTGATCCCAGCTCTGCAGGTAGGACTCCAGCAGGATGTCGTCCTCATCGTCAGCCAGGCTGGACTTGAGGTGACGAAGCAGATGTCGGGCCTGAAATGACTGTCCGGGACACTCTTTAATGAGGGGCGGGGCTACATCCAGCCCTGCCCACTCCTTAGGGGCTGGTAGAGGACCAGGCTGAGAGACAAAGTAGAGACGACTCAGTGCTATGAAGAGGTTTAAAACCAGCCTGAAAGACCTCAAAACATTATTTACTTCTAAAAAGTCTTCTATCTGTGTAAAAACAATCCAGGATTTTAGAAATGAAAGGAAGATTGGAAATTGGTCAGAAACTACACAGAATGGTGGGCTCCAGGCTGGTTTGATGAGCAGTGGTTGGACATAGTATGCTTATAATCTTTAGGACAGATTGTTGTTAATAACAGCAGAACCGATGGTCCTACAGTGGAAATAAGCTCTTTGAATAATCGTGGTGGGAGAAAATCTGTAGGGGAACCCGAGGGCTTCAGATGACCAACAATCTTACAAAGAAAAGACAAAGAAACAGGTTCAAACTGGTGAAAAACAGCAGAACAGGGAACAGAGACTGATGGGCCAAGAACAGAAGATGGAATCTGAGCCCTAACAGAGGTCACCTTATCTACAAAGAAATGAAAAATGTTTTCACATGCCTCAATAGAGGGATCAATACCCACACTTTCAGGAATATTGAGAATAAAATCTATTGTTTTGAATGAAACCCGAGGCTCATGGCGATTTGGCATAATAATATCAGATAGATATTTTCTTCTTACATCTCTCGGTTTTTTATATTGATGCCAGCAGTTCTTTAAAATCTGGAACAACACCTGGAATTTTTCCTTCTTCCATTTTCATTCAGGTTTTCAGCACCGGCGTCTGACAGCACGAGTCGTTTCATCCAACCACGGCTCAGCTTTGGTTTTAAGGAACCTGAGTTTTAGAGGAGCCACAACATCTAAAATCTTACAGGTGGAATAAAACCAAGAGCTGAGTTTATCCGTGTCATGACTCTCAGGAAACACATGATCTGTGAGGAATAGTGATGAAAACCGACCGGCAGTGGAAGGGTTAAGCATACGGACATTACGAACTTGGGCTCAGTAAGGTACTGGGCAGTTTTTGTGTTTCCACAGGCAAAAACTGGAAAGAATGCCAGAATATCTGATCCAGGCCATGCTACCTTTTTGAAACCCTTTCATTGGAGTTCCAGTCTTACCAATCAAACCCAAAATGGTGGAGCTTGACACAACGCTATCCACTGATTGGTTGAAAGGATCATTACTTCTTGTTTGACTCAATAAGAACAAAACAGGAACATCTTCATATTTAAATGTACGGTGGCGGTTTTGTTCTTTAAAGCCACATGACTAGATGAAAGTAGACAAACTGCTGGATGGCCACCTCTCTCCTCCTTTCTAGGTCACCTTCTTCTTTATTGTAATTCACAGTGTTGCTATGTTGTCTTTAAAATATAGCTGACATATATATCTGGTTTATACTCCACCCACTAGGCAAGGCTACGGCTGACTGTGTGAATGCAACAGAGATCAGGGTTCACCGAACCAAACCGCAACTTCTTGGTCCAAACAGGGCTTTAAATCAACCAGTAAATCATGAACTTTGAGGTCAGCTCCTCCTTCATTACAACAGATGGATGCAGAGTCTGCATCACGGCTGCTGCCACCTGTAGATCTCCCGCTCCACCCCCCCCCACACACTCCTAAACAAGACCCAGAGACACACAAACTCCTCCACTTAAGGCAGGACCTCATTCCCAAACCAGACACTTCACCCTTTTCCAGTTGAGGAGCATGGTCTGAGATTCCATAAGACATTACTGTAACTCAATGCTTGCAGCAAGTAGAGCAGTGCATGCTGGGATATATGGACTGATCCCAGTATTTATATCTGTTGCTTCTTTTTTGATAATTTAGTAATTTACATTTAACCCTCTCCACTCACACACACACACACACACACACACACACACTTTCATTCCTCTCAGACATTGCTGTGTAAATTCACACTACACAAGAACTAGTTTAAAGTTCAAGTAGCAGGGGCGGAGCCAAGTGGTGGCCTTAGCCCCCACCCACTAGACCACCACCACTGTGAACATAACAGTCAAACTGGTTTCTACATGCACTTTGTTCAGGAACATATGTGTGTAAGACGTGAGACGTACCGTTTGGCTGTAAAAAGTCAAACATGGCTGCCAGGAAGAGCCACAGTCTTGTCCTCCACCCTGAGCTGAGGAGCAGAAGTAAAACTGGTAAATAATCCCTTTTATTTAGCAGTTCTAAATAATTTCCTGATCAAATCATCTCATGAGGCCCTGTTATTTTATATTACACTGTAAAAAGGAATAACTGGAGGCATTTTGTAGCTGAACTTAGTTTGGCAGAAACCATAAAACATTGAATCAAATAAATTTTCTTCATCCAGTTTCAGTCATAAATAATGATGTAAAAGTTTCCTCCCGATAAAACCAGAAGCTTCCACAAATCAGCCAATCAGAACATAGCGTTCCTTTTAGGAGGCGGGCTTAAAGCGAGGAAGCCTTTTTATTTACGATTGCAGAACAAATATCAGATGGTCTTTAAACGCTCCGTCATCGTAAACAGTTTGACTTCATGAAGGTGGAGCCAACATGGCCGACCAGCGTGAATGACGGAGGAAACTCACGTAGCCAGAAGGAGCTGATGAAGAGGAGCAGAGACAGCGTGGTCGACAGCAGCAGGTAACGAAGCAGCAGCGTCTGTCGAGGGAAAACCATGGCAACAACAACACACAAAAACAAACAGCTTCCCTTCGAGTCGTCTGAAAGTTAAAACACACACATTGTTTACAAGCCGTCACCTCATCACACTGTTCACATCCAAACACACACCTACACCTCAGCACAACCTTGGAACTTGACCTTCGTCCCCTCAGCCTGTTTTATCTCATGTAAACACACCGTCATCATCCTCAGTGGAATGTGCGGCTTCGATTTCTGAAGACCGGCTGAAACCTGCTCAGATCAGAGCGCGTGAAGCCGTTTCCATCTGTGGAGACTAGTTTCTGATCAGAGACCACTGGAGGTCCTGGAGCAGGTTTGCTCTGGTTCTAGGAGGAAGACCTGCATTAGAAACATGACATCCAAGCTCCTGTTGGTCAATGTTATTGATATTTTGTCATTGTTGTTGTATCAAGTGAGAGAAGCACAAGCATGGACGTAACATACGGGGGTAATGAGGAGGTCTGAACCCGCTACACCTGAGAAAACCAGACAGTTGTCCATCATAAAACTCTTGAAAACTTTGAAATACAGTCAGATATAACATTAATGACTATATGCTCTTTACTTGCAGTTTGCTTCTTTAAAATCAGCAACCCTTCACAAATCTTTTATCTTCACAATTTAGATCTCTGAGCTGAAACCGATGCCTGTCTCCAGGGAATTGAACCTGCAGCTTGTTGAACTTCAGCCAGTTCTCCATCACCCTGAGCTGTCCTGTCTCACGCAGCGCTGCAGCCTCTGGACCACTTCTTAGTCTTTCTTTTTCCATCCAAAGCTGAAAAGTCTTTCCATCAGGAGGTTTTAACCCCCTGCAGACAGACTCAGGCCTTTAACACCTGAACTACTCAGATCAGACGATGATCCATCGAGTTTTACAACCTTCGGTTTAGTCGTTGAGTCTTAAACCTGACACTGTCTCTAAACAAAACTAACCAGTGGGATAACCCATCTGAGAATATATGAGAAGGGAGATTCACGCATACTCGCTCTGCAGTACAACGTTATGGTACGTTTGAGTTGTCTTGTCAATCCCAGCTAACAAAAGCAGATGACGTCATTACCAGGTAACTCGGTTTCAGGTAAACTGTTTCTGGAACAGCAGTGCCCTCTACTGTCCAGAGCTGCAACAGGTTAGAAACCAGTCCACACAAAGCTGACCAGAAAGTCCTTTATTGATGGCAAAATGACACAATTTAGCATCTGTAGATTCATTATGATGTCCAAAAACACATTTTCCATCAACACATCTGCAGAATTAACGTTATTCTGGTGCAGAATTCAACACACACATCACTTGTGCAAAAAGTATTTGTGCATATGAGTGTACTTGTGCTTATTTTTAAGGTAAAACTAATGATTGGATTAAAACTTTAGGTAAGACTAAAGGTTTTCTAACACTTTGGGACAAACTTTGGCTTTTTAGGCAGTTTTCTTTTGGCTCCTCAGTAGGTAGAGCTAAGAAATAAAGCTGTAAAAAGGATTGTTAGAGGAGAATTGGAGCCCTTTTGATTAAAATTCAGGGTTTTTGGGATAACGCAGTTAGAAAACAAGGGTTTTACAGAACGATAAAAGATTTCTATTTGCTAAAGGACTTCAGTGTGGGGAAAAAAGGAAAATGTGACACATTAAGTGGTTAAAACTGGTTTAAGGATCAAGGTTTTAGTTCAGAGAGTCACAGAGTAATTAGTAAAATTCATTTCAAGATGTTTTTACAAATGTAAAGTTATCAGCAAGATTTCCTTTCTTCCATCCAGCATCTGAAACATCTCAGCTGTGCTTTGGAAATGTTGCGTCTGAGGATATGAGGACCAGTTTGAGAACAGAGTAAATCAGGATTTGTGAGGGTGGAGAGTCCTGCTTGACTCTCATCAGGTTTCATGTCCATTAAAACCACACAGACGTTTAAGACACGCTGGATTCAGCCTGAGTGTTATTGTTAAATAAAACACTTTAACTGTTTGTTTGTTTGTATGTAAACACAGAAATTAGCTGCCAGAAATTAAAACGTTGAAACTGGATCAGACGTCTCCGTCCAAGAAAACTCACTGACTGATGTGTTACTCCGCTAATTCATCCACACACACTGATTTATTTCAGTCAGATACCTGAAAAATGATTTTCTTAGTGAGGATTAGTGAGGTCCAGCTTTGAAATGGCTGCCCACCTCAGAGCTGGGACCGTCTCAGTGCTGGGACACCGTCTCAGTGCTGGGACGAACCACCTCAGAACTGGGACAGACCCTTGGCTTCAGCATCAACCAGACTCAGACTTTCATTTAAATGTAAAAACTGTCATGTGAGTGATGATCCTCACACGTGTGGAAGTATAAATATGTGTTGAGGTCAGGAGAATCCTTCGGCTTTGACCTGCAGGACGTCGCTGAGTCCCGGACGAGTCTGAAGAACCTGAAGACGTTTCACAACAAAGAAACAACACATTATTGTCTCAGATTTTAAGATATAAATATGGGTAAATTTATAAGTTTGTTACATTAAGTGTAAAATACTTTTCACACAAACAGGATAAACTCATTAGCCAAGTTAGCTATCGTTAGCATTACAAGCTAATATCAAAGTTTCATGTTTAAATTCTTTCACATGTAAGTAAAAACACAAGCAGGACGTTGTAAAGTTTGTCTGTGTATCACTTCATATGTCTTATATGTTTGTACTGTATTAACATTATTTCTCATGCTAACTCGTGTTAGATGTTTTATATAAACAACTTTTTGGTCATGCTAAATTGGCTAATATTTTGTGCTAGCTTTATTTTTTATGATAATTTTGGATTTGGCTTCATTTTGACTGCTTTTCACTATTTGATTTACTGTGGTAATGTTTTGTTTTGTGTTGTTGTCTATTGCTAATGTTAGTTAATGCATTTTGCTAACATCAGTGATAATTTTCTGATGATTGTGTTCATTTCTTTTGCTAACTTTTCTACAACAATACAAATTTAATTTCCTCCGTAATGCAAAACATTTGTTTTATGAAGCCAGTGTTGTTTTTATATACAGGTGCTACTTTCTGGTGTTAAATAAGTTATGTGTGGGTTTTCTCCGGCTCCCTGGTTTCCACTACAGTCTAAAAACACACCTTTGGGTTGATTAGTGATTTTAATTTCACCCCAGGAGTGTGAGAGGTTGTTCGTTCTGTTCATCTGCTCTGTGTTGGATGGACTGGTGACCTGTCCAGGACATACCCCACCTCTCACCTGACAGCAGTGGGGATAGGCTCCAGCCCTGTACAGCAATTCTGATGGATGGATGTTGGAGGGATTTTTTTGAGCCGTACTTCTGCTGGATTCTCCGCAGTGTTTGTAGCATTAAACAGCCAATCAGACAGCAGCATAAACCAGCTGTGGCACACAGTATACCTCACCTTCAGTGTGCTGAGAATCTCTCCAAACAGGTGTTGAGCTTCCTGAGTATCTGGTTCTTCAAAATAATCTGACACAGACACCTCTACCATGATAGAGCTGATGTTACTGCACACACCTGCACAGGTACAAGAAGAAGGAATCGTCATATTCTAGGGATGTGGGTGACTTCAGTCTGTTTTCACATCAAAGTTAGCGAGTCTCACTGTGGAAGTGCAGGATGGCCTGACCGCTGACCGGCGTGTGCATCAGGATCAGGGTGTGCAGGCTCTTCAGTCCTGCTTTACACAGCTCCATCGCCGCCTGCAGGCCGAGGTCGGTAATACGCTCCAACTCCAGAACCTGCAGGTGAGCGCAGCTGCGAACTGAACACAAAACACACAGGAAGGCTTCTGCTCATCATCTCCATTTCTACTAAAACTGTCTCTTTTCTTATCAGAAGTGTTAAAAAACTTGGATGAAAGTAATTTAACTTTAAACAGTATATAAACAGAGAAAGTGGGAGAGACACAAACAGCCTGAATTTAAATAAACCTTCCTAGAGATCTATATGATGATATCATCATGGTAAACATAGTTAGAAAACTGAAATCACATCTTCATCACATCTCTAAAACCTAATGTCAGTTTGTCAAGAATAAAATGCACAAATTATCAATAAATGTCAATTTCTCACTCACCAACAGTGACCAATCCCTGAGTACTGCAGCCAGCTCCGCCCACACCAAGCAACCGGAGGTGTGGCCAGCATCGACCAATCGTTTGCAAGCAGCGGTTACTAAACCGGGTTGGCTGTTGGCTGCAACAGAGAAATAAAAATGGGGCTATGCTTAAAGGATGTGTTTTTATCGTGGAATTTGAAAGTAATCTTTATTTGAGTTACAGTAACAGTTCCTGGCTGAAAACAACAGGAACCATCATATAGGAACTAAATTTAGTCCATGGGTTTTTCTGATGCAGACACAGTGCTCCTGAATCATTGAAAAGGCTCCCGGTCCTCTAGAAAAGCTCCTGGAAGTTAAAGAAAGCATAACGTGGATCTGAATTATGGAAATGTTTACTGACCACGGGAAAGCTGGCGCCACCTGCAGGCTGCTGATGCTCCTGCAGCCAGCACCCAGGGCCCAGAGAACCTCTTGACCTGGAGGATCTGAAGAACTCCTACGGGTGATCGGACAGTACGACAGGTAAACCAACAGCTGAGAATTCAGACAGGTAAACCAACAGTAGCAGTCCCACCTGTACGTGAGTGTCTGCAGGTTCCTGCAGTAGCAGCTTGCCAACCACAGCGTCCTGTCGGTGAGGACGTGAGGACACCGAGAGATGGACAGGTGGAGGAGACTGCCCCCTGCTGACCGTAGCAGCGCCTCCATCCCGGGCTCTATGATGCCTCTGAGACACACACAGAGGTCAACTACAACACCCACAATGCACCGAGAAGGCAGCTGTCTGCTCTTATCACGTCTCTCTAACTTGTTTTGTTTGATTTCAGCAATCTGTTCTGACCAATCTGACGACAGCTGGACTCGTGCTAGAATTAGAATTCTGTTTCCATGGCAACGCACAGTTTTTTTGTTTTTCCCAATTAAAGATAAAAAGGATGGCTCTACATTTTCTTGAAGCAAGCTGCACAGAGTGTTAAACCCTGCATGTGTGTTCATGTACTCTATGTTACTGATGCCGTGAGGACAAAGATGTGTTTGGTCACGCTGTGGGGACTTGACGTCCTTATGGGGACATTTTATGATTTAAAATAATATTTGTGAGGACAGTCCTCGTTGCTTCAGAGATGTGTTTGGCAGCTCGGCGTTAAAACATGTTGTGAATGTGTCCTAACAACTATGTGTGTGTGTGTGTGTTACCGTGTGTTTTTATGGTAGTCCTCTCGTGTCTCGTCAGGTCGTCGGCTTCGAGGCTTCAGGTTGTTTAGAACTACAGACTGAGTTTGGGTGCACCACTGAGACAGAGTGGTCAGGAACTGAACTCAGAGAACATAAAATCACACAATGTTAGATTTAGAGCACATACATGTTGAAAACACACGTATCACAGAAAAGTCAAAATAAATTAATTTCCTCTATCTGACTTCCTAAGATCTGTTTGAGGAAAAATCTAATAATCTCTGAGCTGAAAGAGCAGATCACAGGTTCTCTATCGTGTATTTGTGTTGCTGCAGTTTCTAAGCTCTCATACACATCTCTCATCTGTATGACTCATCAGAAAAATGACAGCATGATACCCACAACAGACAGAAAAAGTACACAACCAAAGTTACAAGAAGACAGTTAAAGACACAATTCCTCTTTTAACCATTGATTATTAATCTACATATTACTGGCAAAGAGACAGCAGCAGCTGATTCCTGCAGGCTATCTGTTTTACATGATAAATTATAACTTAGAGAAAACATTTTAAGTCTTCAGATCATCCAAAAAGTACAGTCAAAGTTCTGATCCAGCCATATTTCTTTGTGTTTTCTTCTAGATTAGTTCTCCGGCTTTCTGAAAGTCTTTCAAATATTTTCTTGATCAATGAGGACATTTTCATACACATACTTGTTAATTTGTCAAACTAATTACACAATTGTTGGTTTAATGATGGCTATTACAGTGATGAAGATGATGGAAGGTCCTCTACCTCCGCTGAAACCCTGGCGTTATCCAGCCGAAGGCGTGTCCAGACGGCAGGATGCCTGGCAACAAGCTGCCAATCAGAGCACACCTCAGCCGCCCGCAGTAACGAGCGTACGTCCAAATATGGGAAGACACAGAAAAGCCCCGCCCTTAGTTTCAGGGTGTTTGCCCCAAGCTGCCTGTCGCCATAGTGATGGGAGGGGGTGGAGTGGATGGAGGAGGGGACATCTAGGTGAGGCGAGGAAGAGGAGAAAGTTTTTATTGTGAAGCAGACAGGAAGTGTGATCAGAGCAGAGCAGTCAGTAACAACCAGAAAAACAGAAACCTGATCCAGGTGTGTGAGTCCTGGCAAATGTTAGCCTCCTCATCTCAGCACTGCTCCACAAACCCTCCTCTTCCTCCTCTTCTTCCTCCTCTTCCTCTGTGCTGTGGTGACGAAGGTTTCGTTTGCTCCATGTTGTCCCCCAGCCTTCCTCCCCGACCCTGACAACGCAGGTGCAAAAGTGAAAATCCTTTGTAGAACTTTTATGGAGAATTTCCCGCTTAGATACAAAAACTTGGTTGGAAAATGTAAATGTGAATAAATTCAGCCGAACACAAAGAAAAGAAATCATCTGACATGACACAGCATCAGCATGTCTTCACTCTCAGAAAATAGAGTACCTAACTGCGCTTTTAGGGACACAAAGGATTTTCTCTGGGGTGGTATTCTTAAAGGTACTCTTGTAACCTGTGAGTACTTATTTGTACTCTTCTTTTGTTTCTGGAAGGTCAGTGGATGGATTCCTGGCTTCCCTACACTATGTGCTGAAGTGTCCTTGGGCAAGACACTGAATCGTACGACGCCTCCTGATGTGTCCATTGCGGTGTGAATGCCGTGTGATAGCTAAAAGCACCCAGCATAACCCAATAGAAATGCTTTATGAACGCATGTAGTGTAACACTTGCAGTTTTATCTTCCATCCATTGGTTTGTAGACTTTCATATAAAATCTTTCAAATTTGCAGTTTCAGCATTGAAATCTTGGTCTTTGGAAAATGACATGCAAGCAGAGAATCTGACTTGAAACTTCATAAACTATACACTCCCAGAGAATAGCAGCTTGTTCATCTTGGTCCTGCTCTAAATGAGATAAAGCAAGTTATAACCTGCTCCTCTCCTCTCTCTCGTCGAGTCCATGGTTGAGTGTAATGAGATGGATGGTTATAACCTGCTTTATCGTCTATTCAACTCCAAACCTTGAAATATACAAACCAAACATCATTATGCATTGAAGAAGATTTGAAACTATATCTTGAAATATAAATTTGGTAGGAAAACTGACGGTCACAAATCAAGGGAGAAGTAGGGTGATTTATTTTTTCTGATAACTGTTGCCCCCTGCTGGCCATTACAAAGAATGCAGCTAAAACACTGCACTTTACATTTTTTGAACCAGAAGCTGTCTTTCGTATTTTATAGTTAGCTTTTCATCTCAAGCTAAATTATAGCGTTGTCATACTAACATGTTCACAATGAAAAGCTTACACCCCCTGATTGGCACAAAGCATACCTATGGACGAGTCGTGTCGCAGTTATGAACTGAAGTACAGTGTCATTATGAACAGACCCTGCATGACTTACCAGACCCTTTCCCGCTGCCCGTCTCCTCTCTGTCGTCGAGTCCATGGTTGAGCGTAGTGAGATGGATGGATGAGGGCCGAACCACCCTCACAGTCCCACCTTCCTGAGCCCAGAGACATGGTCCGCATCCGTCCAGTAAGACAGCTGGACGAGACATATCAAGAGGAGCTATCAGAGAGAGAGAAGCTCCGATTCTGTTGGTAAAAACGTGATGTGTTCAGGTACCTGTAGGGCTGTTGGCCATACAGCTTCTCTCCCAGTCTGTAGGAGCCAGAGACGCTGTAACTCCTCTGGACAAAGAGGTATTAAAAAGAAACACTTTTGAGTAAATATCAGTTTAATCTCTCCATAACTGATGCTGATATCTAATGATTGTGTTTAATTAAACAAGAATCGCTTTCAAAAGTTAAACAAATTAAATTATTTTCCACCCTGTTGCCGATGGTCCTGTTGGCAATTATATCATCAGCGCTGCCATCCAGACTGCGTCCACATCGTCCAAGTCCAGGTGAGTACACCTCAGAGAGGGTGTACGGGTCAGCATATGCATACTTGTCACTGTGTGTGAAGTGATTGTGGCTGAGCAGCAACAACTGTCTCTCTGCACGGTCGGCACGCTCCAACAGCGTCTCAATAAACACCTACAATCAAAACAATAAAAACTTCCTTTACTGCAGCACACCAAGATGTATAGATGTATGTGATACAATAACTAGTTAATTATCAAAATCACGATGAAAATGTCTCGACAGAAAGAATAAAAAGTCAAATGTTACAACCAAAACCTGAATAACTTCTGTCTAAGATGGAAAATGAACTTGAAAATGTTTTATCCAGGCCAGATTTGGACAAAATTTATTTTATAATTATAATTTTACTAACAGATTTTCATCGTATTAAAAACATTGTAATATGATGTTAGGTTCAGAAATACAGAGATAGTAAAATAGTGACTTAAAAAACATGTAACCAGTTAGCATACCTGGCTATAACTGCTAGCATGACCCAAAATGGTTAGACATTTAAACATAATCTGACCACTGCTTAACCTGTTAGCCTCTCAGCTATATTTAGATTACATAAACAAAATAATTCTGCACCTTAAGTCTAGAAATAGCTCAAGACACCTAATGTTGACTATTAAACAAGACTGTTTGAGCTCAGCTAATGTTAGCTAACATTTGCTAACCAATCAACTACAGTAAGCTCATGAAATCTAATGTTAACTATTAAACAAGACTGTTTGAGCTCAGCTGTTTGCTAATAAACTAGCTAAAGCTATCTATCTGTTAGCTGTTAGCTGAGTGAAATTTGATTCTGCATATTTATGTATTTCACCCCCCCAAAATAGGAAGTTATCGACATGTCCAACTTTCTGAAAAGCCCCTCCACCTAAACAAATTAGGAAGTGATCAGTCTTTTTTGTTTAGTTCAGTCCTCCCGCTAGGATGCCCCCTACAACACTGCCCTCAGGTTAACAGAAGCACTTAAACCCCTCTACCTTGTTAAGGTGGCGATTCATGGAGCGGACATAAAGATTTGAAAAAACTGGACTCTAAATCAGTGCATGACCCATATTACAGGATGAGCCATAAACATTTTTTATGGCTTTGTCCCGAAACAACAACTTTAGGGAATGAGCACCTGTAACAGACTTTGTTTAGTTTACCTTCTTTGATGATCTTTATTGTTAGAGTAGAGGCTGTAACTGTATTTAACAGATATCAATCATCCTAGCTAGGACTGATGAACTGAAACATGATCTGCTTCACCTGCAGCCTGGATTTGGCCTCAGCCTCCTTCTCGGCTGTCTCTCTCAGAAAAAGCTCGATATCCGCCATCTCTCTGTAAGACACGTGTTGAAAAAGTTCCATCAAAAGCACATGGAAGGGGCATGAAATAACAAACTCAATGTAGAGTACAGATTTACTGAGCTGATGCATCTGCATGTAAATAATAATGTTCCATAAACAGGAGCATAGATGAAGATATGAGGCCACGCCAACAGTGTGACCGACCTCACAAACCCAGACACCCTCGGGCTGCTGAGCCTCACTGTCAGCCCAGATTTATCATCACAGCGAATACAGACTGTGTTTCACTGTGTGAGACAGACCAAACATGACGTGTCCTCTGTCTGAGCATCATATCTCTCTGATCAGCACATTAACTGCATGACCAGTACACAGTCCACATTAAAACAAATTCCTTTACTGGTCATTAATTCAGATGCTGAAAGCACACAAAGCTGCAACATGAAAACCTTTTGTTCCCGTTCTCCAGCTCGTCTACCACTCACTGTGTTCTCCGTTTGCTCTTCTCATTATCTGCTGTACATTTAACTGGCTGCACACAATCTGTCCAGATTCACATGTACACACAATGTGGTCTGCCACAGGGTGGAAAGCATGTGTCAGACCTCAGGCTGTAGCATTACCTTTATTTTTAGACTCCATTACGTATATTTCAAAAACAAAAGTTAAATGAGCCGTCCCATGTGTAACTCAGACTGTGTTGTTTGTTTTCTGTCCACGTGCACTAGAGTATTGTGGCAAAAGGAAGTTTTCTATGCATCTGCGCACCATGGTGGGGGACTATTAAAGGTTTGTTTAAAGTGGAATGAACAGCACCAGTAAATGAGCCCTTGGCGAATGTGGCATGGTTGTTGGTCCGAGTTTTTACTGGGATTTTCTCCCATACCATCTCTAGGGTTTACAGAGAACGGTCTGAAGAAGAGAAAATTTCCAGTGAGCAGCAGTTGTCTGGACCAGGATGTCTTGTTGATGTCAGAGGTCAGAGGAGGATGGGTAGACTGGTTGGAGATGATAGAAAGGCAACGGGAAGTCAAATAAGCACTGGTTCCAATCAAGGTCTGCAGAACAGCATCTCTGAACACACAACATGTCCAACCTTGAAGCAGATGGGCTACAGCAGCAGAAGACACACCGGGTGTCTCCTGTCAGCTAAGAACAGGAAACTGAGGCTACAATTCACACACACTC
>JBAFTC010000006.1:1538515-1555203 GCA_037177435.1 Melanotaenia nigrans | reverse complement strand
AGCTGGAGCCTATCCCAGCATTTTAACAGGTGAGAGGCAGGGTACACCCTGGACAGGTCACCAGTCTGTCGCAGGGCTTTACAAATACATGAAAAATGAAAACATCAATTATAAGAGATTTCTGCATCTGGTCATAAAACACCGGCTCCGTTATTTCTTCAGTGAAGTAAACAATAACAACTAATGAAGGGATCAAATGTTTTTAGCAACTAGCTAAATTTAGGAAGTACCAACTTCTGAGGTACCGTAAATGTAGCATAATCCGAAGTCTAAGTTACTTAAGTAGCGCTTTTATTCAAACGTCACATTCACACACTGACGGTGGAAGCGCTCAACGACGACCCATCAGGGGTTCGGCGTCTTGCTCAGGGACACCTCCAACATGAGCTCGACTGGGCCGGGATCAAACCAGCAACCCTTGGGCTGCAGGACGTACACTCTACCCACTTTGCCATGCCGCTCCCAAGTGAAGAACTTTATATAGTGACGCACAAAGCTGCTTCCACAACAACGTCCGGAGGCTTCTAGATGGCAGTATGTGTATACATTAAATGTGACAACTGTCCTATTTCAGCTGATCAGCATCACGTCAAACTACAACTTCATACTTATGAGTAACAGGAACACAAACTACATGACAGCGTTGTGTCTGCAGCTCCTTAAAGAAACATGTGGAGATAAAAGAAGGCTTCTAGAGAAAAATAATCATTCTCACTGTTTTGATGTATTAAGTTTACCTTATTTAAAACCTTCAGGGTTACTTATGGAAAAGTAATGAAAACACTTTCTGACTTTCTGACCAAAACTTTATTTAGAACTTTTTCCTACAGAAGCTGTGAACCTCTCATCGTTTACCTCCATCACAGTCGAGACAAGGAAGAGCCAGTGGTTGTTTTCCTGTCAGAACCCAGGTATTTTCTTCTCCAGCTCTGAACAGCTTTAATGTCCCTGAATGAGAGTTTGTAAAATCCCGACGAGGAGACGCCGCGGCCGCGTTGTCCACCCACCCGACCATCAACAAACAGACTTATTTGGCTGTTCATGTGTTCCCTGAATTATTCTTTGTAATGTTCACATTTCCAGTCACTTTCTGAGTTTCTTTTTTAAGGGGGTGGGTCCAACTCTTGGAAACCATCACATATGTCAGCAAATAAAAATATAAATATCTTCAAATCAAACTCAAACGAACATTAAAACATCCCATCGTCCCAGAAAAACAAAAAATGTGGAAGTTGGGTGAAAAACGAGTATTTATCTTCATTCTTTACATCCAGACAACCAGCATCAGAATTTGGTCACAACTAAAACCAATAACCATTAACAAAGAACATAGAAAACAAAAGTCATCTTTACATTGTCTCCCTTAGGTCTTCAGAGAGTCTGGATCAGAGAGTCTGGATCAGGAGGTAAACCAGACCGGTTCTCAGCTAGTTTAGAGTCAGACGCGATGTGATTGTCTGAGAGGAGTTTGGGGTGGAGGTGGAGGTCGGAGCCGGGCTCACAGTGGTTCTGAGGTTGGGGGAGAAGGTTGGACCGCGGTCCTAGGCCCGGTTTCGACCCAGAAGTGCCCTTTGTGTGCGAGGTGTGGGAGTTGATGATGTGTTCAGTAGGACACGGGGATAAGGCTGCGTGGTTCGGGTGTTCGTTGGTGGGAATGTGGTTTTCTGTCTGTCCTGAGGCTGAGATGGAGGGGAGGCGGTCTGAAGGAGGACAAGGACTTTCAGAATGGAGGTCTGAAGGAGGACCAGGACTTTCAGGATGGAGGTCTGAAGGAAGACCAGGATTTTCAGGATGGGGGTGCGAAGGAGGACCAGGACTTTCAGGATGGAGGTCTGAAGGAGGTTTGGGACTCTTGGGGTGAAGGTCGGTTGGTGACGAGCTGCTGCTCGCCTCCGTTGGCACTGATCGAACTCTACCGAGCAGAATCTGCTTTTTACTGGACAAGCCGGGAATGGGACCAGGGCTAGGACCGAGACCACGGCCGGAGCCGGAGCCAGGGCCGGCAGGTGGAACTGGAATGGCATCGTTAGAGTTTGCTCCTGAGAAAACGCCACCCCATGCAGATGGGTGGAGGCCAGCCAGGCTCTCCGTCTTACCACCACCTCCAGAGGTAGAGCTGGTGAAAGCTGGTCTGTCTGTGGACCAGCTGGTTTTGGCTGAATGGGAGTTGCGGGAAGATGAGGAATTCCCGGGATCTGTCCTGTTGCAACTGGAATGTGACTCCGCAGAGGGAAAAGTGAAGTCCAGGCGTGGTAAGTGTCGGGGGGTGGTGAGCGTGGGGGGCGTGATGCTTGTAGACGGCAGCTCTTCTCTCAGGGACAAGCTGTTGGCCAAGTGTCTCTTCAGAGTGGCGATGGGGGGGGTGGCCCGTTTGTCTGGGCCGAGCAGAACCGGGTCGGGGTTGGAGGAAGGAAGAGGGTGGAGGTCTCTGGGAAAGACGGGGGGCGTCCCTGTGTCTTTGTGTTTTAATGGCGGTGGAGAGTTTCTGAGCGGTCTGAGGAGAGGGAGGAGGTCGCTGACGTCCTTCAGCAGCTCTGGAGGAGGCGGCGAGGAGGCGGAGGAGCAGCCGGTCTGATTCTGGCTCCGGTTCTGATAAGCCACACCGGGATCACAACGCCTTTCTGTGTTCAGGGAAAAGTCGCGGCTGGAAGCAGAGAGCTGGTTCAGGTCACTGAGGATGGTGGCCAGCAGGTTTCTGTCTGACGGATGTTCCCGTCCCCCCACCGTTGCCGTGGAAACCTTCCTGTCATCCACCGTTTCATCATTGCTGCAAGTTATCAGCGAGCCGGCATCCTCCACCTTCTCCACATCCACGTCGCTGTCATCGCTGTCGATGTCGATCCTACCGGCAGCCCTGGATGGACCCAACGACTCCGCCTCCGAGCCGTCGGATCCGCGGTCCAGGATGTCGGCCGGAAGCTCCCCGAGTTCTGCGTCCAGGTTCCCGCCCATGGCGGTGGAGTGGCCCGTCGGGAGGGGAGGAAGGTCGGAGAAGTCGACGGTCTGCTGGCTGCTCAGCGGGCTGCTGCTGCCACTGTTCATCTTGTTGTTGGCGTCGTCATGGCTACTGTCGCTGTCCAGAGTTATGATCACCGGAGAACTGAAAGAGAGGACCAGGAACCACCATGAGAAAACTGACACGCCTACTTCCTGTTCACACAAATATCTAACCAGCCAATCACATGGCAGCAGGTAGTCGCAGACACGGTGAAGATGACCTGCTGATGTTCGACCTGAGCATCAGGATGAGGAAGAAACGTCTAGCTGTGGTCAAGATGCTGATTTTAGGCTCGTTAGACTCAGCTGACCTGCTGCTCGACACGTTTCTCTCTTCTTCAGATAAAACTACCACTTTCATTACATCCACCAAGGTGGAGGTCACGTGTTCGTCGGCGTTTGTCTATTTATGATTAAATTTACAGGTAATCTCAGAACAATAACATTAAAAAGGTAAAGATGAGGATAAACCACCAAACAGCGGCCAGCTCTCTCCGGCCTGACACCAAACATGCATTTGATCCGGTTAGAACGGCAAGAGGAAGAAAAAGCTAAATAAATGAGTAAATTCTTCAATTTGGTTTGACTTGTCCAAAAGTAGAAGAAAAGACAACTTTTTGTCTTTATAAGAAGCTGCAGGCGCCGCCTGCTGGAGGTTTTTAAACCTGCAGGTCTCCTCTACTAGATCACTCAGGGTTACATGTGGATCGCTGAGACCGTTGTCGTAGCAACCAGTCCAAGCTGAGTGTGACGGCGTGTTTCTGCTTCCGGTCCTACCTGCTGTGCTGCATCCTGCGATGGCGTCTGCGGCGGCGTTTCCGTGCTGGAGGCTGCGTCGAGGTGGAGTCGATGATGCCCTCGTAGATGATCTCCACGCTGGGACTCCGGTCCTCCCTGGACCTCCTGCTGCTGCAGGACCACAGACGGGAAACAAGGTTGATGCTGGTTGTTCAGAGAAGGAAACCAGAACAGAGAAGCAACAAGACGAAAGTATCTTCATCTTGTCAGCTCTGTTGTGTTATAGATGTTTGCTTGTATTAATCTATTAATCTGATTGAATCTGATGTCTATAAATTGTGTGTTATTACCAGAAAGTGATGAATTTCACCATCCAAAACTTAAAAGGCTGTTTTCCTCCCTCATAGAGATAAAAATCTCCTTCAGCTGCACCTACAAACCTTCCGGTTCTCTTGTCTGCATTTCTAGTTTTTTCTGTCTCATTCACAGCCTGATTTATAAAAGACTTTATCTCAAAAACATGGAGTAAATCTTCTGATTTGTGTGACGTGGAGGAGACGTCCTGACATCCTCTCTGTAAAAACCTTTCACTCTAATATGTGAACAAAACATCAACTTTTAATTTGGTTTAATCCAGTGTGAAGATCTTTTTAAAAATATGTAAAAATAAGTGCATGTATACTTATTTAATACCTCATTTGCATATCAGAAAACTTTTCTATTCATCGTAACGAGAGGAACAAACCCGAGAGATCGATGGTGAAGCTGGTATTTAGAATTTAACCCTAAATAAACATGTCCGCTCTCACCTCTCTCCTCCGAAGCTCCGGTTCTCCTTGTGGCCCTCCCCTCTCTGTTTCTCCTTCCTCCTCCCTCCATCTCTCCCCCTCTTCCTCCTCTTCTCCCCGTGATGGCCGCTGCTCGGCCTCCACGAAAGATCCTTGGAGTCGCTGTCCAGGTGGCGGCTCTTGTACTTCCTCTTCCCGCCGGGTTTCTCCCCATGATGAGCGCATTCATTGGAGGAGAGTGTCGGGGTGGGCGGAGTCCGAGGTGGCGGGGAGGAGCAGAGGGGTGAGGAGGACATGGATCGGGAGGGCGAGGACATAGAGGAGGAGAGGGGGGAGATCTGGTTGCAGTGGAAGTCCCAGCTGGAGTCGAGGGGGCTGGGCGGCAGCGGCGAGCTGGAGTCTATGCTGGAGTGGAACGGTGACGGGGAGCGGCGTCGCATCATGGCGGGGTAGATGGAGCGGTTTGGGTTGTAGAGGGTCCCGCTGCGGTCCCGCCCTTTTTTCCTCCTCTTCTTCCTCCTCCTCCTCTCTCTGGCCGCCTCCCCGTCCAGCTGCTTCCTGGACAGCGGGCTGAGCGAACACACCGACTTCCTGCTCCGCCCCGAACTTCCCGACAACGAGCGCGCACGTGGGCACTGCTCGCTCTCCTCCTGGACGTGTTTCTGCCTGGCGTCCTGCTCCTCTCGGAAGGCGGCTGAAGTGGAGGGGGGGATTATGGGTAGGTATAAAGAGGGCGGAGACTTCTCAGACGTCTGCTCCTCCTTTTTCTCCTCCTCCTCGGTGTCGGAGGAGAGCTGCACCAGTTCAGGAGTTCGTTCTGCGATCGGCTTCTTGTACCCGACAATCAGACACTCCTCCTCCCCCTCCTTCTCTCCTCCATCCTCATTGGCTGGCTCCTGAGGGGTGGGGCTGAGGGGTGGAAGCGAACATGATGGCTCGCTGGTGGAGTAGGAGGGGCCTGGTGTTTCGTCGTCCCAGCCCGACAAGCTGAGAGCGCTTCCTGTTTGGGTGATGTCAACGTTCAGAGCCTGCTCCGACCCTCCTCCCCTCCCCTCCTCCTCGCCCTCAGATATGGCGATGACGGAGCTGCCGTCGGAGGAGCTGCTCACTCTGTCCAGGTCTATGTTGGTGGCCGTAGGCTCGTACACGGCCTGCACATCGTAGCCGTCCAGGTTGAGCGGCGAGCGGGCGAAGTTCACCAGCTCGTGCAGGAAGTGCTCGGTGCGTGCCAACAAGAATGGCCGCAGCTCTGCTTCTATGGTGGGCATGTCCTCCAAGCCGTGTCGGGCGAGTCGTGCCATGATGATGCGCTGGACGATGTCAACCAGCGAGCCGTGGGCGCCGTAGAGCACTGTCAGCTCCCGCCGCAGCCAGGGGCGGAGCCTGTTCAAGCTGCTGGGGGTCCGACGGAAGCTGTCGGCTGTGATGTCACGCTGCTGTTGCCCCTGGTTTCCAGTTATCCCGGGAACACCGCGGACTCGGATGCCGAATCGATAGAGCGCGCGGCGGAAAGCCAGCATCTCCCGTTCCCTCAGCCGGGTCACCGGTCTGCCTTCTCCCTGCAGCTGCAGCCTCTCCGCCAGGCGGGTCATTAAACGCTCTGATGACCGGTCGTTCGGACGGGCCGACGCCCCCCCGAGGCCTGTCAGACCATCAAACACCACCCCACGCTCTTCTGCATCCCCACCTCCTCTAAGATCCATCCCCTCTTCACTATCCTCAGCGACCATGTTTGAGACAGGAAAATGGTGAGGAAGAGGGGGAAGCGGAAGAGGAGGAGAGCCCAGGTACCACTGCCACACCCCTGTTCTCTCCTCCGCCCCCCTGCCTCTCCCTCCTCTCTCTCTCCGGCGCCTCCTTGTCGTGGTTTCCCCACCATCCGCCACGCGGTGCCTCCTCAGCATCAGCCTCATGTGGTGGTCACTCCGTGCTGCTGACGCCATGGCGGCCACCATGGCAACAGTGGCAGCCACGCTGTTGTTGGCGGGCGAGGGCCGCAGCGTGTACTCCTTGAAGTCGTCCTCAGCGCGGACGGAGTGCAGGATGGAGGCAAAGGGCTGCTTGCAGAGCGGACACTCCGCCTTGTTGTGCGACCACTCCTGGATGCAGGGGAAGCAGAAGCGGTGCAGGCAGCGGTCCAGGTACGCCAGGTTGTTGAAGCGGTCCAGGCAGATCGGGCACTTGGAGTCAGGCGACGCCTCCTCCGCCGCCATCAAGGCCCGCGCAGAGGCAGATGGGGCTGGAGGAGTGGAGGAAGAGGAGGCGGCGGCGGCGACTGTTGCTGCATTCTTAGTGGCATTTTTTCTCCTGCTACTGCTCCTGCTGCCCTCTCTACTCCTATCCGGCTCTCCACCACCTCCTGCAGCAGCTGTGGCTGCATTGTCACAGCGACGCACGCGCAGCTTCATTCGTGTGGGTGCCATCACCTAAACAAATAAAAAAACAGGATTAGGTCTTCTTAACAAATATGTCCTCCATTTGACCAAGTTTACAATGAGGTTCAGCACCTGGGACTTCCTCGTTTCATGGAAACATTTATTTAACCCACAAAATAACAACCTTCAGGTATCTTAACTTAACCTTCCAGAGAACTGACAATAACCAGAACCAAAGAGATTAAGAAACAGTTTCACTCTTCAGATTTGTCAGCAGCTCTTAGGCAAGCAGGTGCTGAAGCATGTCATCAGTGATGGCGGATGACCTGTTAAATGTAGCTGCATTTTGCAACAGATCTATCATATTCGTGTGTTTTCCTGTTTTCTATTTCTATGTTTTGATTATGGGATTTTTCTGTCAGAAAAAAAGTCAACTAATGCTGAAACGACAGTGTCACCGGCCACACTGGCTGTTTTCAAACTAACAAGTCTTTCAGCTAGCATTTAGCTAACCCGCTAAAACTACTTTAATTGTCCTGCAAAACCCATTTATCATGAGATAATCTAACAATTCCCAGCAGCAATATATGATATATATTTTGGCTCGCTGGTAGACTGCCACTTTGGTGGTTTGTTAGCATGCTAATGCTGTTAGCTTCATGAACCTGTGCAGAAGACTCCCCGGCTCGCTCCGGTACCTCCTCATCCGCGTTTTTTCTTCTTCTCCGGGAAGAATTCCGCGCCGTGGGCGGCATTTTGCAGTAAATATGATATCACCCTTCTAACTCACACCGCTATGATCCGTTTAAAACGGGACAATCGTTAAAAACGGAGACATTTGTGTCGAGTGTTGTCTGAACCGAAGGTACAGCTGGAGTGAAACACAGGCCGCGGTGCATTGTGGGTCCTTGTTTTCTTTTTTCTTTTTCTTTTTTTCCCCTTGAGCCATAAAGGACGTATAGGCAGAAGTTTGAACTGCAGTTGGCATTTATAAGCACAAGATGGCGACATTGCATCTGAAACGCTGTTCAAACATTAACGTAGAAGAAGTAGCTAGTAGGCTAGCAGTAGAAGAAGAAGCATCGTAAACAAACCAAGCAGGAAATGTGTTGGAGCTTTTTCCAGCTTTGATGAAAAGATGGATTCAGTCAGCAGACGGTCTCTGGACAGGATTTATTCTGTGGTAAAGTCCCTAAACTTTCTTTTAGTAAATAAAACTTTGTCTCGAGTTTGTGAATTTAGCAGATTAAACGGCTAATGGTTAGCTTAGTTAGCATCAAAGCTCAACCAATGCACGTAACAGTTAGGATAGTGAGTTTAACGTGCCGGAGATGTTAAGACTTTAAACTCAATATTTAATACTATTCACCAACCTTGTCTATGTTAAAACGTTATAATTCAGATTAATCTGACTCCAGCTGCTGTTTATTAGTTACCCATTACTCATGTTTACCTCGGTTACTGACTGACACTGCTGTTCGTTGAAATTAAACCAGGGTTGCCAACTATAATCCTCGGACTGAGATTTGGTGGAACCAATCAACAAACATGGCAACAAGATAAAAGAATAATTTTGTCTCATTTTGTGCAGGTTTATTAATAAAATCTAGCACTCAGCAGTAACAAAAAGGGTAAACAAAGAGTTCTTCAGAGTACCAAGAGAAGCTTCTAAACAAAACTGGAAACAACTCAGCTACACAAAGGAAGTGACACTAGACAAAACACAGGGAATTTCACATGTTGAATAATACTTCAGTAAGTCTGCCTTGTTAGCCTTTTTTGAGGCCTAATTAACAGCTAGTTGAGGTGGTGAGAAAGTATAAAAATAAATAAATCCCATGGAAAATAAAGACACGGACACCGGTGCGTGCTCAGACCCGTCCTGAAATATGAAAAAAACCGGGTCAGCTGTTTATTGCAGATAAAAACACATCTTCATGTGGAGGATGAAATGCCCGGACCAATGCAAACTTTTATCTTGTTCTTGTGGTCGATAACAAGAACAAAATTCTCGCTTCACGGAGTATGATACAGGATTTACTCTCTGTTACACAGAGGACCAACCTCATGTAAGCCAGATAGATACAAGATGGTCTTTACCTGCTTACATATAATAGAATAAAAGTTACTGAGGTCATTTAGTTTGAACCAGCTGCAGATGGTTCATGGTAAACTGAAGAACTTCAGCCTCATCTGGACGTGATGATGGACCTGCTGCTGGATCTGAACCTGAGGACCATGTGATCCATGATGTTCATCTTCACCAACACTGATGTTACCATGTTAAAATGGTGCTGAAAGGTGCAGTTTATATGATTGTTATGCAATAAGCCCGTTGCTAGGATACACCAGCAACCACATGAGTTATGATTTGTATTGTACCTCCTGTCTGACTGTAAAGTTATTTTACTCTGGATCTTAGAAGATGTAGGCTGGACAGCTTTCTGATCCGTCCGTCCGTCCATCCATCCATCCATTTATTCAGTCATTCACTCTCACTGGCGTCACACTGTTTGTTTACAGAGTGGTTGATATTTATTACTGCACATTTGAAGAAAACATGAAGTCTTAGCTCCTGTTTAAACATCAATACTAAAACTTAAACCAGCAGCAGGCAGACGGATATCACTTCCCCAAAAACCACTGACAGTCAGTGCTGCACATTTTCTCCCTCTGATAGTACATGATAGTACATGATAGTACATGATAGTACATGATAGTACCTGATAGTACCTGATAGTACATGATAGTACCTGATAGTACATGATAGTACATGATAGTACCTGATAGTACATGATAGTACATGATAGTACATGATAGTACCTGATAGTACATGATAGTACATGATAGTACCTGATAGTACATGATAGTACCTGATAGTACCTGATAGTACATGATAGTACCTGATAGTACATGATAGTACCTGATAGTACCTGATAGTACCTGATAGTACCGGCCTGCAGCGCCAAAAGACTCAGAGTAACTACCTTTGCCTTAGCAGTACCTTTTGTCGTCCTCCTCCTCTCTTCTTTAGTTCACCTCATCACTTCTGCTTCTGTGTTATGATGGTTTCTCAGACGTTTAAAGAGGATTATTATCTTCACACACACATCAAACTGCATCGTTGCTGTTAGTGGAGCTGAAATATCTCCCTCATTCCTGCATGTCGGACTGATCACTGAGCAGTGGAAGAACCGTGCTGCTGCACCATTTTCACATATGCCTATGGCAGAAAAAGTAGTTCCTACTTATTCTTAAAGTTTCGATACGTATATAAATGCTGGTATAGGAGGAATCGATATTTCAATATTTATCCTTGCGTCACTGTTATTTATTCTTCTCGGATTCTTGGATCAAATCTTAGGCCTGTTTTTACTTATTAATGAATTAATTTATTTGTTTCACTGGGACACCCGTCCAAGAGTAACGCAGCCCACCGGGAATCCTCCTGATTAGCCCGCATTGCTCTTGGTGTTTGTTTCAGCGTGAGAAATCGGAGGATTAGCGTGAGAGCGAGTGAAGCCACTCAAATTCATGAGTCTCACGTCCGATGCGTGAGAGTTGGCAGCCCAGTTAAACTTCCAAATAAATTCATTTGACTCATATGTGACAAATATATATATCATACTCATATCCTGTAGTCCATTTTTCTTTTTTTCTTTTCTTTGAAACTCTTTGATTTACAGATTATGATCCGCATCTAGTTTCCCATCAGTCCCAAAGCGAAAGAAAGGACTGAAAGCAGCAGCTGTGTGAATTTATAGTCTGATGTCAATGAATGAATCAAACCTTTATTTATTTAGCACTTTTTCATGCTGGATTGCAGCACAAAGTGCTTCACATACCAAAAACAACCGTTTTTACATCTTTAATAAAAGTTTATCACAAAAACAAATCAAAGCACACACACACGCTCTCTCACACACATACACACACATATTAAATTGACATAGACCCCCCCCCACACCTCTCTAAAACATCTTTTTGTGAGGGTGATCTGGATCAGAGGAACCGTTTTAACTTTATTTATAAAACACACACACAAAAACAAAGTCAAAGCTAAAGGTACAGAAAACAAAATGAACTGAATGGAAGTGATTGACAGGTAAAGTTACCTTCCAGTTTAAACACATTAAAAAGCCACAGCACCTCGAATCAAGTGGAAAAGAGCAGAATTTGTGTTTTCTGTGCAGATTCCTGTTCATTGATGAGTTATGTTGTCCTGGATGTGATGAACATGAGGTTTTATCTCCTGGCTCGCTTCTCTGGCCTCCAGGTCCTACTGGCCGTGGTGGTTTTGTCCTGGTCCTACGTGATCTACGCCAGCAGGGTCGCAGCTAATTGGCTGCTGGAGAGGAGGACCGTCGCCCTGCAGCAGGACTGACGCTCCCACCGCTGGGTCAGGTGGGTGTTCTGCTGTTTAAAGGCAGGGACGAGTGTTAATGTGTTGCCTGGGAACAGAATCGTGTCCTCCACCTGCAGCAGGCTGGATTAAAGTGGAAAAGAAATACTGATTTAAGTATTTCTGTCCTCGGCTGGATGAGGGCTCAGACGTAGATATACATCTACCCTGACATGGCTCCGCAGAGCTGCCTCGCATGCACAGATCTGCTTGTTGCATTTTTCTGCCACATGGGACCAACTTGAAACCCTCTATGCCGGGGTGGCCAACGTCGGTCCTCGACAGGCACAATCCTGCAGGTTTTCCCAAATTAAACGGATCCAACAGCTTATGAGGATCTACACAATGACCCATTAGTTTAAGTCAGGTGTGTTGGAGCAGGGAAATTTGGAAAACCTGCAGGATTGTGGCTCTCGAGGACCGACATTGGCCACCCCTGCTCTGTGCTGATGGTTCTGACCCATGGTGGAGAAGCAACACGTTACATACAAGGTGTTCATGTAACGGTCCATTTGGACCAGGCTGTTTATCCACCTCCTCATCTTCTTTCTTCTTTCTGTTTTCTGACAAGCAAACATTGAGCCGGGCGACTTCTCTGCATAGATAATAATACACGTCTGTCTGTCTGCTTTTAAAATGACCCAGAATCCTTCAGTCTGCTGCCACTGAGACGCACAGTTTACGTCAGGTTCATGAAAAGATGCAGAAGAAGAAAACACAGATGAAGATGCTCAGAAAATAAAAACTTGTGTAAAAGTCAGTTTAAATGAAATATTTCGCCTCATCCGTTCATTCCTGTATGATACTTTCCTCCTCGAAGACGGGCGGATGGAAGCAGTTTGTCCAGCAGGGGGAGCTGTCTGCTTGGTTTCTCCACCTTTTCCCTTTTTGTTTTGCTTCTCAGCCACAGATGAAACGATGAAAAGCTGTTTGGATCCTTTGATAAAGACTCAAACCAACACCAAGTCTGGTGTTGTTTTAGCTCCTCTGTGATAACTTTAATTTCTTCCTCAGACCTCTGGCAGGCTGACCTGAAGGACATGAACAGACTGAGGACCGAGCCAACCAGACATGCTGAGATGGACACTGAGTGGAAACGGAAACCAGAGACTGGTTTAAACCTGATCATGGATGTGATGGGATGATGTGGACGGTTTCCAGACCAGCTTCATACGTCATGGTGGAGCACCAAGCACGGTCCCATTTGGAAGGAGCCTCCGAATCCGCACGTCGTTTGTCCTCAAACGAAGGACGCTGGCGATCCTTCGCGGCCTCTTTTCTCCCAGAATTCATTGCATATAAGACGGTGGCGAATGAGCAACGGAGTTCAGAAGAGGGTTTCTTTTTTTTGTTTTTTAACCAGACTTTAGTAGAAACATAGAAACCAAGCACATTAAAAACATGTCTGTTAAACGGTGACATTAAAATTCTGTAATATTTAATTAATATTTGTGCATTTTAAGGGGTTAATGATGAATCTGCTGGCTGGAAAACAACAGAGCCTCAGATAGTTTTTTTTACTCCGTTGGTACTAAAGTGATATGCAGACGATCATTTCAGAGGTCTAAGTGACTCAACGTCCAACGTTGCTGCTAAGGGAAATTCTCGTTGGCTAGGTAGGCTGTGCCATTTCACGAACGTTAAGCGAACTCGGAAGTGTGCCGACCCTGAACTGGGACACAGCTTCAGGGATGTAAACCCTGGAGCAAACCGGCGCTGAAGGTCTGCAGGGCCTTTCTGGACCGTCCTAACACACTCCGAGTTTAAAATGAGAGCCTAAACGTTGGTAAACAAGTCTCCTAAAGGTCTCTGTTTTGTTCGTTCATCAGTAAAAATCTGTTTTTTGTATTCAGGGTGGAGGATCTGATTCTTTTCTGTGCAAAATAAAACCCACGGTTCAGTTGATTCTTCTTTTAAAGTGATTCTGAAACACAAATAAGAGGTTTTCCTAACTGGGACTAGCAGGCTGGGACTATTTGTTGCTTCTTTTTTCTGTTTCTAGTTTTTCTTTCTGACTTTGTGAAGATATTGTGTAAAATGTGTTCCAGAAATAAAGTTAGGTTTATTGGTAAAATATCAGTTTACTGTCCACTTCTCTGAGAATGTGATCAGCTGACATGACGACTGCCCCCCCCCCGATCTTTTCCTTTTAAAACTGCACAGAGAAAAAAAGTCTGTTTTTGATTATTGGATTTATTTTGGATATCTCAGACTTTTATTCAATGTTGGACCTGCAGGAGGAAACAAAGGGAAGGGGGACTGAGGAAAAAGATGAAGCTTGAAATATAAAGCAGAAACCTAGCTGCTACACTTGTAGAGAAACTTAACAAGGCAGACAATCATCAAGAGCACTGCCAGCAATACAACAATACCAGAATTCACACTAAACACATAACTATAACTGCTGGTACTAAACCTTAAAAGTGTTTTTTGGTCAGCCTCAGCTGTCAGACTGGGAGGTAAATGATGTAAAATGAATGTATGAATAGATGTAGCAGCATAAAGACCAGAAGAAGAAACAGAATTTATTACTAACAGAACTTTGTAGAAATAACACACCAACAGTGACCAAACCTTTTCTCATCTCATCTCAAGTCTTGGCTTTCAGGAGAAAAAATATTGTTATTGAAACAAACAGGATAGAAATGCCTGGAAAACTTCCGTAGGTCACCTAAAGGGTAACTATCCATCAGTTTACCTCACAGAGACACACACTACCGCTCCTGGTGATGGAGTAGACAGACCTGTCTGATAGAGGTTTATGATTTAAAACCTGTTACTAACCAATCAGAAGCTGGTGGGACAATGTTTGGTCCTGAGCTCCAGTTGCAGTCTAGACAGACGTTAAACCACATAGAGCTTTTAAATCCAGAATAAATGTCACGTTTTGTAGGTGAGATTGAGGAAGTTAATTAAGCCTGGAGAAGCCTTCCGAACGGACAAGGGACAAACTGGACGTGTCCCTGATAAACAAAAGTTTAACTAAACTAGGAGGGAGGTCAGGGCGGAATTAATCAAAAGGTGAGAAGTGTGTTTCTTCTACAGTTTCAGAAAACTCAAATGTCAACATGTCCCTGCAGGTTCACATGTCCCTGTAGGTCATTGTGTCCCACAGGTTCACATGTCCCTGTAGGTCATTGTGTCCCACAGGTTCACATGTCCCTGCAGGTCATTGTGTCCCACAGGTTCACATGTCCCTGCAGGTCATTGTGTCCCACTGGTCATTTTGTCATTGCGTACCTATCTTGTCCGTCTTTCCTCTTGCTCTTTTTGCTACGCCGAGCCATCTTGGCTTTATAACTGGCCTTTCTGGCAGGGCCCACCTTGATGGAGGTGTTCTCCAGTGCAGTAGTTTGAAGAGTCACTTTGTTGCCGCTCTGTTAACAAGAGGAAGAACAGGGTTTGGACTGTTGACATATCTGAAGCAAGATGGAAAAGTCTTAATAAAAAGAAATGATAAGTTTTCATACCTTCAGCAGGAGTTCCACCACCTCAGTGTGCACCAGTCCCTGGACCGACTCCCCATTCACATGTGTGATGAGGTCACCTGCCCTCAGCCCTGCCTCGTGTGCTGGACTGCCATCCTCAACACACTGAATGGCAGACACCAAATATTCACTACATTAACAGTAGAGCAACCATGAAATGAACCTGAAAAGGTTTGTTTAAAAATGACTGCATCAAATATTTTTGGTTTGCTTAGGCTGCAAAACAAAAGTCACACACAAGTTTATCAACTGGACCAGATGTTAAACTGGTTCTAAGATACAGAGCTGGCCCAACATGATGGAGTGACCGATATGTGGACAAAAAAACACTGTAAAGGCTTCTATGTCATTTCTACAGTTGAATTTTTATGCATCTTAATTAGAATAAACACTCCCCGTCCTCTTCATCAGCTACTTTCTGTTGTCCACCTGTTATTTAACCAGCCAATCACAGGGCAAAACGTAGTCACGTAAACGTGGTGAAGACAACTGGCTGAAGTTCAAACTGAGCATCAGAATGAGGAAAAACGGGGACTTGTGAGACTTTGAACGTGGTAAGATTGTTGGTGGAAAGGAAACAGGAAGTCAGATAAGCACTGGGTCCTCCCAAAGTCTGCAGAACAGCATTTCTGAAAACATGCAGCCTTGAAGTAGAAGGGCTACAGCAGCAGAAGACCACACCGCGTGGCAGCTAAGAACGGTAAACTGACATGGGGGTAAGGGGATATTTTTTCCGCTCATGCTGGACCCCTTTAAGGACGGACACTTTGGTCCATTTTCAGGGGCCTTGCAGATCCATTGCTTAACACAGCAAACAGAGCGAAACCACTGGAAACCACAGGGGCAGTGTTGAGCAGAACAGCTGACATGTGACCAGGGAAGAAGAAAAGGAACAGGAAGAAGAAGGAGAAGAAGAAGAGGAAAACAGCTGTAGAGAGGAGGGCAGCTTCATGGCGACGCATTACCGCCACCGACCGCCATCTAAAACTGATGTCAGAGCGCGGGCGTGATCTCCCAACTCAGACCACTAGTGGATCAACTGACTTCATAACCATGGCAACATAAAAGATGCATGGATGAATGAAGGTCGGCGATGTATGACAATTAGGGATGGGCATTCGATTAAATTGTCGTAATTGATCATTATGAGAATTAACGACTGATTATCGATTAATCATTAATATTTACATTAAATTCAGTATTTATGGGCTATATTAAAATGCAGTGAAAATTAAAAAAAGAAAAACAAAAAAAACTGTGTTTCCACATTGAGATCTTGATTACAAGATGAACAACTCTTGTGGCAGGTAAACGGGATTCATTTAATAGTTACACTTGAAAATATGTGTTTTTTTTCATAAACACAACTGACCCTCTTTTTGGCCAAAATAATAAAAAACAATCATGTTAAACAACAACTTAACCAAAAAACAGACTTTGGTCTGAAGAGAGTTGGGAAAGAGGGTGAGAGCGAGCTCAGCGTACCCAACAATGAAACAGGCTCATTACCAAAGTTTAATAGAAAAATAACCACTAACTCAAATATAACTTCAGCACCAGTGTGCTGGTTTTTGTGGAGAAAGACGAGCACGTTAACATGCTCTGGGGTCAGACGCCAACGCAACCTGGTGACCGCCCGTCCAGCCGCTCTGAGGGGACTGACGTCCATGTGCTAACCTGGCAAGCCTGGGGAGCCTTATTTCATTCGTTTTCCACCAGTCTGTAGGGGTGCAATCCAGGGCTGGGGGAGCCAGAGACCTGGGACTGTCAGGCCGTAGCTCCCCTCATCTGTCAGACAACCCAGGGTCCTTGTGTCCACCAGACTCTGGGACAGCTGCCCCACCGATCTCCACTTCCTTTCCCAGTTCAACCAGTTTCACGTTAGCAGCCATTTTCTGTA
>JBAFTC010000006.1:1398017-1413063 GCA_037177435.1 Melanotaenia nigrans | reverse complement strand
TTGAAGTAGCAATTTTGTGACAGCTTACGTCATGTCCAAGTTTGTCCCTGAGGTAAGTGCGTAAAGTTTCCGCTTCTAGATCTGGGGAGAATTTTGTAGCAAAGACACTCACCAATTTAGTTTTGACCACCTTAATGTTTGCTGCAGCGCCAGTGCCCACTACGGTTTTACCACCTTTCCTCTGGCCAGGTGGATGTGGTCTAGCCGCAGGTTTAGTAGCGAGCGCAGGCTGCCTTAGCTGCTGCCGTTGTCCTCGTTTAACAACCTTGCTCCACTGTGGTGATTCGGGTAAATGTGGCATCGATCCACCGAAATCCTCCACAGATCTTTCCATCCGTGGAAACGAATGCTCCTCGGCGTCTTCAACGCTGCAGCCCAGATTCATTGAGTTTGTTTGGCCCTCCGCTTTGTTAGCGTTGTTAGATCCCGCCGCTCCCAGGGAATACTCCATTAGAGGCCGGTTGCCAACTTCTTGGCCCGTGTGTAATTCCAGGGCACACACCCTGTTGCTCACATTCTCAGTGATAGCCCGAAGACCTTCACTGGCTTCGGATTGCAGGTTCAGAGCATGCTGCATGGCAGACACTTTAGCATGGAGTTGTTCCATTTTGCGAAGTAGGCCACACACGTCCATGCTGGTAAACGTTACAGGTGGCAGCTCATCCAAGTAGTGGGACACGAATCTTGGGATATTGTCCCCACATTCATTTAATACTTTAAGACATGTCTTGATGTTATTCACATCTTTGTTGGCTCCTTTGTGTGAGACATTGCGCTGCGTAGTGGCACAAATCTCAAACAGCGTCTTTTTTGATGTTTCAACCCACTCAGAGTCAAAAGTGTTTGCTGCCAACAAGATAATTTCATCCTGGCTTAGAGTCTTTAGTTTTATAGAAAGAAAGTGCAGGAACTCATCCTCAACTATAATTTTGCCATCAACCGTTCGATAGATCTCTGGTTTTAATCGAACTTTGACAAACCCAGGAGCTCCAGTCGTGTGTGTGTCCGCCTCGTCAGCCATCTTAACCCAAAACACGTGTGTGTTGCAGGAAATGTGGAAAGCTGCACGTATGGCAGCATTTAGTACCGATGTGTGTAAAGGAAGACGTCTTTAAGAAGAACTTCGTGTTTTAAGCTGCAGCAGCAGTTTGTGGAACCAGAACATACCAGGAAGTGGGACTAATGGCATAAAATAAACTAATAAAAAGCTAAATGAATGCAGCTCTGGTGGAAATAAATGTGACGTTACAGAAGCTTGTCAAGACGACGACGCAGAGAAGCTGCTGAAACCATGAAGCAGGACCAACCGGATACCAGTTTAGTTTAGTTTGGACAGTTTAGTTCTCTGCAGACATTTAATCTAAAGAATTCACATTTATTCCAAACACCTTCATTCATACGTTTTCTTTAAGTTTTCATTACTTCTTTTAATAAATCTGCATGCAGGACTCAAACTAAGACAAACAGACTCATCGTTGTGTGTGAACCTTCACACAGTAGTTGCATTGGGTGTGTGTTGGTGGTGCCAGTGGGGGCTGCACCTCGTGTGCTGGTCTGTTTGCAGCTTGTGGTTGTTCTGCTAACAGACTGTAGCATCTCTGTGGTCGTCCAGCTTCCTGTTTCTCAAGAAAACGCAGCAGATAAACGTGACCTACATGAGAGGCTCCTGGTAAAAGTAAAATAAGTTAAACACATTTATAAAATCTAAAGGTAATGAATCCATGTTTGTATTTATTGAAAGGAAATGAGTTGTGTTCCATGAATGCTTTGTGGAGTTTCCCTCAGTAAAAATATAGTCTGGAAACCAAACATGCTGACCAGCTGTTTTTTCTTCCTCTGCTGTCGACTTATTTTAATAACTGCTAGAAGCTTCACTTTCCTGCTTATAAACATCCTCTTTTCTTGTATCAGGTTTTAAATTCTGCACAGAGCAGCAGTATAAATATTAGAAATAATCTTAACAAAGTGGTTTGAACTGTGGTCTAAAGTTTGCAGCTAAATGAAGAGAACCACCTGGATGCTTGTGTGTGATGATTCCTGCAGAAACATCTGTGTATGAGGCTGTAGTTTCTGCAGGAACGTCATCTGGATGTTTTTATTCTGCAGACACTGAACCAGCCATCATCTACTCAGCAGTGACGACACCAGACGTCAGTTATGGACAAATAATCATCCAGAACCAGCAAAAGAAGAGAAAGAAAAGAGGTAAACATGTTTTTATACCCTGAGTTCAGTCTGGCAGGCAGTGCCTTCTACTAACAACCTAAAACTGGTGCTAAACTGGAACTATTTAGCTGTTAATGGTTTATTTTAGTAAATTAGTATCTTTATAAATTAGTCTTTGAACTGATGATCTGTTTAAACCAGAGAGAAACTGGTTCTACCTGCTTCTGCTGCTGCAGAGGTTTCAGCCTTCTAGCTTCATGCTAAGGTGCTAACCACCACCACCTCATGCAGCCCATCATCAGACCATGTGATGAAAAACACCATTAGATTAGATCAGTGTTCCGACATCCCTCCACCCACCACTTATCCAGGGTGGGGCTGTGGGGGCAGCAGCTCCAGCAGAGAAGCCCAGCCTTTCCTTGGCCACTTCTTTCAGCTCGTCCAGGGGATCCCGAGGTGTTCCCAGGCCAGGTGAGAGACGTAGTCCCTCCAGCACATCCTGGTTGTTCCTGGAGTCTCCTCCTAGTCTCCTTGGATATTCCCAAACACCTCACCAGGGAGCTTCCAGGAGGCATCCTGACCAGATGGCCGAGTCTGTTTACAGCAGCATCACATCTGCAGCTAGAAAATACCAACATGTAAAATCCCAGAAGAAGAACTGGTGTTTGTCTTTTACAAACTCAGATCTGGTCACCCTGTCAGTGTGTAATAGAAACAGTGTGTAGCGTGTTTGATGGAGCTGGATCAACATGGAGTCATGAACTTATGTTCATGTTTGTATTGTACAGCTTAGAGTTTATTTAATATCATAAGATTATAGGAAGCCATGAGAAAATGAGAAGAAAGTGTGAACACATCAAAGACATCTTGTTTCCACCTCCTCCATCTGTACTTTAACACCACCACCCAGTGTGGAGTTCATGTGCATGTAAAACCACATGTAGAGCTTCCTGCTGCTGCTGCTGAGGCCTCATGCTGCAGCGTTCTGCTGTGGTTGATGAAGGTGTGAGAACAGTTCTGTTTTCCACCGTGTGGTCAGATGTGTTAGACGGTACAGAAGCCTGCAGCTTCGTGGTCGCCTGCTTCTTCTTTAGATGAACAGACACCACTCACATTTAAATAACCTCACTCTGAGTCGGGGGGTTAAAGATAATCAGATTATAATCAAAGAAAATGCAGCTTTTTTGTTTTAAAGCCATTTTGTTGAAGCAACATTAGAAAGAATAAATGTTTTCCAGTTATAGAACAATAACAGTAGTTTTACCTGCAGTGGATGGACGACGTCGGTGATGAAGAAAAACTCATCAGATCAAACAGGACCAGCTGGTCTTTATTTAGAGCTAGAGACAGAGGCGGGTAACTAAAGCCAGTCTGACTCCAGGTCAGCATGAAGAGATGAAGGTTTTATGGTGGCAGGTAACAGTGGGACGATGTCCTGCAGACTCTGACAGGAATAGAGGACTGCAGGTAAAGAACCACAGCAGCAGCAAACCCGACACAGGAGGGAAAAATAAAATCTAAATAGTTTACTCTGCTGTCATCCTTTTTTATACTCTAATGCAGAGTCGCTGCAGTCTGGTCCAGCTGCTTTCAGGATAGAGGCAGGGTCTGGTTAACAAATCCTGCTCGGTCTATGGACCGTGGTCAGAAGACACAGGGAGAGGCTCTCTCTCTCTCTGCAGACAGCTTCAGAGTTACTCCCTTAACTTCACCCAACAGTGGAAAACACACACCGGACTCAACTTGTGTCTGGAGGAGCGGTGGTATTTATTGCTCAGATCTGGTCCAAAAACCTTCACTTTCAAAACAGCTGAAAAAACTTCTCCAATTAGAACCATAGACTGTACATAAAAGTACACAACGAACCACTCTCTCTCTTTCTCTCTCTCCCCTACATGCACCTGACGGTCCACCTCTCACACCATAAACACACTATGTCTTAAAGTGACAGCACCATTCTTATAACAGTATATTCTGCAGGTTTCTGGACTGGAAACCAGAGAACTACAACCCAGAAAGCCCCCACAGAGGTTCAAACCAGCAACCTTCATGCTGTGAGAGGATGGTGTTAACCACAGCACCACCATGCAGTCCTCATCTATACGTGTACACTATATTTAGAATAGAACTGTATAGAAAGTGGTTAGAAATGCAGTAAACAATCCAGACAGGGTCTCTAATCTGTACCAGGGTTCTAACCTGTACCGGGACTCTAATCTGTACCAGGACTCTAATCTATACCAGGGCTCTAATCTGTACCAGGGCTCTAATCTATACCAGGGCTCTAATCTGGGCTGGGGCCCTGTTACGACCCCAGGGTCGTAGTACGGCTTACGATCATTGCTGACAGCTGGGGCTCGTTAGGTATGCAAAGGCCGGGTCCTGATTCCTCTTTAGACTGGCTGAATCAGATGCCTCTCACTCTCCTTCCCGCAGATTGGCGCTACCACCAGCCAATCACCTTGCAGCTCAGGGGAGTCCAGGAGTTAAAGGACGGCTGCAGGGATCATTCGGGAGGGAGAGGCAGGACTGTGTGGCCTGTCTCCCCTCACATTCGGAGGGAGCGGCTGGGCCGTGTGGCCTGTCTCCCCTCACATTTGGAAGGTGAAGCTAGAGGGTGTGTGCTGCTTTCCTTTACCTCAGACCATCTGGGCAGATTTATGGTGGCGTTGTGGTTTTGTGTGCTAGCTGTGGTAATTGGTAGCCATTTGTGTGTTGGACTATTTGAGTGTGTGCAGCAGGACGAATCCTGCCTGCTTGTGTGTTCCCAGTGGGGGACGGTAAAACAGTCATTTTAGGTTGGGCTTATCTTCGTGTTCCCAGTGGGGAATGTTCTGGGCACAGGCTAGGTTTTGAGCAGCGCTTCCTTTTGTGTGTGTTCTGCCACTTAGTTCACTTTGTGTTAAAGTTTGGGTGTTTTGTGTTTGGCTAGGTTTAGGTTATGTGTTCTGAATTGTTCACATTTAGTTTATTGGGACTGCTGCCTTTTTGCCAATTAGTTATCACGGCAAGTTAAGAGCACCCTTTTGTTTGTTATATTTAATATGGTTTACTTGGCGGGTTTCGTGTATGATTTCTGATTTACCTTTTTGTTTGTTCTTTTAAGCAGTTCCGCTAACCCCAACACTTGGATCCCGGTTAACTTCCTGTTTTACCCCTTTTTGTTTTATTCTCACCACAAGAAAATGATCATTTCCACCTTTACAACTGTCTGCAACTGTCCTTTGTGTTACGTCCCTCTCATACCCCTATAACGGGACGTAACAGGCCCTAATCTGTAACGAGGCTTTAATCTGGGCTGGCACTCTAATCTGTACCGGGACTCTAATCTATACCATGGCTCTTATATGTACTGGGGCCCTTATCTATACCAGGGCTATAACCTGTACCAGGGTTCTAACCTGGACTAGCTGCATTGAGCAGTTTTAGCCTCTGTTCATGAGGCATGTTTGACTACCTGAGCTATCTGACCCCCAGGATACTGAAGTCCAGATCCTAATGGTTTAACTGGGTTAAATTAAGAAGAACCACACTGTAAAACACTGTGCAGAACTTAAATAAGGTTTAAAGGTGTTTCAAACACTGATGATTGTGACTTAATGTCTATAAACTTACAGTCTTTTCCTGAACTTTGTGTTTTCAGAGCTTCCAGCGGAGCCAGACGTCATCTACTCCTCACTGAGGTAGTCCACCAGTCCAACCACTGATGTCCTCTGCTGGATCAAACTGGTTCAGACCAGTTTTTAAACATCTTTACTGTCTTCTCTAAATTATTCCGTTAATAATAAGTTTCCTCTCATTCAGTGTTCAGCTCAGAAATACCAGCTCAGTGTCATGAATGTAAATTTCTGGTAAATTCTTCAGAGAATCAGAACTTTGATGTAATTTAGGTTTTATCTTTGATGTGTGGACTCTGCTCTGGTAAACATTTTAAGACTCTGGTTTCTTGGGTCTCACATGTTTCACCTGTGAAGATCTTTGGGTTTTAACAAAGCAAAGACTTTAACTTGTCCCAGTTTGGCTGTGGCTAACCTACATAAACCTCTTCTCAGAGCGGTGAACGGAGAACATGAAGCCACAACCGCAGGTTAAAACAGCTGGAACATTGTTCAGTCAGCAATATGACAGAATATATGAAAAAAAACTCTTTAGTTCAAGTTTGTTAAGCTTTTTAATTGCTATATTAATGTTTTTAACCTCCTATAATCTGACATCATCACAACTAATGATGTATAGAAAATATAGATGCTTACACTGCCCCCTAGTGGTATACAGTAGCAGTGTAGGTGTGTGTGTGTGTGTGTATGTATGGATGGATGGATAGATTATATTATTGTAGATTATATAATATAATTATAGATTATATTATTATATTATATATTTTTATTCCTGGAGTAGTTGTTACCCTGCACACCACAAGGCTGAAAAACCAACTTCACATTTTCTTTCCCAGAATACTGCTTGTCTTTACAGCCGCATTTCGCTTTACAGCACTGTGTTACATGCTAGCAACTGGATATCAACACAATAGCTGCTGTCACATAGCTGATTCATCAACGAAAGGAAAGGGGACATTATCAGAGGAAGAGAGGATTAGAAGGAGAGAAAGGGGCAGAGCAAAAGATAAGACAGGAGCCAAGACTGACTTTTACTGATTGGAGAGATCTCAGAGAGGAGAGAGGATGAAGATGATGCTGGATTAAGCAACGGGATGAAGATGAAGCAGGATTAAAACATGGGATGAAGATGAAGATTAGCCATCATTAGGGGAGATCTTAAGCATGTAAATCTGCCAAAGTTCAGTCGTGTTTGAAAAGTTCACCATAGTTTTGTGATGCTGCAGTTATTCTTCAGTCTTCACCTCCTTCCTGTTCAGTCACTTCACACTGACCTGGTTTCCCTCTGCTTTTATCTCTAGAGAGGTTTTCTATCCATCATACACAACCAAGAGCAAAGCTCCATGACTACAGTTCTAACTCATCATTCTTGATTTTGTGGTTTGGAGGCTCTTCTCTCTCCACCCTCCATGACTCGTTGTAGTTGATGATCAAGATGATCAGCATCAGCTTCATCAGAACTTATTATTCTGAGCTCTACCAGACAGTTCACTGCTCATGTCTCCACTGCTTGAACGATGTGTGGGAACCCCCCACAGGAGTGTTGAAGCAGGAATTCATTAAAATCCTGCTGGATTGTGGCTCTCGTAGGACTGAACTGAGTAGACCTTTGTTCTATGACTTCATTATCCTGCAGAAGACTGCAGCTTCTCCTCTGACAGAAATCCACCCTTTCATCCCCACAAAACCAGGACTTAGCCTGTATGAAAGCCATCATGTGTGAAGCCAGGTACCAAGGTGGACAGGTGTGAGACCTCTACCGTGTGTGTTTGGTGAGGACAGTGTAAGCGTATAACTGGAGGATATGACGTCAGCGTGATGAACGAGCACCAAACAACAATAACGTGGTTGGTGAGCAGCTGTGTTGTGGTGCTGCTCCAGACCGTCCTGGCTTGTGTGCAGCTTTAACACCAACATGCACGGCTGTTACACCACAGTGCTGCGCTGCTGCACCATCACCAGCAGCAACAAGCAGATTTGTCCTCATCTGCGCTACGTCTTCTTCTAGAGCTGAAGTGTTACTCTTTAATCATCGTAGCGCCCCCACAGCCTCGTAGTATGTACCACTGTGGTTTTGTGGGCATGTTAAAGCCTTTCTCCTAGTTTTCATCTGTTTTCACACCTGAACCGGCCTCAGTGTCGTGGACATGGACTTAGTCGCGACTCTACAGTCTAACTGAAGAGGTCTTGACAACTTGCATTGCATGATCAGATCTGAGAGGTTCCTCCTCTCAGATCTGATCATTAATAGTTTCATTAAATCCTCACATCACGGTGTGTGTGTCAGTAAACAGGACGTTGCTGATATCTTGGTGTTTTATACATTTACAGATTTAATTTTCCAACTTTGAATGTTTAAACTGTAAAGCTGATGTTTTTTCTGTGGAGACGAGGCCTGATTGTCTGTACTTTCTGGAAAAGGATTCTTTGTTTTAATAGTGTATAGATGTTATTGTTACTATTTTAATAATACACATTATTTTATATCTCTGGTTTTATTTCTTTTATTGGCTCTAAATGAAAAGCATTTTGTGTAAACTTTGGAGAAAAGCTTTTGCTAAATGACTAGAATAGAATAAACGTGTTTTAAATAAAACATGTAAGTAAAGCAAACTGGACTCAACGTGATGGAAAACTGATCAAATACGAGTTTTAGTTTAACAAAGAAGCTGAATGCAGCAAATCTGCTTTTGCTGTAAGGTGAGAAAAAGTTGTTTTTACATGAGCAGACATCACAGCCTGTTCATTTGGTCCAGTAGAAACTTCCTATCTGCTGCCATCTACTGGTCATACCGGGTATTACAGTTTAGACAGTTGCAGGTTTTATTGTTGTCTTTGCATTTTTACTGTATTGCTAAAATAAAAATGTCCCTGAAAGCATACTGTATTTTATATCTATTTAAATTTTTCACATCTGCACATAAGGCTTATACATCTAAATAAATCTATAACTGTCATCAAGCTGATGAAGAAATAATACTAATATAATTATAACTTACATTTTTCATAATAATCCTTTCATTAACACTGAAATATGTGGTATTTATAACAAACATGCAAGTTAGGAGTCAGATACTGAAACTGTCCTCGGGCATCTCGGAGTTTCCCCTGAGATACGCGCACACACTGACACCTGCGCGCGTGTAACATAATCTAAAGAAAAGATCCACATATTTGGGACAATACTGTACATCTTACCCTTTACTTTTCTTCTGAAAAGCTAAGGGGTTTTTAACTGCTTTCTTTTACATTTTCTGTCCATTTTGCTCTGGTTTGCAGCGCTCCGACTGCTGCTTTCCTCTGCACGTGCACACACAGACCCCCCCGATTATCGACTGTGGGTTTGTGGCGCTATAGAAGCAACTACTGCAATAAGTAACGTCATTTAACGTTGGTGACAGGGCTAATCACACCCTCCAACCCACAGTCCAGCCCTGCTCAGCCCAGCCTTGCTCTGGATGTGAGACTGTGTGTGTGTGTGTGTGTGAGAGAGAGAGAGAGAGCCTGTGGCTGCTGAGAAATGACGATATACTTGGTATGTGTGTATGCATGCGTCTGTGTGAAATATTTGTGTTTTTATTGGTATGAAATTCTACTTTGATGTATGTAAGTACATGATGACATGATTGATGTACTATCCAGCATCATGACAGCAGAATGATGGTGTGGCTGCCGTGTTTTGCTGAACAAATTTAGCCTTTTGGATATGGGCCTGTCCTTGAATCTTAAATGTTATTCTTTATTATTGTTTAAAACTGTTTTCCCCTGGATGGTCGGTGTCTGGCGGGATCAGCGCTGCCAGTCCTGGCCCGCTGAGGCCTGTGCCCCGTGACTGTGGGGTGCTCTGTCTGGAGCCTTCCTCTGCCGCCCTCTGGGTGGGTCCGGGGTCGTCTTCGTGGTGGGGGGACTTGGGTTGGTGCTCTGGGATGGCTGCTGATAACCCAGTAACCCTAGTCTGCCTCTAGCCTCCATGGAAGCGTGGTCACATTTGCAGGATCACACTCATCTCTGATCCCTCCTCGTTCCTCATCCTCTGCATGCTGACAGCCACTGAGGTCTCCAGTGGGTTTATAAAAAAATAAACATAAAAATAAACAGAGAAACAATCTGGAGAAAATCTGCTAAAGTTCTGTAACGAAGCTTTGGTAGAGCTGTTGCATGGTTTTAGGTTTGAGGTTAAAATGTCAATTTTAAGATTTGACTAATTTTTTATTTCTTTGCATTTACAGAGTTTTTGTTTTATACATAAAAAGGTGGTTTTAATTCCACTGTTTGTGGAAATAATTGTTTTCATATAACCCACATTTCACACGTCTAAGACGTCATTTAACACCTACATCAAAACGAGTTTTCCCGTTTTCTAGGATTCCTTCGTCTGAAAGCAGAAATTCCGGGTTAGCTGTGGAACCTGAACGCAGCACAGTGGAATCAGGAAGCAGATGTGACGTGGAGGATACTTCAGGTTCCCTTCAGCGACTCTGAGGTGTGTTTTAGCCGGGGAACCATGTCCAGAAGAATTCCTACACTTCTCCTCCTCGTGTCCATGTTTACACCGACTTCTTTTCGTGACGGTTAGTTGTTTGTTGTCAGTGTTTATTCTGGAGGGGAAACGTTCGTGGCTCTGAAGTCTTTGGTTCAACAAGTTTACTTTAGTTTTGAGCCAGATTTAGCTGCAATGGTAGGAGTTCATTTATATGGGAGGGACTAAATGAATGAATAAATAAATAAGTAATGGGAAATGATGCAGTTACTGTTAATTTTATTCAAATAAAAAATATAAATAACATTAAACTAACAGACTAAAAAAGTAACAGATCTGCTGATTTTTTTTTTTTTTAGCTTAAACTTGGTTTAAAACTTTGATTTAACCTCATGGAGATGAGTGTGTGAGTTAAACTCAGGTTCTGTCTTACTTTAGCAAATATTTAGATATTTATCTGTTAACATGAAACATTTTCTGTCTTGAATAATTTATCTGTAACTGAGCTGCCAGCCGTCACCTTTTGTTTCTCTGTTAGTCAAACTCCTTTTAAAGACTTTTTCAGTTATCAGCTACAAAATATAAATGACTTCATCAATCTGCAGATGGCTGATGACCCTGGAAACATGATGGTATTTATATTTATAATCTGGGTTTGTGGAGCCATTTTATCAGCGATTTAAAGTAAACAACATTTTAGCTGAAAATCCAGCTGAGGTGACGTTTTCTCTGAGCTGCTGACAGATGTGCAGCTCCAAGGCTCGCTCTGTTTCATCTTTATTTATTTCCTTTACAGGAAAACCCATAAAAACTAAACCACATAGTTTATAATGTCCTGGTTGTTCCTGAACGCATCCTTCATGCTATTTACCTGATGGCTGTAAGAAGCATGATTCCTCTGAGACCAGTCGTCTAAGCTAAACTTCTTCAGTTATCAGGAGAAAATTTATAGTAGAAAAAGTGTAAAATAAGCTGGAAAGTGTCTCCAGACCAGCGTCTGATGCTGCTGTGGAAGTGAAGAGTTCCTCTCTGATCTCTTTAACCTCTCTGATCTGTGTTGTTTCCTCTCCTGCAGGACAGACAAACATCACAGCTGAACCTGGACATGACGTCTCTCTGCCATGTAGAGCTGGACATGATGGAGACATCGATGCTGTGGAGTGGACCAGACCTGATCTGGGGCCAGAATATGTGCTTTTATACAGAGGTGGGAGCCTTGATCCAGACCACCAGCATCCATCTTTCCAGAACCGGGTGGATCTTCAGGACAGACAGATGAAGGATGGAGACGTGTCTCTGATTCTGAAGAAGGTGACGACTGATGATACAGGAACATATAAATGTTTTATTCGTTTTTCCGACTACGCTCCATCCATCATCACCGTCCATCTGGAAGTTCATTCATCAGGTGAGTTTGTCTCTCTAGCTGTGTCCTTATTCAGCGTCTACACACTTCAGAGTGAGCAGACTACGTAGGCTACCGAGTGTCCTACGTAGACCGGACACTTCAAAGTCCACTTAACACTCGTTAAATAGGACAGTCTAACTAACGAGTATTTCCCGTCTGCATCGACCTCCTTGGGTTGGACGCTCGAGTTCCTGCTTGTTGGGGCGTCTCCTGGCGTCTCTGGCTACGCTCCGGTTTTCCCTCGTTCTGCTCTGCTTCGCTGCTCCTTATATCCCCTCAAGTCCCAACTCCAGCCATCAGCTGGTGGACTCTGATCCTGATCACTCCCAGCTGCAGTCAATAATCAGTCAGAGTCCAGTTCTCAGGCGTTCCCCACAGCCCAAATCTGGGCCACGCCCCCCTATAAAAAGGTCCTTGTGGGCTCACACACATAAATACCAATTACTGATAAAACACTATCGACACTGTCTAAACACACCGTGTCCTGTCACCACACACACCTCAAAGACGTCCCACTAGCTGGAGGTCTGACTGTTTCTGGTCCAGAACCAGTGATGGTGGTTTTTGTTTCCTATGAGTTCTCTATAACCAGCTCTGACTCCTGACCAGGAAATCCAGCTTTACATTTATGTTGTAACATGGAAACACACCGGTTTAATTTTTCTAACTGGTCCTGTCCAGCACGGTGGCGGCAGAATGATGGTCTGGCTGCTACGTGGAGCTTTATGGGTATAAGTCTCCTCTTGATAATCTCATGTTTTTAAATATATATTTATTCCTACTTTATTTATTTTGTATAATTGTTTATTACTGAATTTAAATATTGCTGGAGCCGACTGGAGGGAACAGAGATAAACAGAAAAGGCGGGAACCAGTCCTGGTGCCGGGTCAGAGTACCAGGGCGCTGTGGGTGGGCCCCATTTATCAAATGATTTTAACATTATAAGAGGACAAATTCCAGTTTGACAATTTAATATCTGACCCACGTCAAAGCAGATTAGGTTCAGAATACAAATAAAAACAAAAAGACTTTTGTCGACACTTAAAATCAGACCCAGCAGATTTCAGATGTAACAGGACAGATTTACCAGAAAATAGAAGATTTAATTTATCAATAACAAAGTCAATCATCTCAACCAATAGTCAGACTTTAGAATGAAATGACAGACTGTCTGAGGTCCAGATCAGTTAATAAAAACCTGAACAGCAACATGAGAGACGTTCGGATCCATGGATCAAGTTTTACACAAAACACCATAAAGCTCAGCACAACGCAGATGTTTCCATCAGGCTCAGGCCTCTCCCCAAACTCCACATCCCAGCCACAGAGGAACCGTGGTGGATCACTCAGTAAGCTGCTAACCTGCACTAGTTTACATCAGCTGGTCTCAGAGAAAGACAACTAGAACTCAACCAGACTGGTCCTGGTTCATTTAGAGCAGCTTCCACTCTGTAAAACATCAGGAAACATCTGCAGCAGACAGAAACCGACATACTGAACATGTAACTACGAGTCGGACTGAGTTTAATCCAGCTGGAGACGATGCTCCAGAGGAAGAGGAGAAGACGGGACACACACCTGTGGTTGCTATGGTTACTATGTTGCTAGGCCTCGTCACTTTGCTGGATTCATCCAACCTGCTGGAAGTGGTTGATTCTTGCTGTGTGACTCCTGACACGTGTTCCTTTCTACACGTTATCATGGGACCACTTTCATATGTGGTTCTCTAAAGGTACCAGTCTGCTGCTGCTGCACTGAAGCTAGTTCATGACTTCACGCCGACTATCATGATAACTTAAAGAACGCATGTCAGTGTGTGATTACACGCACACACAGATTCAATATACAAACACACACAACTTGCAAATAACTGGAGAGATAAGTTAGTACCACTATAAAAATAACTGTTAAATAGTTAAAAATGAAAATGACGTTGAAAAGTATATAAATTAAAATGAAAAGGCTGGATGGGAGGGTCTGACTTGTAAATGGGCGGGCCTGGCCCCCAGAGTCCCACCAGTAGCTCCGGGTCTGGCGTGAACAGTAATGAAAAGGAAAGTATAGAAAAGAAAGAGAAGAAAAAGATGCACTAGAAAGAAGCAGCAACCTTCAGTCCAAGCTAACAGCAGACAACCAGCTGCTACACCTGTACAGAAACACAGCAGAGACTCTCCTACAGCTTTTACAGGTAAACTAAGCAGACTATCATCAGGAGTTCCTATAAGAGACGACTAGCTGAAGATCACAGCAACAACCAAAGTACCAGAAACACAGAAAATCCTAAACTAAGTATCTCTGAGAGTATAAACCCACTGGACGACTCAGTGACTGTCAGCATGCAGAGGATGAGGAATGAGGAAGGATCAGAGATGAGTGTGATCTCAGAGGAAGCTAGAGGCAGACTAGGGTGGCCCAGAGACCCGGGCCATCAGCAGCAATACCGGAACACAAAACCAAAGAAACATTTTCCTTCCTTTTTTTATTTTCTATTTATTTGTTTTAATGACACAGATCAGGTGAAGTCAGACCCCAGCCCTAATGTCCACAGTGTGGGGCTAGCCAGGTAAGAGACTGTGGTCAGATACAAGGATCCAGTCTACCACCACCACCACCACCGAGCAGAGCATCCAGTCAGTAAATCACACGTCCAGTTCTAACAGTCAACGTTTAGCTTCACTTTCTAGATGATCTGAACAGACTCGTCCTCAGTTTGATTCAGTTTCTTACACAGATTTTTTTTTTGTGATGTTATTTCATTTTAATTTAATTTACTTTGACTGTTTTTTTAAGAACTTTATTGCCATGTGCACTTAGTTCCAGTCTGGAGGAATTCCTGTCAGAGCTAAAAGAGCTTATCAACACAATAAATGGAACAAAGCATAAAAAAGAGAAGAATGAAAATGTGAGTCAGGAGATAAAGGCTTTGCAGCTTTGTTTGCACATCACTGTGTTATTACCAGAGTTTATGGTGTTGTACTGGATCTGTTTCAACCCACATGGGTCTATGAGATTACTGCATGTGAATCTGATCACGTATGTGGTTTAATCCATCAGTCTGACTGTAGAAGCTGTTCATTGTGTCTGTTCAGAGGTCCTCTCTGATCTCTTTAACCTCTCTGATCTGTGTTTCCTCTCCTGCAAAGAAAAAACCATCACAGCTGAACCAGGACTTGACGTCTCTCTGCCATGTAGAGCTGGACATGATGGAGACATCGATGCTGTGGTGTGGACCAGAACTGATCTGGAGCCAGAAAATGTTCTGTTGTACAGAGATGGTTATTTTGATCCAGACCACCAGCATCCATCTTTCCAGAACCGGGTGGATCTTCAGGACAGACAGATGAAGGATGGAGACGTGTCTCTGATTCTGAAGA
>JBAFTC010000006.1:1290060-1300425 GCA_037177435.1 Melanotaenia nigrans | reverse complement strand
TAGATTGTGTGAGCCACAGAAGGTCACATATAGGAACCAACAGAAGGAAGTTTACAGTTGACAATTATACAACACAAATATACGTGTTATATCTCACACACGTTACATGATACGTGAATTTTTGGCGAGCCAGCCAGGAGCCAGGGTTATATATGTATCCATACATTGACATTTAGTTCATCTGATTACTCCCACTATTCAGTTCTCCCCTTGTCCCCTCTCTGACTCAAACTAAAGATGATGGCAGAAAATGCAGGAGGCAATGTTGAACCTTCTCTTCCCATGGAAACAGCGAATGTGACAAACTCAAGTGAGCAGGTAGATCATGTTTCAACGCTAACCTCATCTGCTGACCAGTCCACAACTGTACTATATGCATCACCCACTGACTCCAGTACCAACAGTGATTCTGACACCGGTGCTCAGTCAGATGATAGCACCACACCTCTTGTACAGAGAAGCAGGAGGAGATCTGGACATGATAAGCCCCTCACACGACCCCCACTTACCATGACACCCAATCTAAAAGGTTCGGGGGCAGTTAAAAAGAAGTACGCTGTGTTTGGGAGTCCCACTCAGAACAATGAAGTGATAAACCCACCTGAAATCCAACGTGTTGTTGTGGAGCATGTGATTAAAAATCAACCAAGCAACTCTAAGTGGATGAGGACATTCTCTGGCAAAATACCCAAGCCGCCAGGTGAAGCAGATTATGAGACATGGTCGTTACATGCAGAGTTAATGTTTAATGACGACAATCTGCCAGTTGATGTACAGCGGAGGAAAATACTGGAAAGCCTGCTTCCCCCGGCTTCAGATGTAGTGAGGCAGCTTGGTACCTCTGCACACCCCAGACATTATGTCCAGTTACTCGACTCTGCATATGGGCTTGTCGAGGATGGAGAGGAGGTGTTTGCCAGGTTTCTGAACACTAATCAGAATCCGGGAGAGAAAGCATCTGATTATTTACAGCGACTACAAAGTCTCCTGTGCACTGCTGTGAAGAGAGGTGGTGCAAAACAGGCAAATGCAGACAGACACTTACTGAAGCAGTTCAAGCGTGGTTGCTGGGACCATAACATGGTTTTACAGCTGGAGCTCAAGAATGAAACACCTCCCAACTTTGCAGAGCTGTTGCTACAGGTGCGTACTGAAGAGGACCGGAGGGCATCAAAACATGACAGAATGCAACGTCACTTTAGGTCCTCCAAGACTAAACTTTCAGTAAACATTCACTCGGTGCCTGACGTCTCTCTCTGCGACTCCGACCCCAGCTTACTGCAGTCATACATTGCTGAAACTGAAAGTTTAAGGAAACAGGTGGCTCAGCTACAGATGCAGCTTAGCGGCAAGAAATGCAAAAAAGAGAAAAAACAAAGGGTTAAAGGCACATCGCCAACAGATAATTCACCTGCACCAGTGGCTGAAGCACAGGCTCATCAAATGATGTTGCAAAACACACCTTTGCCAAAACCTCAACCCAAAGCCTGGTTTTGTTACAAGTGTGGAGAGGATGGCCACATCGCCAGGAACTGTGACAACCCTGTGAACAAAGCCCTTGTGGATCAAAAATATACAGAGCTCAAACACAAGCAGGATGAATGGAAGGCAAGACAGCCTTTAAACTGGAAAAGGTTCCAGTAACGGGACCTACTGGAACTGAGGATACAGAGGAGAGTCCCAAACCAAAATGGAAATGTGAGCTCAAATGTCAACAAATCATGGCAGCTACACAACGGCTCACAAGAAGATTGGTCGGCTCAAGACATGTAGCCCAAATCGTGGTTGGCGGAGTCCAGCAAAACTGTCTAATGGATGGGGGTTCACAAGTCACGACCATCACCAAAAGCTTCCACGAAACTCACTTACCTTCTTACCCCATCATTCCACTTGAGGACCTTTTACATGTAGAGGGAGCTGCAGGGCAACTAGTCCCTTACCTTGGCTACATTGAAGTTGATGTGACATTCCCAGAACATTTCACAGGTGAACGCAAGTTGGTCACAACACTAGCTTTAGTTGTCCCTGATCCTGGAACAAGAGTTGAAGTTCCAGTTCTCATTGAAACAAACACTCTTGACATCCTGTACAAGGATTTTAACGAAAGAACGACTATTTCACCAGACTGCAAGTATGCTCCGCTGGTCAGACATTTGCAGAACATGTACTTGGGCAAGACACAACAAGATGGGAGAGTGGGCAGAGTGAAATTACAGTCAAGGAACACTGTTGTCATTCCGGCTGGAAAGAAAATGGCAGTAACTGGTCGTGCCAGACATGTCCCTACTGTTCAAGGTGTGCCCCTCCTGGTGGAGCCCCCCACCGATGTTAGTCTGCCAGGTGGTCTGACATTCTGTAGTTACATCATGGCAAGCCCACGCCAGACCTCCTTTAAAGTCCCTATCCTCCTCAAGAACGAGTCTGCACACGACATTGTAGTTCCAGCTCATCGAACTCTGGCTGAACTCTCAATGCCACTGTCCATCTCTCCATTGACCTCCACCCATGACCTTGAAGGGGAAGTAAAATCCTCCAGCCAGACCAACGCTACTGCGGAGTGTTTCACCGTTGGTCAGGTGGATCCTGGAAACTTGATCAAATTTGAGTTCCCTGATTCTCCCTTGACGGAGGAATGGAGAGACAGGGTTAGCAGGAAGCTGAATTCAATTCCTGAAGTTTTCGCCAGAGGAGATCTTGACTACGGTCACACAACAGTTGTGAAACACAAAATTCGTCTTTCTGACCCGACACCTTTCAAACAAAGGGCAAGGCCTATTCACCCGTCAGATTACGAAGCAGTCCGCCTCCATCTGAAAGAGCTGTATGATGCAAACATCATAAGAGAGTCGGAGAGTCCATTTGCTTCACCGATTGTTGTAGTGAAAAAGAAAAGTGGGCAAATTCGCCTGTGTGTGGATTACAGGAAATTGAACAGCCAGACAATAAAAGATGCTTATGCTTTGCCACACATTGAAGGGGCATTTGCATCTTTGACAGGAGCAAAGTGGTTCTCTGTTATGGACTTAAAGTCAGGCTATTATCAAGTGGAGATGGAGGAGGAGGATAAGCACAAGACTGCCTTTGTCACGCCGATGGGTTTTTGGGAGTTTAATAGGATGCCGCAGGGAGTAACCAATGCTCCGAGCACTTTCCAGCGAGTCATGGAAAAGTGTATGGGTTCGCTCAATCACAGAGAGGTGCTGGTATTCCTAGACGACCTCATTGTATTCTCCAACACCCTGGAGGAACACGAGGAGAGGCTTTTGAAGGTGCTGAACCGACTAAGAGACTTCGGTCTCAAATTGTCACCAGAAAAATGTCATTTCTTCAGGAAGAGTGTGAGGTATCTAGGTCACATAGTGTCCGAAAATGGGGTGGAGACAGACCCTGAAAAGGTAGCAGCACTTACCTCATGGCCCCGGCCAAACAACATCTCTGAGTTGAAGTCATTCCTCGGATTTACAGGCTACTATCGTAGGTTTGTCAAAGACTACTCCAAGATTGCAAAGCCTCTAAACGACCTGACAGCTGGATATGTCCCTGCAAAGAAAAGGAAACGTGAAACCACATCGGAGGGAGTAAGGTCATTCTCCAATGCAGATTTAAAGAAACCATTCAAGGACAATTGGACACCCTCATGTGAGGAGGCATTCAAAACCCTCATCGAGCGGTTGACGACAGCACCTGTACTGGGATTTGCAGACCCCAGGAAACCATACATACTACATACAGATGCTAGCTTGCATGGACTTGGAGCTGCATTGTACCAGGAGCAAGAGGGTCAACTGAAGGTCATTGCATATGCCAGTCGCGGGCTGTCCAACAGTGAGCGCAGGTACCCCACCCACAAGCTTGAGTTTCTCAGCCTCAAGTGGGCAATCACTGAGAAGTTTGCAGATTACCTCTATGGAGTGGAGTTCAGTGTGCTAACTGACAATAATCCCATGACCTACGTTTTAACCTCTGCAAAGCTGGACGCCTGTGGTCACCGTTGGCTTGCTGACCTTTCCAATTTCAACTTCAGCATCAAATACAGGGCTGGGAAAAGGAATCAGGACGCTGATGGTCTGTCGAGACGTCCACATGCCCCTGAAATGGTGGATGATAGTGCAGCAGTCGAGGATGAACGAGTGCGACAGTTTATGTCAAGGTTCATGAAGGATGGAGACGAGCACACTTTCCCTAAGGGGGCGGTCAAAGCTGTCTGTGAGAGACATCAGCTGGACACGTCCACAGAAACTGAGGAGGGAAGTGGTCACTCACCTGTCATTGTGGAGTGCCTAGCCATGGATGGAGGTGCTATCTGCCCTGACTACGCTCTAGCTGATCTGCTACCTGGATCTACTACACTACCCAGAATGTCCCAGCAAGATTGGGCTGTGGAGCAGAGAAATGATCCAGCAATCAGAAGAGTAATGGACATTGTCAGAGCAGGTAAACGTCTCACTTACCGTCTTCGGCAGAAAGAGGAAAGAGAAGTGCAGTTGTTACTCAGAGTTCAAGATCGGCTGTTATTGAGTGATGAAGTCCTGTACAAAAGGTGCAAGAATGAAGATCAGCCTACCTTTCAGCTTGTTCTTCCGAAGAAATACAGAAAAATGGCGCTAGTGAGTCTTCACGACGACATGGGCCATTTGGGATATGAAAGAACAATAGATCTTGTACGTGCACGGTTCTATTGGCCAAGGATGTGCTTAGAAGTTGAGGAAACAATAAGGAGATGCAAGAGGTGTCTTCGACGCAAGGCAAGGGCAGAGAAAACAGCTCCCCTTGTTAACATCAAGACCAGTAGGCCATTGGAATTAGTGTGCATGGACTACCTCTCCTTGGAACCAGACAGCCATGGTACAAAAAATATACTGGTGATAACAGATCACTTCACAAAGTATGCAGTTGCAGTACCAACCCCTGACCAGAAGGAAAGGACGGTAGCCAAAGCACTATGGAACAACTTCTTTGTGCATTATGGCATACCTGAACGTCTCCATAGCGACCAAGGCCGCAACTTTGAATCTGCTGTCATCAAGAACCTCTGTGATCTCCTTGGGATAAAAAAATCGAGGACAACGCCTTACCACCCGCGTGGTAATCCGGTAGAGCGTTTCAACCGGACCTTGTTATCAATGCTTGGAACTCTCGATGAAGTGGACAAAGTAAAGTGGCGTGATCATGTGCAGCCGTTGGTCCACGCCTACAATAGCACGAAGAACGACACTACTGGATTCTCCCCCTACCAACTAATGTATGGAAGACAACCGAACCTGCCGATTGATGTCGCTTTTGGACTGAGTCCTGAAGGGCAGAGGAAAGTTACCCACAGTGAATATGTGAAAAAACTTCGAGAAACATTGGAGGAAAGTTACAAGTTGGCTGTTGAGCACAGTGATAAGGTGGCTCTGCGCAACAAGCAAAGGTATGACTCAAAGGTCAGAGATTCCACTCTACAAGTTGGAGACCGTGTTCTTGTGAAAAATGTTGGAATACATGGAAAGCACAAGATTGCGGATAAGTGGAGTCAGACGGTTTACAAGGTGGTGAGACATATTGATGACTCCCCTGTATATGTGGTGACTCCATTCACTTCTGAAGGTCCTGAGAGGATACTGCATCAAGACCTGCTTCTACCTTGTGGGTTCCTTACATCTTCAGAACCAACCCAAATAGTTGGACACAATCAGAACAACAGAAAGGAGACAAATGCCAGAACCTCGCAGAAAAAAACAGTTCCTGAAGCTGAGGAGGCAGAAGATGTGCATGAGAGCGATGAAGAGGTGGAATTGCACTATTCATCAGGGAGTCAAGGTGAAGTTACCCACCCATCATTCATTGTAGTGCACGACATCCCAAGGACAAAGATTAAGTCTCCCTTGGAAATGGATGTGAACCTAGAAGGGTCAAATCTTAACCCGACTGCTAGAGAGTTCCACCCTTTTCAAGAGGAAGGAGAGAGACACTCAAACACATTCCAACTTCCAAGTTTGGAAATGGAGGTGGATGTTGATTTACCCGCTGATCCCTTGCCTGTGGATGATGTAAACCTACCTGCTGAAGAAAAACACTTACCTTTGGACATCTTACCAAATGAGACAAACTTGTCTGTGGATGAGAGTTTAGCGGTACCTGAAGAATCAGTCTCTGAAAAATCTGGAAGAGAAACTGACAACACAGAGCAAGGAAATCAGACGGCAACAGAAGAGGAGATTATACTGGCTGATACCAGTTCTGTGCAGGATGGGAAGGAACCAGAGGTCAGATCGTCAACCAGAACTAGGAGGGAGCCTGACAGGTTATCATATCACCATCTTGGCAACCCCTTGACTCTGGTCATGCACTCCATACTGCATAGTCTAGACCAAGTTTTCACAGAAGCCCTTGACTTGCCCACTGTATTAAGTCCCTCGCCTTTCCCTCATACGAGCCCAGTTATTGATATATAAGTGTGTCGACATGCAGAGACGCATGCCAATTCAGGGCGGGTGGATGTAACCCCTGTAAAAAATACAGTTGGTCTTATGAAACAGTTTGTTTTATCTGAATTGCTGAAGAGTATTGTTCAGTTATTTAATGTGGTCACAAGAGGGCGCTTTATGTGTGCTTAATGACGGAGATTCTGTCATGTGTGCATTGCATGATGGGAAGCTGATGGGCAAACGATCTCATAACGAAGCTACCACGAAGTGTTACTGAACAAGACTTGTGAACGTTTATGAAAGGATTTGGTTATATTTTCCCAGAGAGAAATAGTGTTTTGTTTTCAGTTTTTAAAGAAGTGCGAACGCGACTGTAACCGGAGCAGATATATTTTCGTTTTACCGAGGACTCCGGTGAGTTCTTTTACATGTTACGGTGCTAAAATGGCTAACAGCTAATGCTAACGTGAATTTTCAGTTGATTATTAATATGGGATGTTCATTCTTTCTTATGTATAAAACAAAAACCAATCGGAGTTGACTTTAAAAATATTGGAGAAGCTGTAATGAGTCAATATGTTGAGTTGAGTTAAAACAGAATATTTATTTTATATGGATGTTCGTTTTTTCCTGATGCCATGTTGGATACTGTGAGTGAGAAGAACTCAATATGCTTAGGCAACATGTGTGCGTACGCAGGTTCTTACCTGATCCCTTTTCATAATTTAAACGGTCTGTTTAGATTTAAATGTCTTTGAAAGGATGAAAATATATTTTGTGAATTTAAATTAGAAACATGTTTGAAAAAGAATATAAGGATTTATCAGTGTAATACAATTCATATAGTACTGTTAAGAAAAACACATTAATGGCAAATTGAGGAATTAATATCTCATAATGTAAATGCTTATTTTGTGGGCAGTATTATTAGTTACATTGAACGGAAAAAGAGAAGAATAGAATTAATTCTGTACAGAGAGAGAGAGAAATTTATGACTGTTAGTGACATTATGTTCTGCTATGCAGATTGGTTTTTCTTTTCCCTTGGTTCACGCCGAGTGCTGGATCTACGACAAGTCAACAGCAGTCAGTTAGCCGGAGATTCCATTCGAGACGTGGTGGAATCGGGAGGATGCCTAATTCTTCATACTCTTCATGGAGGACCACATCCGGAGGAGAAACCCCTGAACAGCGCGCAGTACTCATTTACACACACACTACCCGGGTAGCATACACATACACTGAATAGACTTGGACTGACTTGGATTTGGACTGGACTTTGAATTGGACACATTGAACTTTGAACTTTTGATATCTGAACAGCTACAAGCTGTCAAGGACAATTTCTTTCATTTTGTTGTTGCATTATTGGGCTACATGGGAGTTCTGAAATCTGAATGAGTCCATTGTGAGAATAAATCCCTGTGTTGTTTATCATATATAATTTCCCTGGCTCCTTGAGTTGAACCGGTATACATTGTTCATTGTAAATAGATTGTGTGAGCCACAGAAGGTCACATATAGGAACCAACAGAAGGAAGTTTACAGTTGACAATTATACAACACAAGTATACGTGTTATATCTCACACACGTTACACAGCACATTCTAACTTTTAACTATAGAAGCCAAAAGGGCTTCAACTCTTACCAAACAAAGAAAAACAAGACTATCAGTCATCAAAACAAAGAACACAAAAGCCAAACAGCTTTAACACAGTTGGAAAAAAGAAAGAACAAAAAGAAACCACTAATCTTACTACACCAACACCACCACTCAAAGCACACAGTCACAATCTCCAAAGTTCAGCAAGCCAAGGGCAGGCTGTATGTGGAAGTAGAGAACAGGTGCAGCAGTCCATTATTTCCTGGTGGGTGACAGCTGGAGCAGGGATTGGACCAGCCATTATCCAATCAGGGGGAAGGAGGTTGTGTCAGTTCAAGCGAATCCTCAACTGGCAGGAAGCAAAGGTGTGTTGAACAGAGCCAAACTCAAGTAAATGATGGCAGACAGGCATTAAATGAGACGGTCATTAGGCACAATGACAGGCAGCCGTAACAGGTATAAAAACAAACAAGTAAACCAGAACTAATGGAAAACGCATTCACATTTTATTTTAATTTAGTTCAACAAACACTCCAGGTTTAATCTACAGGGGTTAAACCATTTCTAGTTTAAGTAAATACAGTCAACGCAAACAATATTTAAACAGTAGGTTTACCTGCTAATTCCTCTGTTTTACTAATGTAATATTAATATTAAAAATAAGTGCAACTGACATTGTTTCAGGTTGAACACGCAGTGGGCGGGGCTCCAGCTGGGTGGGCGGGGCTCCAGCTGGGTGGGCGGGGCAGAGGGACACAATCACAGCTGTTAACCAAATGGCCAAGGAGTTGCAGGAAATAAAAACAATCTTGACAGAAATTAGGACAATAATTTAAAAAACACACTGTGTAAGAATAAATAAATAAAGGAAATCCTCCTCTTGGTTAGCGTAGCATCACTTCTAGACCTCCAGCCTCCAGTCTGGTCCCGCTCTGCTGGAACGAAGGACCAAAGCTACTTATCTTTTTCTATTTGTGAAGTAGGTGTGCTGCTCCTGTGGCTGCTGCCTCAGTCTGCCTGATCCTGTTTGTGTTTATTTGTTGTTGTTGTCTACTCTTGGACGGGTTTGTACTGGAAGACAGTTCGTTGTGCTTGTGTACCACACTTGTATAATACCAGTAAAGTTAAGTCTAAGTCTAAATTATAAACTAACATAACTGAAATGTGTAGGTGTCTGGGGTTACTGGCGTGTCTATGTTTTTAATTATGGCTTCATGGACAAAATGAATCATTTAACACAAGTTGACCTGTACTGTATGTGCAGTGGTGTTGGGCTCAATGCCAACAAACTCATTTAATTTTTAGTGATGTTGTTCTAGAAGATGAGAAAGATTGGCATTTATTCTCACTTCTTTATAATAAAAATAGCCATTTCCCTGTGTGTTACAGCAGGTATTTTTAAAACATCTCATTGAAAAGCCTCATAAAATATTTACAGAGCTACATCCTGAAAAGAGTTTGATCCCAAAACATTACTTTATGTTCCATTAACCCTGAGTGCATTCGCAGAATTGGTCCTCTGAGGTGTGTGTGGGCCAATCAAATCCAACAACCTGACTGATGTTGAAAATGGTGTTTTAATTTCTGAGTATTTTAGGATTGATATGTTAGGTGAAGTAAGTTTTACCGCTTGGGTTAAAAATAAAAGTGTTGAATATCATACTGGCCTTGTAGTCTGCGTAGATCTTATTGATGAAATGCCAGGACTCTGTAGGATTGTTCAATTTATTCTAAAGAATGAAGGTTTTTTATCCCAAATGGAGACTGTATTTGTTGAGCATTTCCATGCCTTTCATGTTATCGTTACTTGGAACATGTCCCTTGTCAGACCACTTAAGATACTATAAGCCAGTACGTTTCCTGGACCTGGAACGTTGGGGGCTGAGCCCACACCCTCATAGAGGAATCTCGGTCAACCAACGCAGTAAAAACGGCTTTTTATTTAAGCTTCTTGAACATTGTGTCACCTTGTTTAAAGCCAAATACTGTAACATGTGCTTCAATATATATTTATTTCAAGTTTAAACGTGACCATGTAAAAATATCTCTAAAATCAGTATTAAACTTTTACTGTTCCAGACATCTGCTGTTTATCTCCACAACTTTCTCTTTACTGCACATCTTCTGCAACAAAAGGATGAACGAGAACTGTTTTCAGTCACTTTTAATTTTCAGAATAAAGATGATGTTGTAGTATTTACTACCTCTCTATCATCTCATCTGTCTCTTCCGTCTTTCTCTACAGGCTTCATCACTTGTTTCCTTCCATCATTTCCTTCTTTCCTTCTTTCACTTGCTGTTTTCCATCTTTACCATTACTACTTTTTCAGTAGTATAGCTGAGTTTAAACT
>JBAFTC010000006.1:1202806-1206825 GCA_037177435.1 Melanotaenia nigrans | reverse complement strand
ATTATCTTTATTATTTTTTTTTTCAGGTAGCTTTTTTTGTCCAGGCGAACGTGGGGGGTCACAATGCGCCCCCTGTGGATGTTGTGGCTGTGTGCTGCCCTGCCAGGTCCGCTGTGGACCTCACATTCCAGTCTGTTTGTGGAGGGCAACCAAAATGCCTCCAGAATCTGCAAACCTGCTCCCCACTGGGAGATAAAGGGGCGTGCACCGATGCAAAGAGTGCTGGGAAATGTGGTTGTGGTGGCTCTTCTGAAGGCCAGCTGATCATTCTGTCTCACACAGGCATCCAAGTAAGGAAAAAGTATAGCAGTCAAATTTGTACAGCATGTATCATCAGTCATATTTATTTCAGCCTTATTAACACATATATATCACGTTTCTGGACATCAGTGTTTTAAGGTGAGATTGTGCAACAGAATACAAGTGCAACAGAACTGCACCCTCTACTGACATAACCATACAAATTAATCATATCATTTAGATAATTTCATTTTAAACAGTCTCTGCATTTTCAGTCAACAGCTGGTGCCATAACTATTCTGTGGGTCCTCAACTTGTCTGAGCTATTAGTATAATTTCAAACATTTTGTCTTCATCCATCTATTTGTCTGTAGAATTGGAGGCCTGCGTGACAAACTGAACCGCAGAAATGTGACGGAGGTGTCCTTCATGATAGTGAACGAGCGAGATGCTATATCAAGAGCGATGTACAAGCAGCTGAAGAGAAAGGCGCCCAGTGGAGTCCCGGTTTACCAGCAGGCCCTTAATCAAACAGACGTGTGGGAGGTTCTGGATGGAGACAAAGATGATTTCCTGATCTATGATCGGTAAGGACAGGCTGCTCCCTCCAGCTCTAGGAGTAATCTGAAAACGTCAGAAACAAAAACCCCAACATGTTGGGTCAGAAAGAAGTTTCTTTGCTATGAGGCAACAGTGCTAACCATTTGCACAACCATGCATTTTTTTAAATGTCTAACCACCTACAGGTACGCTATACAGTATAAACACACACACACGCACACACACACACACAAAGAAATTGTTTTACCTCTTTCTTTTTTTATCACCTTCACCTTCTTCCATGCAACAATGTTGAATCCAGAGTGCAACCAAAGGCTTTCTTTTACTGAGGATGGAGTTGGTTGTATTTCCTGCTGAATATCTTGTTGCCTAATTCTATTAAGAATTTAAGTACTGACTGTTTTCTGACTTTAGTAGTGACTCACTAATGCAGTGTTGCAGCATCATCCCTGTGTAGTACGGACCTAAACAGGCACACAGGAAATAAACTTCTGCAAATGAAAAAAAACACAATTAAACTCAATTTTCCTAAACTGTGAATCAATGAGGGAAAGGCTAATTGTTCTTGTAATCACGTGAACATCCCCAGAATATGCAGTTTTTTTGGCCTCTTGCCTTGTCTATGTTTTTTTTTTTTTTAAGAAATTTATGCTATTTATACCAACTATATTTTAATAAACATTTGCAAATTATACACTGAATAAATATTTACAGAAACCCAAACCACTAAATAATAATAAATATTAATGTAAATGTTTCTTTTCCTTTGACAACTACTCAGAGATGAAGCTGCACAGAGCCACTGCTGTAAAGTCTTTCATCACTGAATTCATGATTTTGTGTGCATGCATTACGGTACATGCGTACATGTGTCAGCGACTATTGAAGCAAGCTTTTATGTGTTAACATGCATCTGAAGCCTGTGGGAAAGATATGCCTCAAGTCTTTTTCTTTTTTGCCTCTTCAGAGCCTCTTTTTTTCTGAGCTTTCTGGATCTCCTGAGGAAATCTTTTCATATCCCACAAAAACACTAAAATTTCAGTCACCACACACCAGTTAATTACATAAAACTCCCTTTTAACTTTCCAGAGTTCACAAGAGAGGACCAGGAGCAAAAGGAAAGGAAGAGCGAGTGTCTGTGAGAAACAGGGTGACACAGCCAGTACAAAAGGGGCTCTCATCCCACTGTAAGACAATCTGGTGTAATAAGCTCCCACATGGAGCTGGGGTGCCTTGCCCACTTTTAATGACCCTGATACATTAAACATTGAACCTTTCAGAAAGCAGCATATTCTTTTTTATCAGCTTTATTTCTCCTACACTCTTTCATTCTAAGCTGAACCCCATAGTTTCTTCGTAGCACTCTTCTTGTATCAGCATCTTGGATGAAAATGAGCCTCGTAGTGAGAGAAAAGAAGAGAAAGATGCAGGAGGATGGAGAAGCGGAAGAAGTAGGAAGAGATAAAGGGCTTCATCTCTTTTCTCCCTTGGTGTTTTAATATTTAATCCACACGTAACATTTCTTGTGTCATTCGGTTGCTAAATATGACTGAGATCAGTTCTTGAGTCATCACTATTTCATTATTTTGCCGCTATCGCTCAGTCCCCATATGCTTTCCTACCTACTTTGCACATTCTCACATGCTCCTTCCTCTATCTTACATTGTTCACCACATTCTTTATATCTCATCCATTCATTAGACATATCCATTAATCTTCGTCTAAATCTACATGTTTTTAATAGGATTATGGGCGAACAGATAAGTATAAAGGCAGATTTATACTCGTGCGATGTCTGCATCTGCATCATCGCCGTAGGCGCTGCGTAGGTCCGCAGAGGCTCGACACGCACCTCTTCCAGACCTGACATGCACCACTGCTATGCAGACGGTTACACGGAGGTACTCCCTTGTGATTGGTCAGTTTGGAGTCATTTCTTTCCGGAAATCTTGATCTTTTCCCTGAATTTGTGTGGTAACCACAGTTTTTAAAAGCAATAACCAGTGGATTAAGTTGATGAGAGGCTGATCGAATTATTTATTTTCTTCCACAAGCTAATAAAGACAATGAACCATGCTGGATGCCATTGTTGTTTTAAAACAGAAAATACCTACCAAACTTAAGTAAACCATCAAAATAAGTCTGACCTAGTGAGCTGATACCACCTGTTCTTCAAATTAGAAGGAGGAACTGCAACAAAACACCAAAACAACGCGCACCCCCTAAGCTCAAGTGTGAGAGCAAACTCACCAGCATCAGCTACACCACAGCCGACCGCACGCAGATGCCACGCAAGCATAAATCTGCCTTAAGGGTCCTTCGGCATGTACATTTATCTCTACATCCTGAAATTGTTGGTGGGTTAAAGGTTTAAGACTGGCTATCAGGGGATAAAATGCCAGCCAACCTCAACTTCAGTAGATCAACTTCAGCACTTTTTAAAATTACATTAACATGTATGTAAAGCACTTCTTTTATAATGGTGATGTTTAAGTCATCTGAAGATAGAATTGCTGCATCCCATCTCGCCTGAAAATAAAGCTGTCTTTTATTGCTGCTGTTCATGTAACGTCTGCAACTGTAGCCTCAATCTTATGGCTTTGAGCCTTCCCTCAGTGCAGCTATAACTGTCACTTCCAACTCCCTCTAAGACCGGACTGGTTGTTTTCAGAAAACCAAGGTGCCTACATATCAGCACTGTCAGACTGGTGTTTGACACATCCCTCCAACACACACACACACACTGCCTTCAGAGCTGGATATGGTATCTATCTCATGCTATGTCATTCTAATATCCTGTATCAATTAATGCTGTTGTTTAGGTGCCTACGCATAAAAATACAGTATGTAGGCTTTCTGGAACTGACACCAGATTACTTATTGTGGTTTAGAAACAATACTTTAAATAAAAAAAATGTGTCTTATATGTATTTTTCTAAACAGAATAAAGGTTTCAAAAATCAGAAAGTGTATTTCAATTAATCTTCCAGCTCTGTAGAATAATTCAGTCCAGATATGAACATCCAGAATCTTGTGGTTTTTTGACAGGAAATAGTCTAATGTGCTATAGATGTAAAAAAAAAATCCTATAAAACAACATCCTGTTTGCATTTGCATTTCACATACGATTCTTCATGCTCTATAAAATAATTTAGTCCAGATTGTAACATCATAAATGGCCTGATGTGGCCAATGTCCCCAAAAAAGCAATGGAATCA
>JBAFTC010000006.1:1195306-1197806 GCA_037177435.1 Melanotaenia nigrans | reverse complement strand
CTTGTGCTCCAGCTGTCGGTCTGAATAAATAAGAAACCTTGACAATAGTTCTGGAGCAACACAACAGAGATGTGTTTCCATCGGTTTCCTGGAAATGAGCTGGTTTCCAGAAGACTCGGACAAGGTGCAGAGCTGGTTGTTGACCAGCAGATGTCAGCAGAGAGCCACAGCAGACCTGCAGCATCATGCAGACCGGATTTGTTTCAGAGAGGAAAGTTCTGGTGGTTTTACAGTCAAAGTTTAAACAAGAATACGATCAACATGAACAAACACACTCTTTATATAATCAGCATCAGATCAGAATAAAACTGGAAGCTCAGCAACACGTTTAGAGATAAAAACATGGCTGCTCTGTCATAGTCTCCATCATCCACCTACAATAAACTGTAAATAATCAGTTTATAGTCAGGTTATATTCTCATTAATGAGACATCATGATGAGAATCTTATTAAAGGTTGAATCCATCGTTACACTCCTTTGACCTCCTGAAAGTTTCTTTAAGCCTTTCATGCACAGTTTCCTCTGCAGTGGAGACCTTTAATAGCTGTTCTACCATATGCATGAGGATGGTACATTTCTAGATGAAAACACTGCCACTCAATTAAAAAACACACATACCATCTAATCTAATGTAGAAACATTAAATTACCAAGTTTGTCTCACTGACAAACAGGGAAAGAAAATCATACAGATAATAAATAAATGATATCATTTTGTTAAAAGAATAAAAATGTAAATGAGATATTCTATCCATGTCTGAACCACCAGGCTGGTCCACAGCCTTTATCTTCAGGCAGAGAGGCTACAGAATGAACAGTCCTCCCTCCTCTCTCCTCCACCCATCACCACGCTCCGTATTCCACCTTTACAATAAAAGATCAACACGTTCAGCATAGCAGCAAGTTTTTATCCTTGAAACTAAACTGGTTTGATGAATTTAAAGTATAAATGACCACACTCCCATTATTTCCATTATCTACAAATTAGAGACCGTGTTCGTTCTAAATTCTCTAATTTTCCAGCTCTCCCTAAAGAACACACATTTTTTATCCTTTAGAAACCCTCCTTACTCCAGGCCTTTCTCTCTGTCTTTGTACGTTTAATCGATGGCTGTAACTTCGTTGCTACAGATAAAATAAGGAGGTTGGGGGAAAGAGTTGGGTACTGAGGTAACAGAAGCTGTATGGAACAAAAGTTTGGCTTTGGTATCATCCTGCTGGGTCAACAGCAGACATCAACTAATTCAGTTTAAGGTTATTCATCACCTGCATTTTTCAAACTTAGGCTGTAAAAGATCCCTCAGCTTCACCAATGTGTGACAGATGTAAGGTGACGGAGACACGTTGTCTCATGTCTTCTGGTTTTGTCCAGACTGACTGAATTTATGGAAAACGTTCTTTCATTGGTACTTCAAGGCTTACAAGATAAACTTTCAACCGGATGCTTGTCATTTTCTCACAGACAACAACAAACCTGTCTGAACAGAGGCAGCAGTCTCTGATCTGGAGATTACTGTCTCCTAAAGACTCTGTTTGATGGACTGGAAATCCCCCCTTCTTTACACAGATGGCTAACTGATATGACTTCAGTCATACAAATGGAAAGACTCATTTACAAGAATGAATCTACTGGGAAACTTTTAGGTTATTTGGGATCCAGTTCTTGCTTACCTAGATACAGTTAGAGGGAAAGAGAAAACCACCTGGCCACTCCTTCAGGATCTGTTTAACATGGATGTGTGTACATTCTGTTACGACTGGTAGCTTTAATGTTTTTATTTCTTTTTGGTTGTCTGGCTGAGCCTGATTGGTTTTATTTGTTTATTTATTTATGTTAAAATAGCTAAATAAAATACTTTAAAAAACTAAACTAAGCTGGTTACCAGTAAAAATAATAAACATGTCAAATCTATCCAGAAGAATGTTTACAAAGTCCATGTACAGTATGTGCTGCAACTAGCAGCCTTGCTAGCCTCCTGTTTAAATAAAACTGGATCATGTAGCGTTAGCTTAGTCAGCGCTAAGTAACGTGGATACCGAGCTTCTCTTTGAGCATCTTTATAGTTTATTTTCAGCTCCAGAGTGAAAATCTGGATTAACTGAAATGATGTTTAGTCCACAATCTGAGAGTAAAAGAAGCAGAGCAGACAGGCCACGCCCCCTTCACTGCTTTATTTCCAGGATAAACACACAGATGTGACGTCTCTGTTCACAGATGTTGACCTCAGTTCTAGAAAGTTCTCATGTGAAAGAAGAACATCAGGAGAAGAGAGAGATGAGATGTTCAGCTCAGTTTAGATGATGCTCTGTGGTGACATCATCATAGTCATCAGCCAATCCCTGATCAGCCTGGGTGGATGGAGTCATCACCATGGAGACGGCCAGGTCACTTCCTGCAGACAGAGCAGGTTAGAGAGAAAATCATGATTGATTGATTGATTGATTGATTGATTGATTGATTGATTGATTGATTGATTGATTGATTGATTGATTGATTGAT